>OY744531.1:33469232-33531732 GCA_963556195.1 Sepiola atlantica | reverse complement strand
CTGTTGAAGCTCAAAAGCATACCATGAAATAAATAAATATATATATATATATATATATATATATATATATATATATATATATATATATATATATATATATATATAAAGTAATCCAACAAAAGATATAAGCGTCAACTAATATCTTATAATTAGTGAAATTTCTTTGTAAACTCAAGACGTTAAGATGCTGTGCTTGAACTTTGAATTCTAATAAAATTTGATTCGCACCCTATATTATTATTTCATTTTATATTATAATATACATATACATATATATATATATAGATAGATAGAGAGAGAGAGAGAGAGAGAGAAAGAGCGAGGGAGGGGGGAGATATATATATACAGATATATATATATATATATATATATATATATATATATATATATTTCAGAGGACACATTATTTAGTGTATAACAATTGAAAGAGATGGGCGATAGAAAAAAGGGGATAGCTATGTAACATATCCCTTCCGGCAGTATTATCTAACGCTTTATGAGGAAATGTCCGAATGATAAATGGCAACCTAAGAAAAGCATTCAGAAATCTGACTCGTCAAACACGTACCACGTGATATTATTTTCACAAAGTTTCGAGAACATCCGGTTACTTTTAGGCACATGAATCTGTTATCGGTAATCACTTGTTAGTACAAATATTAGCTTTAACCAGAATTTCGATGAGTGGTGTTCGGGTTGTATACCGTTCTAGGTAAAACTATCATTTCAATGTTATTGAGGTATTAGTTTTTAATAGTGTTCGACTTAGCCTGTGTAGATAGATATTTCTGTAACATCAGTTCGAGATTATCAACGATCGAAAGCCCGCATTATGTTTAAAGATTTCATTTTTTTTCTTAATTTAATCTCTCAAGTGATTTCTTCGACTGAAAATCATTCATTCCACTAATTTTCTATTTTATATGTATATATATATACATTGTTTTAGTTTATGAATCTGACGTTTCTTTTTAAATGGTCATTTGATCAGGCATTAAGTAAAAACTTTGCAATTACTTGTTTTCGAACCAGAACCAATTTTCATCATTTTATGAATGAACAAAGTTTTCTTCTAAAATGTATCGTACCACTTTGTTGCACTAGCAATTTGCTCATATATATATATATATATATATATATATATATATATATATATATATATATATATATATATATATATAGGGTGACCCCCAAAAAAACGTGCCCCAACTCTAATTAGGCCCCGTTTCTTAGTGTTTCGTTCGAATGAAATGAATTTTTGGTCATAACTAGTTAATTATATTCAGAAAATCACATCAAAACACTAGGGTCTTTGGCCTTTTTTTCTCCGTTCTATAGCATCTGTTCTAGATGGCCTCTATTTAGCTCCGTGCATTTCTTGAGGCGCAGAACGAAGTTGTCCATGACGTTCTTACAGACTGAATTGGGAATGGCTCTCATCTCCTCCCTGATGGCTTCCTTGAGTTCCGTGATGGTTCTGTGTTTCCCTGCGTACACTCTGTCCTTAAGATAGCCCCAAAGGAAAAAATATGGGGGGCTTAGGTCCGGGCTATTGGGTGGCCACTCAAAATTCGTCTTGAGACTGATCACTCGGCCTCCGAAGTTCCTTTTCAGCCAATCTCGGGACATGTTTCAAGTGAGAGAACTTGCTCCATCTTGCTGGAACATGAACTTGCTCATGAGCGACGGGTAGAGGGTCTGGAGAACCTCCACATACCGCTCCTTGGTGACTGTCACTGCTGCGCCAGATTTTTCGATAAAGATTGGTTTGATGATAGGTCTGACCGAGATTGCAGCCCACACCGTGCACTTCGGAGAGTGCAGGGGCTTGGTGGCTACTTCATTGGGTCTGAATGGCCCCCTGAAGACATTTGTATTTGAGTTCGCCTTTCCGTCAAAATGGAAGTGGGCTTCATCTGAGGCCCAAAGGAGGTTATGAAACCTGGTGTCTCCTCGATCTTATCGAGCATCTTGACTGCCATAGCGCTCCTCTGCTTCTTGTCTGAGGCTGTAAGAGTCTGCAGCGTCTGTATTCTGTATGGGTAAGCCCTGATATCGTTCACCAGCACTCTCCTGCAAGTCTCACGGGAGATACCGAGGGGCTGACTTCGCTTACGCACAGACCGTTTCGGACTCTCCTGGAGAGACTCTCTCAAACTTTCGACCAGCTCGGCTGTCCGCTTCTTGGGACGTGCCGAGTGGCTTGGACGGTTCTCGCTGGCAGCGTTGATGTTCTCCACGGTCCCATACTTCTCTAAGTGGTCCACCCAGTTCTGAATTCAGCTTTTGGATGGAGCCTTTTCACATTCGAACTGATGCATGAAACTGTCCTGGGTTTTCTTAAACGAGCCTGTCTTGTAGTAAAATTTAACACAGTGTATTCTTTGTCCCAGCTCCCACTGAGGTCTTGGTGTACTCACGGTCTTTGATTCTGCCATGTCCTGTAAAATAAGGGCAATCGGTGAATAAATAAAGGAGATATCACATAAAGTGTACACGGGGGCCCGTTTTTTGGGGTCATATATGGTGTATATAAGATATAAAATGATTATATATATATATATATATATATATATATATATATAAGAGAGAACATGATAATAAAACAAATGTAATGTTACATACTTTACACGTTTATTATATTCAAATAGTAGAACAGAGAATAGTTTATGTAAAAAGTACTTTTAACCAGTGTTTTTCAAAAAAATAATTTATTTCACCAGAAGGAAAAAACAATAAATTATTTAGCATTAGTTAACATTATTGAATTGAAAAACATAAAAACATGTTTTTCAATCATTTATTCTTTCTTAAAGAACAAGAAATACATGTCTGAATTAGCAGAATATCTTCGTAAAAATGAATCTCCAAATATCTTATGACGTGTCAAATATCATCCATTGGAATATTATATTTTACTATATATTGGATTCTAGAGAAATAGCTAAAAACAGAAAACATTCAATATATTTGAAGATCGATGCATGTGTCGTAAAATTTTAAATCCGGTTTCCTTTGCCAATCGGTAGGGAAATTTTACATGAACTGACTTGCACGTTGAATCAAAAAAGAATAAATGCCCACAGTTCAAAATTATAGTGTATTTCAACGGTTTAATTTTCATTATTTTTGTTTATTATGCAGTGAAAAAGACTGACATAGCGCCCGAAATATTGAAATTACTATTACACCTATAATGTTACATGTTTTTTTCATTTTCTATAAAGCTATTTATTATTTTCTAAATATGAAGAAATTCATAATTTTAGCCAAGAAACGGATGGAATATATATATATATATATATATGTGTGTGTGTATGTGTGTGTATGCACTGAATGACACCGGCTGACGTCTTCCGGTTGTTTGCACGTAATATCGTGCAGTCTGATCATGTTATATTAAGCAACGTGCATCTGAACGGTTGAATAGGTGCAAACCATTTATCAACAAAGCAAATGCAACTACGAAAAACATTATTCGTGAACAGTAAACCCCCATGATTTTCTTTTAGCTTTCCCATTTCCACTTCTTCGACCCCTGCTACTTCAAGAAGCACCATTACAGAAATGTGGTCGATAAATTTGCGAAAGCAACGCGCGCACACACACACACACACACACACACAAACACACAAAGATATGCATATATATATATGTATATGTATATATATATATATATAAACATGTATATATATATATACATGTATATATTAAACTTTATATACAAGCAACGCAATTATAACAACACATTTAAGTACATCACTTAAATTGCCGGTTAAATATATATATATATATATATATATATATATATATATATATATATATATATATATATATATATATATATATATATATATATATTTATATATATATATCACCATGGATCTTGTAAACTCTAGCTCGATTTATCAACATCGACAACTACATAACAGCCTTCCCTCTGATTTAAGACAAATTCTAGTTTATAACATTAAAATAATACATTCCGAAACCAATTAAAATAAGATAAAAAATATCGGAAGCTATCTACATAAAACACAACAACCTAAAATTAACAACATCACATATGAACCCAGTTGTAACATTTTAAAATGCTAAACGTCATGCGATGTTCTTATGTGATGCCATCGAGCTTTACTGAATTTAAATCGTTAACGACTTCCTGGAACAATGCGAAAAAAGTACTATTCGCGTTTCTCCGCCGTCTTTTTAAAACTCTCTTCTTTCTCCAGCTTTTTTGTTCATTTGCTTTTGACACCTGAGGACGGTTCGACGAAGAATCGAAAACGTTCGTGAAACCTGTGAAATTTTTTTTAAATGCAAAAAAAAACATCAGAAAAATTGAAAAAAATAAAAAAAGTTTAATTAAACAGACGAATTCTGTTAATTTTTACAATGTTTTCATATATATATATATATATATATATATATATATATATATATATATATATAATCAAATATAAACTAAAAGTAAACTTTTAGTAGATAGAGCCTATAGTGAAATGGTTTAAGCTCAATATACGAGATAGAGCAATTCCACAGCCAACTTATCTATCTGTATATCTTCTCTGATGATAAGATTTCGATTTTTGAAAAGCCTTGGCAAGAACAATAAACATTAGTTTATTACAGAATATACCTTGCATTGAACATGTATTTTTTATCCCTAATTCCCCCCTTCTCCAACGTTTCTTCTTATTCCCCCTTCCCCCGTTCCAACGTTTCCTTCCTACCTCCTTGGCATTGATCCATTCCACAATTTAAATTCATTTTCAAATCTCAAATCTCATTTCTAAATATATTTTTCCTTAAGTAATCCCCCTTTGATGGCACATATTATAATAATAACGGCCCACATGTAAATTTAAATTTAGAATTGAATAAAGAAAAAGAGAAGAAAAAAATGAATAAATCATATGAAATAAAATATAACAAAATTATAATCATTAGTATATTAATAAACAAATGTTTATAATATTTTAACTTTAGTTGAATAATTGTTTAATTAAATGTTGACATTTTCTGCGTTCCTACTTCCAATGGTCTGCTGCGGTATTTCATTGGTTTAACACCGGTTTTTCCCGTTTTTTCGACCCTCTCGGTCTTTTATGGTTGTCTTGTGAAAATGAAAGTTTTTCTTTCGAAAATTTAAGATTACCCTTTGCCGAACTTTTATTTATCAGACAGTATTTACTATTCTGGTATTTAATCAGTTTTTCGTGAAATTATTAATGAATCGTTTTGAGTTTCACTTTCTCTCTTCGTTATTTTATTTTCACTTTTTCCATCTTACGGCAACTACATCGCATTGCTACAGCCTCGGACGACTAATCTGCACTTATATATATATATATATATATATATATATATATATATATATATATATATATATATATATATATATAGTAATTCACCACGAATCCAAACCTAACTTACTCATTCCACACATTCTTGACATAGCCAGCTCGTCAAACCCTACTACTCACAAAAAATGTCACACCTACCCACAACAAAACCACCCCGCTCCCCCTAACCCATTTCACCCTTCCGATTACTTCTCTTACACTCTTACCTACCTACCCCTCCAACCTTCAAACCCCCTACATTTTTTTCAAATCTTTTTCTAAAACCATGACATACCCACACACCAAAATCACAGAGCCTCCCCCTCCTCTTTCACCCACCCCTGCAATTCTTCACTAGCAGCCATCCACATTATTTCCGTTCACCCCCACCCCTCCACTTTTTCACTCAGAACAATCCTCATTTATTTCATTCCATGCTACTGACTTCACTAAACCCGGACCTCGGGTCTACGCACACAGTAATAGCTACTACTTTTTCTCATCAACCCATCATGTCAACCCAATATTTTCACGTACTTGTATGACATTTTTTCTTAAGATTATCATCCTGAAGAAGTCTTACAAATAAAGACAAAACTTTGATGAATATATAAAAATCATCCTTTTTGGTTTTCCCTTTTTCATTTCCCATATATATACATATATATATATATAGAGAGAGAGAGAGAGAGAAATACATTAATCGCATCGTATTCACAAGTAGGTATTTGTATTTTATTTGTTCTTGATTTTACAGTATTACATTTATTAATTTTGTTCGATCTATACAAAATGGATATTGCACAAAGAATATATTCTTAAACTGGTAACAACGCTTCGTCTTTTGACTAGAAGTCAAATATAGTATCTGTTCTGATAAGGCACTTAATATCTTCTATTTTTGCTTCGTCGAGAGGAAATCTGTTTAAACTGAGGCAATTTTTATTTTTGCACTAATCCAGAGTTCCTCTATTTAAAGAGCTTAATTTTCCCCACATTAAAAACGGAGAGCATATGTCTGACTTTGTGCTTTTAAAAGAATGACAGTATTAATTTGCTTAATATTCAAAGTATTTACAAAAGTATTTTCTGTTGTCATTCTTTATGTTAATTTGCAATTGTCACAGTGCAACTCATCACTGTTCCAAAATCGACTCACCCTAAGGTGCACACACGGACACACACACGCATATATGCTTTCATATATATATATATATATATATATATATATATATATATATATATATATATATATATAGTTTTGTTTTCAAAGCTTCAGTATTTAAGCCTAATAGATATTAATGTATAATTAAAAAGCATGTATAAATAGACAATAGATAAAGCAAATTCCTGTGATAGTATTTTTACCCTCCAGTAACGAGATTCATTTTAAACAGCCCTTTGATTCATTTGTCTAGACGATCAAGTCTTAACAATTTGAGATATGCTTGAAAGATTGGTCTAAACAAATGAAGGAACGGATGTTACAAATAAATCTATTTACGGGATAATAAAGATATCGTCACTGGAATCTGCTTTTGTTATTAGCCATATATGTATGAACAATTCAAAACCAATGCTTTGTTAGCCCGATGCGATCGTAGCTTTTTAGAGCTGATGATGAAAACATATCCATGGATGTGTCGCTTATATACATGTTTGTATAAATAAAAATATATAGTAGCTGTCTATTCGATTTCGTGTATGGCCATCTTTTGCTCATAAACTCCCGGTGAGAGGCTCGGACATGGTTCTTCAGGACTGTTAGATATTTACAGACCATAAACAAGAGGTTGTGATTATCTGGTAAGGTACACTAATTGAAGCTATTTCTTATGTGTGCTCAGTTCTGCCACACATGCACTCGTTGGTGTTTCACCAAACCAGCACGTTACATTATTACCAAATTGCAAGTTTGGCCTGTAAGCTGTCTTTTATTTCATCAGGGTGCTGGAGGTTCTACTTCCTGTCTCTCTTTCGTGCTTTTTTTCATCTGCTGGTGTTCCGTCCTATTTTTTTTCGGAAAGCTCGTTGCGTTCATAAATCGATTTTCTTTAACCCTGATTTATCTGCAGCTATACCATTCTATTTGAGACAATCATTGAACCGCATAAGAAGTTTAGATCCTCATTAACTACCTGCTTGAGCAGTCTGTCATCGGTAAGACGCACTATATGATCAGCCCAACACAGTCGGTGTTTTTTTTTGTTTTTACATAGTATACACAAACAAGGCAAGCTGCGACTGTATCTGTAAAGGGCTACTGAGAATTAGAGTGTAAGTTTTATTTTTTTGTGTGGGGGGGGCATCCTAAATTGGGAGCTGTGCAGTGAGATGCTTGTTCCTATTAGTTTTAAATTTCTGAGTGTCGGTACAGTCCATGAAACAGGGAGCAGGGATGGAGTTTCACGGGCCGTCAGCACGAAGTAATAAGATAGTAGAGTATCTCTTCGGGATTTGGGGGCCTCTATAGTAAATGAATAGGATTTAGCTGATTATCAGGTTAGTTGAGTGTATTTACGTCGAGTGGACACCAGAGAAGCAAGTTCATCGGAGCACATTCCATTGAAGTACTTGTAAAACAATCACAAAGAATGCAACATGGCAGCGATGAGACAGGAGTCGGAGCTTGGTTGATAGTGAGGGGCTTGTTAAGTAGGAGACTCTTTTTTGACCTTGTCTAAGAGGGAGTAACTAGTGGTTAGTACACCAGCCCAGATAGTGCAACAATACTCCATGCATATGTGGATAATGGCTTTGCAGAGATATAGAATACTGTCAGGTGTGATAAGTTTTCTAGAACAGTAGAAGAAGCCCACCTTCTTTGCAGAAGCCTTGGCAATGTATTCTATGTCTTTGTTCCAATTCATGCTACCTGTGAATGTTAGGTCGAGGAGTTTGAACATTTGACTCTCAGGTAAGGTGTTATTTGCCATGGTAATCGGTGGTCGAAGAGGTTTCTTGTAGTTGTTTAAGGACATGAGTTTTGTTTTAGCAGAATTAAATATTACCATCCATTTATGACCCCATTCTATTAGAGACTGGAAGTCACTTTCTAAGGAGTCAGACATTGCCTCGGATACGTGCGCGTTCGTTTTACCTGCATGACGAAAGTAAAGCGTGGTTTCGTCAGCAAAACTACTAATCTCAGACACAATGGCATCAGTGAAGTCGTTTATGCAAATCATGAACAATAAATGTCCAAAAATCTATCCCTGGGGTACATCTATATTTATGTTATATTGTTTGGATGAAGACAACCTGGATATTTTTGTTTTGTTTAGAAAGAAATGAATATAGTAAATATTTGTCCAGTAATACCATATGAATTAATTTTTATGAGAAGCCCTTTATGCCAGACCTTGCTAAAGGCTTTGTGTATAATAATGTGCTACCACCTTAGCTTTACCTGACGTGTGCAGGGTATGGTATATATGTTTAGAGATGACCGTTAGGATATCCGCAGTAGACCGTAATTTCCTAAATTCATACTGATGGTCAGAAATTAGTTTATCATTAACGAGGTGCCGGACTATAGCTAAATTGATTAAGAATTCAAAGATTTTAGCGAATATTGGAAGTAGACTTACGGGGCGATAATTATGAAGGTTTATTCTATCTTCAGAATTCTTGAAGACTGATACCACAGAAGCAATTTTCCAGCTATAAGAGAAGCAAGACTCGGCACGGCATTTGTTGTAGGGTTTAGAGAGGACAGGGGCCGGTTCAGCAAAGTATTACTTTATTAATATTACTGGTATAAGATTAGGCTTACATGCTTTGTAGGTATCAAGGTTGTTTATGATGTCCGAGATATGAGATTCGGTGATCACCAGGTCATCATGTATTACTGCTGTCAGTAATGGCAATTTAGGGAAAGGGTGGTTTGCGGAGTCCAAAGTGGAGTTTAAGGCGAAATGCTAGACAAATAGTTCAGCTTTATCAGTTACCGTGCAAACGATATAATTGTGGTTTGATAGCGGAGGAATTGTTGATTGTTTATTATTCATCACACTATTGTAGATTTCCCAGAAATTACGAGTACCTAGTTTTTGTGATTGAATACGTTTACTGGTCATCTCTGTATGCCTTCTCTTTGCTTACGATATCACTGCCTTAGAAAACAATTGTTGACGCTATAAATTTCTGTTCATTCGTACTGACTATTGGCGGCCGAATCTTCGGAATGCATGCTGCCTCTGTGAAGTAGCAGCTGCACATTCTGAGTTTAATCATTTTGAAGAGTGAGGCTTGTTGTAGAATGTTCGCATGAATACATGTTTTAATGTCTGATTTGACTCATTCGATTACCTTATTTGCGCACTGATCAGCAGGGAGACAAAACGTTTCACTATATGGGGTGTCACTGATGTATCTCTGATGGATTCCAAATCAGCCTGCTTGTAATATCTAGAAATATACGAGACATATACGAGACTAAATGCTTGGAAAGGTAGCTTGCTCTAACACTTCGATGGAAAAATTCAAGCAACCAAATATTAGCTCAATGAGTAATTGATCAAATGCCATTGATTAGATCGTAGATTCATCCATGTATCCAGATAAGTCAGTTTCAGATGTAAACACGTGTAAGTTATCACTAAATCGAGCTTCGAAAACACTGTGCAGTAGACACAATCGGCTTATATCCATACTTTTGTCTGCAAAATTCTTAGCAAAAGCCAGGTGTGATAGTTCCTAACTACCTCGCATTGAAATCAGCAACAGGAAAATTGCATCATCTCGAAGAGCAGTAGCGATAATACTTTTAATGTCTTCATAAAAGTATCATAATAACTCAGGTTAGGTGGATAATTCTCGAGTTTCGAAACGACCCCTTTCCTAAAAGCAAATCCTACAGAAAAGTCGTGTCGTTCTACTTCAGGTTTTCCGATACAGTAAAATACATATTCAGATCCCTCCTCATTAGAAAGCTGCTATACCAATGTTGAAATGTAACAATTCTTCTCTAACAAGTGCTGTTCGTCTGTTTGGACTGTCAGAACCATAACGATAGAGTTCAAACAAACTATCTTCAAATTATATTTCATATTACTTATTACATTCATCCCGCTAAAATGGGCAGTCGTAAGCCGCTGGAAACTGACCAGGCAAATGTACAGGCAGGTAATAATTTGGACAGCTTTCATAACCTCTTTATATATTGATCGGGGGAAGTGAAATCATAAAAAACGGACTGCTCCGACACAGATCCCACGCAACTTAACAAGCATGTAAAGATAAACTCTCTGCCACCTATGTGCAGTTTTGTAACTACGTGTTTCCACTTTGTCAAGTCAGCACACGTTACCACGACCCCAACGTCGTTGGTGTCCAGACGTTTCTCCTACAGAAAGCTGCACACATAGGTTGTATCTACATAAAGATCCCACGTCCCAAAAGTACCAGCATATAATTACCAACGCTTATGCGACATCATAATCGCTCTCTGGATGTCGGTAACTATGAACCCGTTGACATACAAAAAGCCCGGTGACCAATAGTCACTCACACCGTAGGTGTCACATAAGAGTTTTCTTTCTCTTAAATACTTGCCTTAACAAAGGCTTAGGAGGGCATCTATTGCTCGAACACATGTTGTTAGGCACTATGCAGTATTCCTCACGCCTGTGTGTAATGCATGCCTCACCTCCCTTGGAGGTTATGTCAGGGGTGTCACGCCTTAACTGTCTTCTCAATACAGTAATAGAACATTCAATAAATAAATAGCATATTTAAACTGAAAGAAAAATGGCGGCATCAAATAACATTGTCGTGTAGATAAGAAAAATACTTGATGATTCTACACTTATTTAAGTTTTTTAAAAGTGGTTCCCCTATGCAGTTTTGTAACTACGTGCTTCCACTTTGTCAAGTCAGCACACGTTACCACGACCCCAACGTCGTTGGTGTCCAGACGTTTCTCCTACAATCACCGCAGTTGGTTAACATCAGAGCACACACATATTTACTGTGCTGGAATTAATTCCTAGAAGTTTCAAGATTGAAACTTACTGAACCTTTCACTTGAGAGTCGAAATTAAAAGTTGATGTAATTAACTAAATATTAAGAATCATTTCCTTTCACTTAGTCCAACATGTGAATACATTACTTGTATGCACCTTCCAAGCAGCCTTAAATGGTTAGCAGATCTATCCCCCTTCTTTCTGTTTTACATAGCGTTGTTTATTATCTTCTAGTACAATGCTCAGGGTCGGCGGGACAGTTATAAAAGTAGGGGTCTCTCCTAAAAAGTGTGTGTGTGGGGGGGGGGGGGGGCTCACATATCGCCCAGAATGCCAAATATGGGAATAAATTAAATATCTTGACTAAAAATGATCGGCCGATAGTGGTTGAGAGCTCGTTAAAAGCGGAATGGAATTCTCTTGGTGATAGAAAAAGAAAAATTCAAAATATTTTCATTTTTTGGTGTCTGGGCTCAAATTACCTTATTTGGACATATTGGTGAAAAATCATTGTTTGGGGCATATTCTGGTTTAAAATGATCGTCTGGTAGTGGGTGATGGCTCGTTAGAAGTGGAATGGAATACTCTTGGTGATAGATGAAGAAACATTAACAAAAATTCAATTTTTTGGCGTCAGGGCCCTAACTACCATATTAGGGCATTTTTGACCAAAAATACCTTTTTTGACATAATTTAGACATGAAATGATCTTCTGATAGTGGTTGAGGTCTTGTTCGAAGCATATTAGCAAGTCGCTTCTGGTGTAAAAAGAACAAACAGAAATTTCAATTTTGGGGGGCCTGAGCCCAAATGACCATATTTGGTCATGTTGGGCCAAATACACCTTTTTGGACTATGCATAAAATGATTCTCTGACACTGTTTGATGGCTCATTTGAAACATATCAGCAAGTCGCTTCTAGTAAAAATAATATTGATTGTTGGTCTTATAGTGTAATGATTACAATATAAGACCAACATTGATATATAAGCTTATAAAATAAAATTAAACACATGCATATCAACTTAATTATTGATGACTGTAAAGTAGGGGGGCAAGTCAAAAGGTGATGGGGGCTTGATCCCCCCCTGCCCCCGGTGCCGCCGTCCATGGCTCATTAGTGTTATAGTATTTCATAATGATATTTATAATGATTATTGTTATTAGGACTTTATAAAAATGTTACAGCCATTTAAATATAATGTAATTAATGATTTTAGACCGCTATAGCTAGAGGCAAGTATGAATGAAAATGGTCGTCAAGGACGAATTGAACTCTTCTGAGAACTGTGGTTGGCTCATATTAGTCGCCATAAATCCTAACTTTCAACCTAATTCCTTCTATGAGATAATATAAGTATGGTATCAAATTGTCATGGTTGAAACTGTAAGTTGCGTTACATACAAGTAAATCATCATTAATTTTCCCTTTTACATCATTAGATCAGGGTAGTACTATTAAAACCATACACACTTGAGTAATAAAAGATGAGTCATCGCTTATGTACTGGCTTTACCCCTTTTTTCGGTTTTTATTCGACATCGTAGAAGCACAAGCAGTAGCTTGGACTTACTAGCATCGGTAACACGGGCCTGGAAAACGGAACGATACAAATATAAGTGAGATGTTACTAAATTAAAATTATATGTCTGAAATTTGGCGAAACGAATGTTAAAGATAATTAAATCAATTGCGACGTGATTGACTGTCACGCACGTTCCCTGTTTTACGAGATGTGGGAATTTCACCTTTTCTAGTTATGTAATTTGTCTCTAAGGCATATTATTTTATACGGGATCTATTAGGTATAAGGTGTGAGTCGTATTATTAAACATGTTAAATGTGTTTCCGTATATAGTTTCCTTTATTTTTTCCGTTTTCTTTCTTTCGATTTTCTTTTTCTCACTGTTTCTTCATTCGTTTTATAGATGTTTTATTTGTCTTTTAAGTTCTTTAAAATCTGTTGTATTCTTTTATCCATTTTTGTTTCATTACAATTATCGATTTCCCTTTATCTTCTTTTCTGCTCTTTGCGTATTTCTCTTTTCTTCTTTCTACACTTATTATTATTATTATTATTATTATTATTATTATCATTTGTAGTAGTAGTAGTAGTAGTAGTAGTAGTAGTACTTTTGCTCACCTCAAACAAAGCATATTGCCACTGAGAGTGGTCAGATTTATAGGTGGAACATAAGCAAAGAGTAATAATGCAATATATTTGTTCACAGAACACGGTTTTCTGAGCGGATGCAATCAGCTTCTCTATAATTTGTGCTATGTATTTTTCTAGTCCTGTAATAGCGTCGCTTACACATTCTTTAATGTTTACGATTTTTTTTTTCCTTTTTATGTTTACATGTACTCGATCAACATAATTCTGCGGGGGTTGTGTCCTTTGATTCGGGTTTACAGGTTTTTCCTTTCAACTATTTTATCGAAGTTATATTAGCAGTGTGACTGCTGAGGTGTTTATCCCCTGTATTTGCCTTCTACTATACAGTTCTGTCTCGATAAGTTTTCTCATTATTCTGCGACATCATCTTTTTTATTATTTCTTACGTCTCTACATTTTTGCTGTTGTGAGTTTCGATAATGTCCAAGGATTTGTAATTCACATGTTCCTAATATGTTGTGGTTATAGGAAGCTCCATGTTGAAAACGTGTACTTCAGCTAGTACTAATTGGGATATGGGGTCGAGATTAATGTAGCTGGGTGAATGTCGGGCTGTCACAAACTTTGGGGAAATAAATCTGTTTTCCCACGAGTGAGTAACAGATAAGTGAACTTCAGATATAAATAAGATTGCATTGGGGTAAATAAAAGTCCGATATAGAGACCGGGAGATCGAGTACACGATGATGTCACTTGTTGCTACGCACAAATCAATTAAAATTTCAAAACAGTTCTGCCCATCGGTGCGAGCGAGGCAGGCGTCGCAAAATATGCTCTGAGGCTTTAATTTAAGTTTGAAACGGAAGGAGAAAAAGCCCCCCCTACTGATCGTCGAATCCCGTAATTTCCTCTAATAAGTAACAAGTAAAGAAGTAACTAGTGTATAAGATATAACTGACCTCTCGTATGCGTACCTGTTTTATTCAGAGAAAAAAAAAACTTTGAACATCTAAAAAACATGTCTTCAAACTCGTTCTGCCGATAGAAAATGTGTGTTCACTAGACACATTGATGAGGCGGCCACGGGAAAAGAAACAAAGAAGATTTGAACACACAACGACCGCTATGACGATCACAGTACGACGGAAACAAAGATTAAATCAACGCAGCTAGAAAGAAGTGATGGAGAAGACGAATCGTAGCAGCGGTAAAATAGATAACGGAAAACGAAAAAAGAAAAGCGTAAATTTCGCTTTATTTGTACACTGAGAAAAGAGAGAATGAAAGATACGTTTTAGTCTCTTTCTACGATTAACGCTCACATACACACCCGTTAAATGATACGTTTAAAAGTAGAAGACCTTGTGGTAGCGCTTGTATAAATATATGCACACGTTAAAAGTAATTAATGGTTTTACTCTTGCACCCATATATGAATTAGGAGTAATTAATGATTTAACACCTACACCACATAATAAGGTGCATTCCAACACTTGCATACATGACGTAAAAGACGCGAAAAGCGCGTAAGTAAAAATGATCGTATAACATGGTTTAAGAACTTTAGTAACGTTTCAACCTTACCTTATCGTTACAATATGATCATCTGATATTTTTTAAGTTTGAGTTATTTCGAGTTGTGCACTATCCTGAATTATATTTATATATCCTGACTAATATTTTAGTTTCGCATATTTGTTATTCTAATTCGTTGATTCTTTTTATAGTCATTTCAAGTAATCCATATACATGGACATATTTATTTTCTTATAGTTTTATTTTTAAATAGATATCTTGTTTTCCATCTTTTATGTTTGTCAGTGAGTAGAATCATCGCTATATCAATGAAAATCAGGATAAGAAGTGTCCCTAGAAATGCTTCTGTTTCTATTTACTATTATTATTATTATTATTATTATTATTATTATTATTATTATTATTATTATTATTATTATTATTAGTATTATTATTATTTGCATACAAAAAGGTATCGCATAATTTATTCGGTGATCACTCACGTTTAAAAGTAAGTGGTTATCCTAAAAGTTGACTGACAACAAATATCTACAGATTTTCAGCACTGTAAGTTTTTTTCGTTAGCCATTGCAAATAAATTTATGTTTTAGCAACAGCCGTTTACCATTGATTTCTCGTGTATGCCCGCTATTGGTTTTCTCTGAAACCTAATTGACAATACGCTTCTTCAGCTTTCAAGTACACTCGATGCCGGTTCAGTAGAGATTTACATGGTGTTCCCTGATCTCTGAAGCGTCTGATCCAACAATTGGTGGTTCTAAACCGTCTTGCCTCTGCGGCAAACTACTCGTTCTCCCAACAGAGATATACTTACGGCTGGGGACTGCTAGTAACTTTACTACTCCCAAGATACATCTCTCCATGCTCCTCCCACAACATATGACGAATTCTGGTATGGCGTCCGTAAAAACTAACGCGATTGCTACCCCAGTGATGAATGTGCCAAATCAGAAAATAGGCATGATCTTGAAACATAATAAGGGCAATGCTTCCCTATTAGAACGTCACAAGCTTCATGCAGGTAAAAGTCAAAGTGCTAAAAATGTACTTCCTCTTCAAATACAACAGCTTATCGGGCTGTTGTAAAATCATTCCTTCAACATGACACCTTATATCACCTTTACCACAGTGGGCCAACTGATATCTCTGGTCTTCATGGAGATTCCTTCGTTTTGAGTGACCATGAGAATACATCTCTGTTTGCCTGAGAACAAATCTCGTCGTGTCCGCTTGAATGGTTCAGTTCTCAATGTCAGTGTCATTGCCGTTTATACATAAACCCTTAACTATAACGATAAAAATAAAGACTGTTTATATAACAGCTTGCTTGCTATTGTTGACCGCGTACTCTCGAGTGATTATTTTATTTATTGCAGGTTATTGGAACGCCCACACGTAAACGAGCGACACCAACAACAATCATATTCCTGGAAGATTTGCGATTTAAGACCAATGTGCTAATGGTGAAAAACTGGTGAACTTTTCTGCAGCAAACAAATGACTGTTTCAAGCACGCGTATTCAACATCCCCAGCAATACTTATTTACTTGGTATACTAATGACGGTGTCTAAGTTTACCAAATCGACCAATTTCTGATTAAACGCCACTGGTCGTTAGGCGTCCTTGATTTGCAAGTGTTCCAGAGCACAGAAAACGGTCACGAATTTTGGGCCGATTAAAACAACATCATTATCTCAAGACCGTCAAGCCGCATGAAAATCTTCTCAGATTTTGAAACTGAAAAGTAAACAAACCGATGATTAATTCCGCATCAAACTATTAAATCGATTCGATTGTCTCGAGGTACACACATCTGAAGATGCTACATCCGATGAGCTTTGGCAAATAGTAATGTGTACCTTCTAATATTCGATGGCTAAGGTGCTCGGAACCACCAAGCGAAGAGAGAAAGACTGTATCTCGCACCAAACAATTGAAATTACTGAAAAGGCAAACCAAGCCCGTTGCAACAAATCTGACAACTTCAGACAGCTACGTCCTGAAAGTATCCGTTTTGCTCGCGCTGTTCGAGATACACGCTGTGGCAGAATATATGGACCGTAGCTCAGCTGTTTGGGACTCCCGTAAATTTTACAGCTGCCTCAGTTCGAGCACAAAGACATGTTCGAGTGAAAACCAAACCATATTGAACGAGAATTACAGGCCAATCACCATTCTCAATAGACGTTTCCTCCGCTGGAGAGATCTCGTCGCTCTCATAAAAAGTCTCAAAAATAATAACGCTGCAGGCGAAAATAACATCCCAGCTCAGATTCTCAAACACAACGCAAATATACTAGAGCCTGCAATCCATCATATTATAAAGTGGGTCTGGGAGACTCAAATATTTTCCCAGGACAAGAGCGATCTAACACTGGTATAATTCTGTAAGAAAAGTGATAACCGTTGCTGTAGCATCTACAATGGTATCAGCCTGATCGACGTATCTGCTAAAATATTCGCTTCGATTCTTCTAAGATGATTCAAATGAAAACACAACTCAGAGACGAGGCAAAACCTATGTGGGTTTTTTTTTTGTCCGGGTCGTGGCAGAACCGATCGGATCTTCGCCCTAAGACGTATCCTCGAACATGGTGGATTCTTCCAGCAAAGGACCGCCATCTGTTTCATTGATTTCGCTGCCACATTCGACTCTGTCGACCGCGGCACCCTCTGAGAGGTTATGCAAACATATGGTATTTCGCCTAAACTTTTGACTCTTCTTAAAACATGCTTCTACTCAACACGATCCCGTACATGCATGCACGATGAGTTTTCAGAACCTGGCGTTCTGCAAGGATGTGTCTATCGCCAACACTATGCCAGTGATGGGTCATTTCGAATGATTTAAAAGAGTTTCCTGGTGTCACTGTTGGATGCAACTTTGCCGTCTAGGAGTTAGATTACGCAGATGATATTGATCTACTCGGTGAAACATTTGCTGTCACCCAGATTTCTATTAATAAGCGTAAGAATGTTGTATTGCAGATAAGGATGAAAATAAAAGCCTGGAAAACACAAATACTTACTGTCGACGTTACCCCCAAAACAAAACAGTCATCGTTCTCAATGATGATGTTCTTGAAGATATTGTGAGTTTCAAATATGTTTGAGCCATCATCACAGTAACTGGTCAAGTTTGAGCTGACATCAAAGCGCGAATTAACCTTGCATGTCAAGTTTTCTGCCGACTCAATTCTCGGCTCTGGTCAAGATTTGAGATAAGGCGCATTACCAAGCGCTGGTGCGAACGATCATATTTTATTGCAGATGGTCCAGGCCAATGGGAGTGGAAGACGTTATGCGATTGGAAACCTTTGATCACTGTTGCCTGCGTCGCACCCTCCCCCCGTGTCCGATGGCAGCACTTTCTCTCAAACAACATAGTATGTTTCTCCTGCGAAAGTTACTCCCTCCTACAAGTCTTCCTCAAATGACGCCTACGCTGGCTGGTTCATGCCCTTCGCGTCAACCATGAAGAATTCATCTGCAAAGCAATTGCCACAGTTCTTCTACAGAGTTTGAATAAACGATTTGGTGAACAAGGAAAACCCTGGCTGATGACGGTTAAAACTGATCTGGGACCGAATCTAGGTGTCCTAATCTACGGAGTTCACTGTTGGAACAACGAGTGGTAGACATAACCAAATCGTTCACTTCAAATCGTTAAACTTCAGCAGCCTTCGTGAGTAATACAGATACAAGGAAGGATTGAGACGGGTAGAATGTTGTTTAAAGTACAAGTCGTGTTGTTTTCTCTTCTGTCTTTCCATTGTCTTTGAATTTTCATTATCAGTTTTTGTAGCACTAACCGATGATTGTGCCGTTATTTTATTTTATTTGTGATAGGGACAGAATATGTGTTTTTTTCATCGAATTATTATTCGTATTATTTCATTATTATTATTTTTAATAGTAGTAGTAGTAGTAATTGTAGTAGTAATGTATATATATTTGTTTATTAATGTATTTTCTATATTTGTTTTCTGTTTTACTTTCCCGTTCTGTTGCTTTTTCTTCTTTTTTATCAAACGAAAAAAAATAACTTAGATTAAATTTGTTATTAAACTGTTCTTCATCGCCTTTTATTGTTCTCTTTTCTTCCTTTTCTTCGACATTTTCTCTTTCATCTTTTTTTCTTCTTTACTTCCGTCTTTTCCTTTTACATTTATTGTCCTTCTATCTTTTTTCTTCTTTACTTCCGTCTTTTCCTTTTACATTTATTGTCCTTTCATCTTTTTTCTTCTTTACTTCTGTCTTTTCCTTTTACATTTATTGTCCTTTCATCTTTTTTCTTCTTTACTTCTGTCTTTTCCTTTTACATTTATTGTCCTTTCATCTTTTTTCTTCTTTACTTCTGTCTTTTCCCTTTACATTTATTGTCCTTTCATCTTTTTTCTTCTTTACTTCTGTCTTTTCCCTTTACATTTATTGTCCTTTCATCTTTTTTCTTCTTTACTTCTGTCTTTTCCCTTTACATTTATTGTCCTTTCATCTTTTTTCTTCTTTACTTCTGTCTTTTCCCTTTACATTTATTGTCCTTTCATCTTTTTTCTTCTTTACTTCTGTCTTTTCCTTTTACATTTATTGTCCTTTCATCTTTTTTTTCTTTATTTCCGTCTTTTCCTTTTACATTTATTGTCCTTTCATCTTTTTTTCTTTATTTCCGTCTTTTCCTTTTACATTTATTGTCCTTGTTGTCTTTTATTTCCGTTCTTTTCTGTGTCTATTCTAATTATTTTTCTTATTTTTCTATTTCTTCTTTTCCTTCTTTTTTTTCTAATTGATTCACTGCTTTATCTCATTCTTTTTCTTTGTTCCTTTTCAGTTCTTTCCTTTTTCCTTCTTTCTTTCTTTTTGTCGTCCCAGCGACCCTATTTTTCTTCTTGTTTAAGTCGTTTTTTTTCTTTCTCGCTTTCTTTCTTTTTACTTTTAACTCTTCGTCTACTTTTCTTCTTTTTTATTTTTTAAATGTCTTCTTCCTCTTCCCCTGCCACCCAACTTCTCCTCGATCACAAACGCCTTGCTTTCACCCTTCCTCATCGTTCCATATCGTGACAAACGGTGACAATATTTCCCCACCTGTATTCCTTCCGGCCCGAATCAAGAATGCAATTTAAATGTCCCTTCACAAAAAGTGAAGATCGGAGCCGGCATCATTTCGCTCACCATAATAACACAGCCTTCCAATAAACAACTGCAATAAAAGAACTAAAATAATACAAAGAAAGAATTACAACGTAATATAAATTAAGAGAAAAAAACTTGAATAAAACACATTTATCAATTATATTGTAACAGATCGTCAAACATATTTTATCCATCAAAACAAGTAATATTTTTGCCAAATTCCCCACGGCGACATTCTACTCGCTATGCGTAAACATCACTAATTGAAAGCAAAAGATGGAAACATATTTCTCATCGCAGGAATGTTGCATACTACTTAGCGATAATATATGTTAAGATCAGTCCTCGCTACTTTAGAGAAAGGCTCTGTCCGTAAGTATATATGTTACATATCCGTGTTTTAATGGGAAATTTTGAGTGATACATCAAAGGTCACAGGTGATCCCAGCGGAAGTAGAGGAAACCACGTGACTTCCGACCAAATAATTGATCTATTTTGGCCTAGTGAGACGTCAAGCAGAAAAGACGTGGCTGGGTGCTGTCCCAGATCCGGAACAGCGCGAACTGTGTGGCTCGGTGTAGCTAGACGCCCTATCCATCTATCTATATGACTCTCTCTCTCTCTCTCTCTCTCCCTCTCTCTCTCTCTCTTAATCTCTTTCTGTCTCCTACGAAAGTAACATTTCTCTCTGATGTTTTTGTTCATTGTCCTTCTTTTTAAATTAACATTATTTTATAAACATCGGCGTCTGAATTATTTTATCAGCAGACGAATCGAACTATCGGTAAACGACGATAGCACGGGTGCATAACGATTTATACGCCCATCGATCAATGAAAACGTAACACATATGGCACGCACAGTTTAATATCTATTTAAAACTAGTGGTTCTGTGGCGTAACGGTAGAGAGTCTCATTCAAGCTCATAACGTTGCGTGCTCCAATCCAATCAGGGGCATATATAACGTTTTTCCTCGCCTAAAATCGTTAAATATACGGAAGAAAAAAGTTTCTCACAGTTGTAGTAGAATTTAGATAGGTTTGCATTCGTGTTTAATTTTAAATGAACAAATTCTATTTTTGTAAATAATTGACAGGAACCTGAGATTAATACAAGTATAAAGTGGACGCAATGGCAGCGCGTCTGACTTCCAAGTCAGAATGTTGAGTGCTCGAATAGCGTCAAGTCCACATGTTACTTTTCTTTTCTTCTTGGATCGGCAAATTCACGGAAACAAGACAGTTCCTTAATGTTTTAAATTCGTATTTAGTTTGAAATAGACTAATTCTATTTGGGTAAATAATTGAAATGAATTTTAGGTTAAAGTAAATGGCTTTTCAGCGCAACAGTAGCGCAGCTGACTGCAGATTCGAATGTTGGTGGTAAAAATAACATCGGGGTCATATTTAACTTTTTTTTCTGAATTCGTTAATAGCGCGGAGACAAACAAGTTTGTCAGAGTTATAGTCGTAGATACATACATTTTCATTGGAATTTGTTTCGATAAATAATTGAAAGGAATCTTCGATTACAGATAATGTATATGTGGTGCAACAGTTTCTTGTCTTCCCTCCAGTCTGGGTGCTCAAATCACGTCGGTATCACATGCAACGTTTTTTTTTTCTCATTCTTAAATTTTTAAATGCACGAATAATTTCATAGTTTTAGCAGTAGATAAACAAATATATTTGCATTCGAATTTAATTTGAAATGAGATTATCGTATTTTTATAAATAATTAAAATTAATCTCTTGATCAGAAGTTTACGTGTTCGAATCACGCCAGAGTCATGTGTAAGGTTTTTTTTTCTTCTTTTTCAATCATAAACTGCATGAAGATATGAAATATTTTAAGAGTTTTAGTAGTGGATAGAGCGATTTGCAATAATATTTAATTGATATAAGATAATTGTATATTCGTACATTATTGAAAGTTATGTGTCTGTGGCGCAACGGTAGCGTGTCTTCGTTACAGTTCAGAAAGTTTCGTGTTCAAATCAGACGAGTATAATATGTCATAGTATGATTATATCTCATAGTTGTTTTAGTAGGTTGATATACAGTACCCTCCAAAATTGAAGAAGAAAAATTAAATCTTCTGAATCGAAACAAAATTATATATTAATTTTTGTGAAAATTTCACTGAATATACGCATTATGTAGTTGGACTTTTACCGAGATTTTCAGATGAATTAATATAATATTTTTTAAGTTATCCACCATTTTACAGATTTCAAGTGTCCACAATTAAGGAACTAAATATCATTTAAACTAAATCACATAAAAAGGCAAAAGAGATTTAATATTTGGTACTTTCACTTTTGTTTTGAATAACTGCTGCGCATCTACGACTGCAAGATTTCACTAAATCTTGATATTGAGCCACAGTTATCTTGGCCCATTCATCTTTCAGTTTCAGCCACAAGTCTTCGATGTTTTCCGGATTATTTGCCATAACATTCTGTCCTAGAGTCTTCCATAAGTTTTCTATAGGGTTCATGTCAGGACTCTGAGCAGGCCAGTGCATTACCTCTACTTCTTGATCAGCCAGATAATTCATGACCAGCTTTGCCTTCTGGCAGGGAGCATTATCCTGCATAAAAAGAGGCGTTTCGATACCAGAATTGTGCAACACTGGCAAAACATACCGTTCTAAAACATTCTTGTATACAGAAGCATTTACTCTAGTATTTAAGCGTACAAGTGGTGATGTACCCTCCACCAAATTTAACAGTTTTTTTATGCAGCTAGTATCAAAATTGTCGCATTTTCTTCTTCTTACAAATTGTTTTCCATTACTGCCAAATACATTAAATTTCGATTCGTCACTGAAATAAATATTTTTCCAATTTTCTTCTGGCCATATAACATGTTTTTTTGCGAACGCTGCTTCGATTGTTTTTACTTGTTAGCGGCTTTTTTCGAGGAGATCTTGCAAAAAGACCTTTTTTGTGCAACCTTCTAGACACAGTTTGTTGTGAAACATTCGTGACACCTTCCATTTGTTTAGAAATGTTGCCAGCTGTAAGGAAACGGTCTTTTAACACTAGGCGTTGTAGAAATCTATTCTCTTTTGCCGTTGTCTTTCTTGGTCTACCAGGTTTCTTTGTGTTACTTAACCTTCCAGTTTCTTTATAGAGTTTGAGAACTCGGCTTATAACACTTTTTGAACGTTTCACACGTTTTCCTATTTCTTCTATTGTCAACGTTCCCTTTCTTAATTTGACGATTTTTGCTTTGTCGCTTAAATCAGTTTTATTTCTTTTGAGCATGATCGATATTGCGTGACTTGCAGCAGTGATGATAATTGAAGTTTAGAATATTTATTTTCATAATGTTATACAAAAATAACTACTGTTTTAAACTTAAACAATTATTTTCCTTAATGTTGCTTAATTTTGGACACTTGAAATATGTAAAATATTAAATAACTTTAATAATGTTATTTTAATTAATCTAAAAAATCTCAGTAAAAGTCGAACTACATAATTTACATATGTAGTGATTTTTAGTACAAATATTGAAATATAATTTATTTGAGATTAGGAAGATTTTATTTTTGTTCCTTAATTTTGGACGGTACTGTATTCGCACTCGTATTTGTATAGAAATACAATGATTGTATTTTGATAAATCATCTGAATAAATTTTGCATTAAAGCCTCATATATAACGTTTTCCCTTTGTTAAATCGTTAAATGCACGGAAAAAATAAAGTGCCGTATCTCCCTATCTACTACTGTAGTAGAAGATAAATAGATTTGCATTTGTATTTAATTTGAAATCAACTAATTGTATTTTGCTAAATTATCGAAAAGAGTATTTGATGATGTCAAGTGGCTCTGTGGAAAAAAGTAAAGTCATCTAAATCCAGACCTGTAGGTTTCATTTCAAACCACGGCGGTGTCATGTGTGTCTTTTCACCTCTTCCTTAAACGTTAAATACACTGGAATGAGCGAGTTTGTAAATATTTCAGTAGTGGGTAGATATATTTGAATTTTTATTTAATTTAAAATGAAATAATTGTGTTTTAGTAAGCAAGTTTTTCAGAATGTTCGTAGTTGATAGATATATTTATATTCGTATTTTATTTGAAATGAAATAATTGTATTTAGTTTAATTATTAAAAGGAATATTGAATTGAACCGAGTGGCTCTGAGAAATATGATTTAGCTTTTGGTTAAAAAGGAAATTAATCATATTTGATATATAATTTAAAAGAATCTCCGGTTAAAGTAAGTAGTTCCGTGGCGCAAAGGACGATAGCTTTCCTTTAGATCAGAAGGTTCCGTGTTCGAATCACGCCAGACTCTTACGTAACGTTTTTTTTTTCTTTCAGTTGTTAAATGCACTAAGATAAGCCTGATATTCAGTTTCAGTAGTGGACAGAACGATTTTCATTAGGATTTGATTTGAAATAACATAATTATGTTTTTGTAAAGTATTGAAAGTTATCAAGTGTCTCTAGTGTGCTATTTGAAATCCGCTTATTGCATTGTGGTAAGAATTTAAAGAATACCTTGATTTGAACAAGTGTCTTTGCGGGGCAACGGTAGCGCGTTTTGGCACCAGATCAGAAGGTCTCGTCTACAAATTATGTCGGTGTCACGAGAAACATTGATTATATTCTTAAATTGTTTCATGACGGAGACTAGCAAGTTTGTCTTAGTTTTAATAGTAGATAGATAAACTTACACCAGATCACGAGATGGCCTATTTAAATCAAAGCGGTATCGTATATAGCGTTTTTCCTCGTCTTAAACCTTCAATAAACCGATGTAAGCAACACTTTCAGCGGGCTAATAGTAGTTGACTTGCATTCGTATTTCCATTTAAATATACACATTCAATTTTGGTAAATAGAACACACGAGTCTTAGATTAAAGCAAGTAGCCCAGAATCTCAACATCAATGCACCTGCCTTCAGATCAGAATGGTGCGTGTTAAAATCACATCGGAGTCATATGTAACGTATTTACTATTCATGAATAATTAAATGCGCATACACAAACAAGTTTTTCAAGGTTGTAGTACTAGCTATGTAGATTCGTTGATGACCTGATGGATCTCAAACGTGCTGTCATTATCCAACAGAAGATACAGACGCCAGAACGAACATTTTGTTTTATTCCAGTAACGTCACGCACCCCAAAGCAATGTAATACTTCCACAGTTACTCGGTCGGGTCCATTGACAATCTCAATAGATGAGGAAACTTTGTATCTCTAGCAGACTCTCCCTGTTTGTGGTTAATATCATAATTGCTTATAGATTTCCCAACGACAACATATCCAGCTGTGATCCGACGTACCCCATTCAGCTTTATCAGGAACTGGCCAGTTCGACTTATCCGCCAGATCATTGCCTGTAATTAGAAATAATGCCTTATAAACTTCCCCAGTTAATGAATCTCTTCGCCCATAGATTCGGTCACGTTACGTACCTCTTCATCAGAAGGCGTGCAGTTGCGAACTCAGCCAATTCAGACTACCCCTATTCCAGGCTACTTCCAGTCGTGTGACGTTCAACACGTGAGCTATTCCTGGTTCCCCAGAAGGTTATCTACTTTTTCCAGATCTTTCTTGAATCTCCTTCCGAGACGGTTCTATACAAGACGCTGATGATCTTCACAACTATAGGTAACAGTGTTGTTTTCTGTCTCGTCTGCCACAGATCTATTTCTTTCAGATACAGACTTGCCTCCAATGCTGGTGTTTCTGCTCTAATGAGTGCAACAAGCTGAGGTATTCACCTCTCTATGCATATCTCTTGTCTAACTGTTGTCTGAGTTCGGTCAACTTCATGACTTCGTCTCTGATGTAGTCTATATAACTCGATAAGTTTTTAGGTCGATTTTAAAAGTAATAAACTATTTGATTAAGTAATAACCACGTTTTTTTACCACTGTATTGGAACTGTGTTCCCATGTATCTACCGCGGTAATCATTTCCGATACCAGCCACTGCCTTCTCCCGTCTATATCTACAATGAAGAGATGGATCCGTCTTAAGTAATCACATATACTTATTGTTTGTCAGGACTTTCACCTGGAAATTTGTTTTCCCTTTCTGAGGACTTTCATCTGACCAGTCTTTTTCCATTGCGCTATTATATTGTCTTTCGTTTCGTCAAGGACCAGAGTGCGTGGCTCCCCTCAATCGAAATTCTTCTACCACCGTAGTCATCTTCTCTTGCCTCGCCCTCTCTCTGGGTTGAGATAGGGGTATCGTATCCTAATCCTTCGACTCGCTGACTCTTCTTTGGGTAGCTCCGAGGTTCTCTGTGGGTTTCTTTCAGTTACATACGAGTTCTTTTTCATATTCTCCTGCTTAGCAGACATTACATGGTTAATTAATACTTACGCTTCTTCTTCGGATCAACTACTCATATCCATTTCTTCTGGATCGACCGCTTTTTCCGTTCTTCTCTTCTTTACTTGTCGCGTTGGTTACTTCCAGTTATTCTAACTATGCAAACTTCAATACTAATGACACCGGACTGATCCGCTGGATTATCCGATAGATCGCAGCCCACATTCAGTCCAATTTATCCTCCCTTAGGGGTAGTTTATAGTACGTAGGGTTTCTCATTCAGAGATCAACTTTCCGTCGGTTCTCATTCACGTTTGCATTTATACACCTTTGACCTTTCGTCTGACATCATGCTGTAACTCCTGAATACACCTATATTGATTTTCTCCTATGCACTCTGTCAAATCCTCAACAGGGTGCCGATGAGGTAGACGATGTCTCGCCCAAACAGCAAATTATATAGCGAAAACTTTAAGGTATTATTTATAATGAACCCAACCGTTGTTAACACCTGGGTCCAATAAAGATCTCAATTCTCCTGACTCCCGTCGACCAGTTTTGTTAACATATCAGCCAAGCTTGTAAATGCGCTTTATATTTGCGTTACTTTAGGTGTGATAAAGTAAGTGGCCACATTCAATATTTTTAACTCTTCCAGTGTCTCTCTCATCACCTGGTTTACGTTCTCCGGTCCATTACAGTTCAGGTGCTCCATAGCTGGGGAATATCTCCTTTATAATAAGGTATGACACTCTTTGAACGTTCTTATGTTGGATCGTAAAGTCTGCCTACCAATTTGTTAGTCAGTCCACGAAACTCAGGATTGACTGGTACCCTTTAGTTTTCGTTCCATACGGTCCTGAAATATTTATGCTTACTTTCTGAAATGGATAGTCAGAGATATCTGCCTCCATCAGCGGTGTTTTTATCTGTTTTCAACTTATTGCAGATAATGCATACTGTCACGTAACTGACCATCTCGTGAAACAATCTGAGCCAGTACTAATTTCTTCCAATGAGCTTATGTACCTTATCGATCCGCTTGTGACCTATTTTTCTCATGACACTGCTCCAGGGTCGCCGGCCTTTACTCTCAGGTTACAAACCACCTTAGTCTCTCTCTCAGCCTTCTCAACAAGATACCACAGCACTCCCTCATGTATAAGAAACCGGGAAATACTGACTTTTGCTCGGAACGGCGATCTCACTATTAGCATGGCTCTCTTCTTTTATATCTCTCAAATAAAGGTCACTCATCTTAGACCCTCATTGTTGTCCTCACCGTTTCACTAGAATGTCTTAACATTCACTTCTGATGCCCACTCTACCGAATCCGACTCTAATTATTTCGGAATCTGGGACAACATATCCGTGCAGTCTTGACCGGACAGATATTCGATCTTGCAGTTTTTCACACTCACTTTCATGGCCTACTGCCCGATCTTCTTATTTGTCCACTCTACATCTGAGGATGCTACAAAGGTTTGTAGACGGTCTTGAGCGTAAAAACATTCATGTTTAGGTTGTAGTGTAATTATTTTCCAATTACTCGGGTAGTCTATCGCTCGGTGTCCTTCTTCTCTGCATGTCTAGCATACTGGCATACCCCCCTTACGAGAATTAGTGACTTGAGGCAAATCGTTCCTTCTTGAGACACCTTCTCTCTTACCTCACTTTCAAATCCGTTCCGTAACCTAAATCTTTCTTCTCTAACTTAATTTGGTCTTAGAGGCTGCTGCGACCTCATATTGTATCTCCCTGCTGCACATGAGCCCTGATCCGTCCTCGTGCTCCTGGCTCGCTCACAGAGCATCTCAGTATCTACTTCGAAATCGTAAGCTTCGACATAATTACATTAAATTCGATTCCTTGATATCTGGGTGCGCGTCTATTTCTCCCACAGTCAATTTACGAACACGTCGATCAAAATGGCTTGGACAAGCCCACCTATTAGGGTATCTTTATTTAAAAGGCCAATGATGCCAGTCCTTCGATTTTCTCTCCCAGCTCCTCGAGACGTTCTTCCCTAGTGGTCTCTAACTTTGTGAGCCTTCGAACAGCAGAGGTCGCCGTCTTACCAGTGGCGAATCGTCAGATTTACTGTTCTTCGAGCCCTCACCAAGAGTCTCTTCTTCTGAATGGCATCTAGTCATTCACGGTGTCCCACAAGTTTAAGATTATACTCTGAGTCCCTGACATTTCATACAAACTTGTTTAATCCCTTATTGACCTCTTATGCATCCTCAACAGTCCCGTAAATCACCAGCTCAAAATCGCTAATCGTATCGCACAGGATCTTTTTATTATAAAGTAAAGCTCGATGACTGAAAAACAGCAAAACCAAAGTAATTTTACAATACATTTCTCTAAAATCTGATCAAACAATAGTTCTCAACACATGCACACTATATGACATTGGAAGACTTTCTTTCAACACCTAAGCAAACAACAAGGAAATCCAAACAGTCACCTACTTACCAATTTAGTATTTTCCTAAATTTTATAAGCTTTGGCTTTTCCTTCTGTCCTGAGCTTTTCAGGTGTTATTAGTCCAATCGATGTAGTCTTATTCGGCAACGGAATTTTATCTTCCATAACATTTGTTTCTCTTTCAAAAAACACCAATTCGTATGTTTCTTCAAAGTTTCGATTTTTAATTAATTGCAGGTAATTTTTCTTTTCAAAACTCTTTTCGTTGCTCCGCAATTCGTATTACTTTCCTCTACTGCAACCCAGATTTAGGGTCAGTGTACGCGTTTTCGGTACTAGTTTTTCTTCGTAACAACTCGAGTTTTTTTTTTCATTCTTTTATTTTGATACTCGCCCTGGGTCGTCCCAGGTTAAAACGGCACTAATATATAAACACAATTATTCTCGCTAAGGTTGCTGACGGTCGTCAGATATAACTTCGGACACCACCACCCGTGTCTGTAGCAACCTATATACAACCGTGTATCTATTCGGGCCTCCGCTACCCTTGTAGAAAAATCTCACCAACCTTTACAATCATTGCATTTCAGATACATTTATCCTTGAGTGTCTTTTAACTTTGATTAGATGTGTGCAGTCTAATAATGATAAAACCAAACATAATGACGGTTTTAATTTCTTTAATTATCCCTTTCCAACATGAAAGAATATGCCATAGACCGTTATGTTCGTACGCGCTTCACATATCGAGGGCTAGTTATGAACCCTCTTCGTATACGTCTGTCTTACGTCACATCGACGAAAAGGAGGGTGGACGCTGTAACTAAATTTTTCCGTGCTCACGAAATTTCGTTTTCTCTCTCTCTATATATTTATATCTCTATCTTTCTCTCTTTACAAACATACACAAACATTATACCTGCAACATATATTTTTAATGAATACAAACATACAAATTTATGATCATAGACATTTTGAAAGAAATTAAAGTTTCATTAAATTAAAAAAAAACACACGCAGTAAGACTTTTTTAATATTACTGCTAAAAGCGAGTAAATGGTATCTTTTATTTCTTACTAAAAATGATGATGAACAACTGTATAGTTGTTCGACAACATTTTATGTCAGGTGACGCAAAATAAAACCCAATGACTTGGAAAAAACATTCCCTCTAGTCTAGTGAGAGGGTTTTCGAGGACGGTTTTATTTATTTTTCTTCTTCTAGTGCTTCATGTTGAGCGAAATGATGTCACATAACAATCGGATGTGTCACTACTCACTTAAAAGTTTCCACTATCAGAAAGTCTTCATCGGCAGAGCATCAAGTCCCAATTCACAAGTGTCATCTATCATTTTTAACATATCGCGTTGTGACGCGGTCCTGCGCACGCCCATTTTCAGCAGGTGTAATTTACAGCCAACACTTTCCAAGATTGATTGTTTAATTTTGACACACACATATATATATATACATATATCTATATCTATATACATATATATATATATATATATATATATATATATATATATAGATAGATAGATAGATAGATAGATAGAGAGAGAGAGAGAGAGAGAGAGAGAGAGAGAGAGAGAGAGAGAAAGAGATAGATTTAGCAGAGAGAACTAGCGGCTTGAAGAATGAACCAGATGTACGCCTGGCCCCAGCACATAACAATGTATTAACTTCTTAATTAATATTTATTTTACATTTTTTGTAACGCTCAAAATCCTTGAACACATATACACATATTTAGTCTTATTTTTATTTTTCATTTCTACAATTTTTTAAATAATAAATGAAAGGAAATAATTTTTGTTTTAAATCATCGATTTCCGGCGCAAACATATCAGAAAGCAGTGTGTAGACCCATTTGCATGGACATAAGTTGGCGTTGCGTTTGCTCATAATGCAATAAAAACACAAACGCTTAGAAGATTCAGAGCGTCGTTTGCAATTATTTCAACCAAACAAAATAAATATTTCACGTCAATATTTGACAAACGATTAGCCGTGCATCCATCACTTTATTCAGATGAGTAGACAACAGTAGGTGTAAGCCACTAAAAGCGATCGAAACATGAGACGTAAACATGGGCACTCAAGGTTTTGGCCTCCGTATTTTGGTAGTGGCAAGGTACTTTTGTTTATCTATCATCTAAAGCAATAATACATCAATAGCGAATTGTATATAGCATATCAGTGCGTTTGAATGTAGAAAGCGCCAAAATACTGCCACAAGTGCTCTTTCACCAAGACAATAACACAACTATACGAATTACGCTTCTAATTGCTTCGTTCCCACCCGATTCTCCTGATCTATCCCACAGATACTACTAAGTGTTTTCAGACCTTTAATAAATGCTTCAAGTACAGAGATTTGAGATAAATTAAAAAGTAATATCGGAAACTGAGACTTATTCTTAAGCAAAAGCCAAGTCGTTATACAATATGATACATCGAATAGGTAGAAAAAGCATTGTTATTCGTGCATAACCCTTCAAGGGGACTATATTGTTGAATAAAGTTGAATTTTGTCGGGACATTGAATGGTATGTTATATACATGCATATATATATATATATATATATATATATATATATATATATATATGTATGAAATCCCACACAAAACACTCATCTACATACACATATACCATTTACACACATACACACAAATTAATATATATATATATATATATATATATATATATATATATATATATATATATATATATATATATATATATATATATAAATATACATATTAAAACATGTATAATTTAAAGTTATAGCCGCTCAGTCATACTACCAATTCTACCAAAATCATCTCCCACCAAAATCCATAACTGTGATAGCTACTAACTCTGATATTACTTAGATTAATCTAATCTCAATTACTTAATCCTTCGATTACTATCTTGAACACTTAATTATTGACTGGTGCTTAGTCTTTATTATTGGTAGTAGAACTATAAAAGCCTACCATCACTTGTAGACTTATTTCGGCCAATGTCTTCACAAGTAACAGGATCATAATAATAATTATTATTATTACTATTATTATTATTATTATTATTATTATTATTATTATTATTATTATTATTATTATTATTGTCACTGCGACTATCGTAGGTACGATCGGCTTTATTATTATTATTGTTATTATAATTGTTTTTATTAATACTAAAGATAGTAACACCATTAAACTTCTTTTATATAATAATTTCACTAGTATTAATTTTAGTATAATATAATTACAATTAAAAAATATTATCACAACAAAATTCACAACCGTTACTTAGCTCATTATACAAGCCATAAATAATTATATTGAAATAGAATGCAAATGTAGCAATTAATACCCTAAATTAAAATTATCAAACATTTTGATCTACACGATAATCACCTATTACAACAGAAATGACGGTTATAACTTTATAATTCTATTCTCATTATTAAATTAAAACCACCCTGCCCTCCGCCCCGGTTGGAATTGAGGTCACGGTGGCCCAGACACTAGAGATCACCCCACTCAACTTGTTTAAATATCACTTGTTGGGGTCTCCCCCCCCTTCCCCTTTCCTGTCCTCGCTATAGGCTGAGCCCCATCTTTGTCCCCCCATCCCTCTTATGCATCTTCAATTTCCGGTTGGGGTTAAATTTAAAATCTTAGGCATTTGGATTCCATTGACGCTTGAAAAGTTGGCGTTCATTATGGACGCTAAGGAAACAACATATATTGTGTCGCAATAATGGAATAATAAAATCACCAACAAAACATATATTTTGCTCTGAATTTTCATTGAGCACTCTCATAAACCCGGTTTCAACTTCCTTCGGATTTATACCCACTGGATATTTGTAACAAGTTAATTATATATATATATATATATATATATATATATATATATATATATATATATATATATATATATATATATATATATATATATACAGTTATCTATAGATAGAATTTTAAAAGATAAGTGCTTTATATGCAATTACATATATATATATATATATGTATATATATATATATATGTGTGTGTGTGTTTGTGTGTGTGTGTGTGTTTATGTGAATGATTGTTTTGTGCGGGATTGTACGTGTGTGTGCACCTTTCGATTTTGAGATGAACGCTATTTGTTTCAAGGCTAAGCTTTTATCAGATTAGAAGAAGAAATTAACATGTCCATTTTATGATCGAATCTCTTGCAGAGAAGGGATTAGATCCTTCAATTGGTCGATCGATAGAGCAAAGGATAGTGTAAAGCCGACAGAGAGTCAAAGAGGCGATTGATTACCCGGTGGCCATTGACAAAAGAACTCCTAGTTACGGTGACCGAGCGGATTATAGATGTACCGAGAAATAAAAGCCATGAACGAAAAGATGGTGAGATAAAACGTTGCGTTCATGCAAAATATTCGTATTACTTATTTGTGGATTTGGCACCAGTCGTAACAAATGTTTTCTCGTTGATAACACTCGCGTATTCTCATAGGAATTTGAGGGACAGTAATTATCTACATTTATTACTCTCTGTTTAAATCTGCTACTATTAAAACTCACTTGGTGTGCTTTATACAGCCGTTATAAGTGATGTCTCACTGATAGTGTTCGACGGAAACTAAAGGACGATAAGTATCCTAAAATATTCTACGAAAATCCGTTTCTGTAATTAAGATACGACTAGGATAAATGAAACTACAAATGTGAGTATTGAGAAAGATACTATAATCTGAACCTCCTCCTCTAAATATATACCCAGTGGACACAATTGCGTCTATTATGATGCTCAGACTTGATTTTTGAAACACACGGCTATATTTGTCTTCATAGGTTCGATGTATGTGGCAACACCAGGCCCAGTCTTCATTTTTTCTATGGTCATCTCTTGTCGAACCATTTTGGGAGAACGTAACTATATCAGAAGTTCTTCAGGTGTTTAGTTAAACATCTTGAAATTCGCACTGTTAAGTACATTTCTGGACGATTCGTGTAGATTATGTCTGAGTGGAAAACTAGAAATTATCAAATTCAAAGCTATAGAAATATTCGCTAAACAATTTAAATAGCCAGGAAAATATCTATCTATATAAATTTAGGTTTGTTTATATATTTATATATTTACATGTACAGGATTTATTTGTTAACTAATTAACCAATCATTATGAATATTGGAATACAACTACTAGGCGTAAGGGGTATACATGTGGCATATATTTAGTTTTGTTTTGTTTCATAAAACTAAGGGGGTAAAAAGGTGAAACCTTTTTGGAAAATTCAGATAACTCCAATTTATTTCTAAAATTGTAACAATAGTTATTTGATATCGATTAGAAAAAATCCCTCCAATTCCAGTTTTTTTAGAAGATTTTTAAGGATTTTAGTAGCCATGCTATAAGCAAAGCCCTTCATTTGAAAATTAAAATATTTAAAATTTGTATTAAATTTAATCAGCAGTTATTAGAGAGATATAAAGCAGGATTACCTGAATTTCTATTTCTTCTTAAGTCCCCTTACGCTTAAGGCTTAAATTTCGTCACGTTCTAAAATAAAAATAATAAAATAGATTTTTGTCAACATTAGAATAGATATTCTAGACATTAGTTTAGGTGCATTATATCCTGATTTTAATCTTCATTAAGAGAAACAAAAGTCGCCTTTTAGGACTGATAACAACCACTGTAAAAGGGTCATAGAAAACGGAAAGACTCATATGACCATCCGTTAAGACTTGAGCACCTAAGCAGAGGCTTGGTTCCCATGAGTTTTGGCGAATAAAAAACAGAGTCCTGAACAGATAGATGACCTATATCCTAAACATACTCAATAGATCATATATGGTTTCGTATTCATCCTATAAAGGGAAACCTTTTGCAAATAACATTGCATCACACTCCACTCTTTGCGGTCAGTACTGCCTACCTCCTGAATTCCCATATATTACTGAAACTACTCTGGCGACATCCATATATCTGTCTGGGATGTTGCAAAACTTATCAAAAACTTTGATGCCAGCAAGGCAACTGGCCCTGAGAACATTTCAACTATAGTGCTTAAAAAGTTACAACAGGAAGTAGCTTCCATTCTATCAAAGCTGTTCAATCGTTTATTTAAGGAGAAATGCTTCCCAACGCTTTGAACCACCTCGTTAGTCTGCTTAGTATTTATAAATACTGAAGATCGGTCTTCTGCTTGTCAATCAGTCTACTGTACGTTGCTTAAATCTGTGATAAATCAAGAAGTTGTCAATCACTTTAGAAAAATACAGCTTATTCAGTGACAAGCAATATCGGGTTCATCTTGTAATATCACACCGGATCAATGAATCTATTGACGGGTTCCCCGTTTTTATAGAAATAGCTCTTAGCATATAAAATATATTTGATAGTGTTTGACTTGCGCCTTCATAAGAAGTGACTTGATTATAAAAAGAAACGTAAAAGTGGTGCAAAACGTTTTTTTTAGAGAATTAATTTTACCTTTCCTGAAACGGGTATTATTCTAATTAGATATAAAATTAACTTTACTTTTGCATAGCTCCTATAAAATAGCGAGAACACAAATGTAAAGTAAATTACTTCAAAAGTACAATGCATCTTCATCTACAAATGTCAATTGTCTGTGTTATAGGGTATTAAACATAATTTACATTTATTATATTAGGAAGAAAATAAGAAAAGGCTATATTTTACAAGTAAGTCAAATAATTACACTTAATTAATCAACACAGAAAAACCTATTGTAGTTTGGATAAATATTATATATTTACCGATGTTTATCTTGTTTTAAGATTAAATTAATAGAAAAAGCAGAACAGATTTTTAGCAATACATATCTTAAAAAGATATTTATATTGTGTATGATATCATTCGGTGTGAACATCTCAAATCAATGTAAATCTAAAGATCTTAAAATGGACATTTCAAAACAAAATTCTAGAGTCAAACTTTAGAGTAACGTAACTTCATTACTTACCGTACATAGTATTCTTTAAAACGCCTTCCTATCGAAATATGAGCCAGACTCAAAATCGCTTACAATCGTGAACGCAAAGTACACCAGTGATTCAACACTATATTACCTTCAGATATCCTCTACTATAATAGGGGCAAGTGTGTATTCATTTGCATGTGAATAACTATATGTACTTCAATCCCGACAAAAGCAAATAAGTGAGTAAATTGCGTGCCCTTTTCTTATTCCACAAACGATTTTTTCAAGTATGGAGGGTAAGCGAGAAATCTTAGACTAAACAAGTTGAATAAGACAATAAATAACTAACTAAAACATTAATAGACTATTCACTACTCCAGATGTAATGGCCCTGTTCTTAATTGCATGCATTTTTTATAAATATATAAAAAAAATTGTTGCATTTTGAACATACAGACAAATTGTACAAATACAAAAACGGAGACTTTGAAATATAAATACATAAACTCAGCTCAGCCAGGAGAGCAGACATGATAAAAATTGGCATGACGGGAAGAGATCTGCCACTTGCTGTCCCAGCAGTTCATTGAGGTCAACTGAATGATGCAAACAACTAAGTTGATAAATACAAATTTCCAGTCACCTGAGGAGACTATCAAATACAAATAATTGAAGGAATACTAAGAACAGTTCCGCGCAACGTTGAAAAAAAAAGGAAACGAAATTAGAATCAAAGGGAGTATTGACACCATACAAAAAAGCAATGGTGAATAACAGTGAAAATATTGTTTTTAATTTAGGAATGCGGAAGCAAACCGACATAACCAACGAACGCTAACCAGCCACACGTAAGTTGACAGGAATAGAACAAGAAATATAGAAAGAACATCACACGAGCCAAACACAACTGAAACTGCCCGAAATCCTATAAGTTTACACACTCCCAAACACACACGCACACACACACACACACAGACACACACACACACAGACATATATAGTGGGAACAGCCTCGGCTAATCACACACAAAATGCTCAAGAATAGAACGAACGAGTAGGAAGAACAGAAACCATACCGTCGCCTACTGGAAACTGGGGGGGGGGTATGCCCCTAAAATGGTCGTGTTTAGCGAGAAATCAATGGTAAACGGATGTTGCGATAAAGTAAAAGAATTTTAAATGGTTAGGGAATGAGGCGGGGATTGATGGATATCTGTGTGCTCTTGTTATCACTCAGAATCTAGGGAACACCATCTTTTTTATGGAAATCGCTCAAGATAAGGCATGAAACCACTTGATGTAAGGAGCTGATAAGACCAAATATGATTATCGAAAAGACAGGAGATGCCTAATGACCTTAATCGTGAAAAGACTAAGATTATAGGTAGGAGGAAAACAGTCAGCAGGAAGAGAGTTCCACAAGTCCGCGGTTCTTAGAAAGAAACTACTGGAATAAGAAGCTGTATTACAATGAGGTATCAACACAACGAATTGATGGAGACCACTAGACCAACTAGTCAAACGAGCTGGAACAAAAGAAGCGGCGAATAGATCACATAATACTGAAAGAAAACATGCCGTAATAGTATTTATAGAAAAAACTGAGACAAGCAACATCACGTCTGTGAGAGAGGGGGTATAGAGAAGAAGAAAGGGTAGGGTCAATATATTACAGATATGTTTCTGCACCTTATCGAGAACCCTCAAGTGGGACAGAGATTCACCAGCCTAAATATGACAACAGTACTCCATACCTGGTCTGATTGTTGATTTGTTGAGATAGAGAATAGCCTCAGGTGTGAGAATGTGTTTGGAGCGATAGAGAGAACCGACTTTACGAGAAGCAGAAAGAGCAATGGATCTAATGTATGAACTTATTGTCAGTGAGTAATCACTGATAATGGCGTGTGCGAACTCCTAGTGAGTACATAAAAATAACTCTTTTTGGCTAGTTGTTTCCCGTTTAAATCATCGGCATGCCAATTGTAGAAATAATCTACAGATGGTCAGGCGTCTATTTCTGTTCTTATTGATTCTATTCATTTTGAGTTTGGGTTTTCTATTGTTGATTTCAAATGTGCGTGTGTGTTATGTTTAGACTAACACAAGCGTCGTGTCACTAGACAATTTATTTGTTTTCTCGCTCTTTCTTCGTGTTTTAATGAAGTTAACGGGCACGTGAACATTTGAATAGCGTATACACACATCACACGTAATTGCAATGGCGAGTGCGTTTTATAATTAATTGATAAAGTATTAGTTTTTAAGCTGGCGAAATAGGTAAAGTAACAACTTCGATACATAATTGCATAAATAGACCGAACGGAAGAATATTTATATATATATATATATATATATATATATATATATATATATATATATATATATATATAGAGAGAGAGAGAGAGAGAGAGAGAGAGAGAGAGAGAGAAGAAAAAAGAGTGATGAATATGCGACGATTGTCCAAATTTATTTCAAATTTCAATTGTTCAATGCAAGGTGTATTCAGTAATAAACTAGTGTATATATATACAGGGTGGCCCAAAATAATGTATACATCCTTTGAATCGTTATAATTCGTTCTATTTACTGGGTTTGACTTTCAAAAAAATTCATAGAAGAGTAGAAAAGTAAGAATACACATTTAAAAATACTGAAAGTAAAATTAACAAAACCATTAAAAATTAACTTTTAATAAAGGTAAAGGCTACAATATTTAAAGCAAGAAACCTGAAGCAATTGCAAACAAATGTAATTGTGGTAGAATGTGCTCAAATACCGGAGTAAATGTTGCAGGACGTTTGTAGGTACAATTCTTCACGTCTTCACTATATGAAAAGTGTATGGAGCAGAACGGGTTGGGGTTAGGGTGAGGGTTCATTTTATGAACATTCTGAAATTACCCTAAATATCATTTATCTTTGTTAAAAGTAAATTTCCTATGTTTTTATTAATTTTACTGTCAGTATTTTTACATGTATATTCTTACTCTTCTGCTTGTGTATCAATCTTGCAAATAAAAATCAGTAAATTGAACGAGTTATAACAATTCAAAGGGTGTATACATTATTTTGGGACACCCTGTATATTAAATAACACGGAGTGGTTTTGTTTGATGCGACTTTTTTTAACTGCTTGTCGTTATAATTCAAAAATGAGCACAATAGTAAAGTCATAATTTGTAAAGACCCTTAAACTAATACAGCCTGAAGATGATTTGACGATTCAAATCTAAAGTACTTGCAAAAAAGAAAAAAGAATGGAACAAGAAACGCATGGTTCATATTTACATCAATTTGACCGAAACATTAGATGGACAATTCGGAAAATTGAAAAAAAAAAAACTCGGATCAAACAAAACCACTCCGTGTTATTTAATAATGTTTGCCTAAATGAAAATATGCTGCCTAAATACACACAATATATATATATATATATATATATATATATATATATATATATAAATATATATATATATTAATATATATGTGTGTGTGTGTGTGTTTTTGTGTGTGTATTTAGGCAGAATTTTCCCTTTAAGACAAATATCGTTGAATATGGTAGACAACGAATAGATCCTTTCCATAAACTGAATCAGGGTCCTGGTTTCGGTGGGGAATTGGCTGATGAATCTTCCATAATCGTTGGACCAAGTATTTTCGAACCCATCCGGGTCCATCTTCTTTTGTTTTTGTATTAATAAGTAGTATTACTTGGAATTATATTAGTAATACGGGACTTAAGTTAGCATTAACCAAATTTTAGAATTATATTGCTAGTGTTTTTAGTTGGTTATGTTAATAGCTGTTTGTTTGATTTTGATTAAAAAGCTTCTAAAATATAGAGTTTTTGTTCATCAGTTGTATGTTCTGATATAGTGGCATTTTCTACTAAGAGTTTTCGAAATTGGAAGCGGGAGCAGGGATGGTTATTTGTAAGATAGTGAACTATGGTACTACTAAAGGAAAAATGCATTGTAAACCTCCTCGACTAAGTTGTAGTATATATATATATATATATATATATATATATATATATATATATATATATATATATTGTATTGGTGCAAAAGCAATAACGTTTTTTGACGTTCAACTTTAAAAGAGCATAACTTCTTTCATACCAAACTTTATTAATCAAAATAAGAACCATTAGAATCAACACAAGTTTGCTCACGGGTAATCAGTTTATTTATTCCATTATCATAAAAATTCGGAGTTCTGGAAGCGATGAAGTCATTGAAAGCCGATTCGGCATCATCTCGACTTTTGAAGCATTTCTCGCGCAGGAAGCTGTCGAGATGCTTGAAAAAGTGATAATCGAGGGACGAGAGGTCCGGTGAATATGGCGGACGGGGCAGAGTCTCGTAGCCCAATTCGTTCAGCTTCTGCAGGGTCAGTTGTGCAAGATGCGGGCGAGCGTTTTCATGGAGCAGAATTGGTTCCTGCATATTGATCAATCTCGGGCGCATACGTTGGAGCTTCTGGTGCATTTCGTCAATTTGTTGGCAGTACTTTTCCGCCGTAATCGTTTCGCCCGGATTCAAGAAGCTGTGATAGATGAGACCGTTCGAAGATCACCAAACTGTCACCATCATCTTTTTGGGGTGCAATTTCGGCTTCGAAAAGTGTTTTAGAGCTTCGCCAGCATCCAACAACTGTGTCGAACGTCGCCGATTGTCATAGAGGATCCACTTCTCATCACATGTCCCAATTCGCTTGAGAAATGGGCAGTTTCTGTTGTGCAGCAAGAGCGTAGAAGGCACCTCAAAACGACGATTTTTTTTATTATCGTTCAATTCGTGCGGAACCCATTTATCCAGCTTTTTTGACTTCCCTATTTGCAGTAAAATGGCGAACGATTGTTGAGTGGTCAACCTCGAGTTCATCAGCAACTGCTCGTGTGGTTTTGTGAGGATCGGCTTCAATTAAGGCTTTCATATCTTCGTTATCAACCGCAGTCGGCCGGCCATGACCATCTTCATCTTTGATGCTCACGTCACCATTGCGAAATGTCTTGAACCACCTTTGTGCTGTGCGTTCGTTTGTGGTTCCTGGGCTAAACGCATCATTGATGTGACGAGCTATCTCGGCAGGTTTTCGGCCTAGTTTGAACTGGAACAAGAATATCATGCGGATTTAAATTTCCCCCATGCTGTCGAAAAGCCTGCAAAAGCAATAAATAAAGAGATTAAAAATGGGTACGAATACCACGATTCGATTGAGCGAAAAACGCGCTTTAAAATGACATATAACAACGCTATATTTATCAGTAGATCAATTTAGAAAACATATATAAATATAACATATGTGAGAAAACGCCATTGTTTTTGCACCAACCTAATATATATATATATATATATATATATATATATATATATATATATATATATATATATATATACATATATATATATAATTAACTTGTTACAAATATCCAGGGGGTATAAATCCGAAGGAAGTTGAAATCGGGTTTATGAGAGTGCTCAATGAAAATTCAGAGCAAAATATATTTTTTTGTTGGTGATTTTATTATTCCATTAATTGCGACAAAATATATGCTGTTTCATGCGTTAATGAAACAGCATATATTTTGTCGCAATTAATGGAATAATAAAATCACCACCAATATATATATATATGTATATATATATATATATATATATATATATATATATATATATATATATATATATATATTATATAAACATAAAAATAGTATAAGCAAATTAATACGCGTTTCTGTGCTAAGCACATGATATCACAGAAACCTTATTCAATGTTGATAAAAATCAATTACATGATTTTAATTCTCGAAAATATCTTAAATGTAAAGCTTAAGCGTAAAGGGGCTTAAGAAAGAATTAAAATTCATGGAAACTTTATTAGAGGTTAATGAATATGGATCAAATTTAATGTATAAATCTGATATATTTGACTTTTCTAATGGGGGGTTGTGACTATATTATGCTCCCTAAAACACATTTAAATACCGCAAAAAACCTGAAATTTGTGGAATATCGATTAATTGATATAATATACTTGTTGTTAAGTTTACAAAAAAAATCGAAGGTATATGTATTTCCATGAAGTGTTTCCACCCCTTTTATCTCTTCCACATCAATCTTAATTAAACAAAATATGGCCAAGATTTAGACCTCTAACACCTAGCAGCTGTTTCCAATAATTCACAATGACCGGTTAATTACTTTAGGAGTCCATCCTTACACACACACACACACACACACAAACACACACACATATATATATATATATATATATATATATATATATATATATATATATATTATCGCAAGCATGAAGGGATGACGAATTTTATCGTTCATGATAAAAAGTAAATCAAGAGAAAAAAACGCCCGCCGACCGGTTTCGTCCTCTCTTAACAAAGGCTGTATCGAGAGATTTTAAAAAAACGAGGGATTTAAAAAAAAACGGGGTTTAAGAGAGAGTACAGAATATAAAATAGCGTTATGGTATAGTTACAATGTATGATGGATCTTAGATAATACAATTTAGTACTCTCCCAAAAATTATGATATATATATATATATATATATATATATATATATATATTGATACCAAACGTTATATAGATAGAAACGAAAGAGAGATTCATGATAAAAGTAATATATATGTATATATATAAATGAAAATATCTGAGAGAAAGGCCCTTTTTTATACTATTTCTACGTCATCCCCTCTTTTATATTCTTGTAAAATGTTGTTATTCTCGATCGGCTGAAACTGTTCTTTCTCATTCCAATCTTCCTAATTCTTAATTAACTTGGAGTTGAACATACGTAAAAATCGAGAAAGTATTTATTTTCTTCCCAACCAGGCGGCGATTGATTCTCATTAGATTAATTACACGCACGCTTCCTCGTTTCAACTGCTTATCATCATCATGATTATCTCCCCTTGCTGGTGTATTTTTGCTTTTTTCCCCCTTTGTTTTTCGACACTCGCTCTTTGCACTTCATGTACGCCAGACGAGAAATCATTTTCGCATACTTTTTCCTTCTTTTTCTTTTCTATTGCTTCGTGGCTAAGACTCTCTTCTCCTTCATGTTTTGCTCGTCACGCTAACATCTCAAAGAGTGATGCGAAATTGTTTTCTTTGCTTTTAATCACTTGCGTATTTTATTTTATTTCGTTGCTTTCAAGGAAGCAATTTCTTTTATTAGCAGTCAAGGACATTGGGTAATTATCGAAATAAATAATTATACCGATACTGAAGAGGTTACCGTATACAACTGTAGTATGTTTACCATTACACACACACACACACACACACACACACATATATATATATATATATATATATATATATATATATATATATATATACAAATTATTTATTTTAAAAAAAATATACGTTTAATATTTCAATAACGTACCGCGATTTCATTCAAGTGGACTGACTTTTTAAACTTTTAAATATCGTCTATAGCCCATAAGGAATCTTCAACGACTCAAAATTAAACCAAAGGGGAAAATGACGTTTGCATTCACAGTTAAACGGTGCATATCAAACGTTGAATTCAAACGCCATTACTCCTTGTAGGTTTTTTTTTGTTATTTCGAGTCGCTGAATATTCCTTATGGGCTATATACGACTTTTAAAAGTTTAAAAAGTCAGTCTATTCCTCCTTTTTTAAGGTTTTCATGTTATTTAATCTTCTATAGATAAAGCTGATCTCTTTGCTCGTCTTGTTGGATAATGGCCCTATGGGAATGGACGTATCTGTTGGGAATCGTTGGTTTGACTTGCGCGAATTAATGCGGGTACAGTCGAGTGCAGACTGGGACCTGTTCCACAGTCAGAGCTAACAGACGTGACAAGGTTACCGTGTGACGAGACCCCAGATCGAAGGTCAGTCTGCACCTGCGAGAGGCTCTGTGACGTCACAGGACTTGCGTGGGAAACGCAGGGATCCGTGACATCACTCGTTCTTCGTGAGAAGCTAGTTTCGCCAGTCTGGATAAATGGAAGCAAACCGATGAGACGTGATTTTTAAAATGTAATTTACAACTGATAAGGGAAATATTTCCCCAAAGAAATTACAAGCGAGAGAAATCCTTTCCAACCCTCTCTACGAATGGTTAAGAAAATAATTGTTAACTAACTACGATAAAGTAGTGATTTGCTCTCTCCCTCTCTCTCGACGTAGTGAATGACTCCCAGTTGAAATAACAACGCTTGTAATAAAATGAATTACATTTAAAGAAGAGGTTTCTTTGGAGTGCGTCATGAGGCTTTTGTTGCAGACAACGGACGCCGTGGTTCACGGCAGGAAGAAAGAATTCATCCACTAGACGACACACTGCTGGCAATTCTACTTTTAGTTATGCAGGCGTTGTTCTTTTTTGATGTTCCTTTGAAAACTGAACACTCTTTTAACTTTGTTATTATCACTCCGAATATGGTTGCTAGGGTATTTTTTTATCTTGACCAGTCAATGGCTTCCGTCTCTGATTCAATTCCTGTTGTTTTTCTCAAACGTTATGCCCCTGAACGTTCTTCTATCCTCTTAAAATTATTCAATCTCTGTTTGTCTCAGTCTAGTTTCCATTATTGTTGGAAAGAGTTCTCTGTTGCTGGTATCAGTAAGAATGATAATAATAAGTGTGATTGGATCGAGAAGTTGACTTGGATTTGATTGTGTATTGGGGTACAAATTGACTTGTTTAGTTTAATTCTGTTAAGACTCAGCTAGTGTCTTTCAATCGTAGGCGTCCCTTTTCTTTCTGATATTATCATGGGTGACTCTGCTATTAATAAGAAATCTACTCTTAAACTTTTTGGTATTTCTTTCTCATCAAATGTATCTTAGAGTGCATACATTAGATCATGCCCTTTGCGCTTCTCGTAAATCCATTCTCTTTATTACTCTCAAAACCGTCTCACGCCAATTAAACAATGTATGGAGGACTGTAGTCATATTTAGGTAGGTGAATCTCTGTCCCATTCGAAGGTAACTAAATAAGCCACAGAAACGTATCTGTAATTGTATTGGACCAACTCTTTCGTCTTCTCTGTAGTCTATCTTACAGACGTGATGTTGCTAGTCTTAGTATTTTCTTTAAATACCATTATGGGCTGTGTTCTATAGTATTGTGTGATCTATACCCTGCTTCTTTTGTTCCAGCTCGTTTGAATCGTTGGTCTAGTGGTCTCCATCAATTTGCTGTTTTGATACCTTATTTTAATACAGTTTCCTATTCCAGTATCTCCTTCAAAGAACTACAAGCTTGCTGAACTCTTTTCCTACTGACCTTTTTCCATCCTACATATAGCCTTGGTCTCATGAAAACTGAGGCAAATACGCATCTCTTATTTTTGCGACAATCATGTTTTGTCTTGTTAGCTGTTTTCATGAAGTGGTTTCATGCATTGTCGGGAGCGATTTCCATGAACAAAAGCAAGTAATTTTAAGAAAGCAATATTCTGATGTTTAGTTGTTAGGAAAGAAATGTAATTGTTTAACTGATAGTAAACAAAGATTAGAAAATAGTAAAATGTATTTGATTAGTCACGTAAGATGTTTTAGGCGTTTATTTAGAAATGTGGTCTATATTACAAATATTCCGGCCAGATATTTATTCTTAGATTTTGTAGCTAAATACTTTATTATATTGCCAATAACACGGTACAACAATAACAAATAAACATTGGCTAATCAGAAACAAAGTTTGATTTATGAACTTCAATTTTTATTGAATCTGGCATTGAATATCCAGTCGACTTAACATTATAGAATAGCTATATACATGATATGTATATATATATATATATATATATATATATATATATATATATATATATATATATATATACATATATATACCTGTTCTGCCCTAAAAATCAAATCAAACAGGGCTCATCACACTTCCTAGAACATCTTTCATATATGTTCCAAATTTCGTCAAAAAATATCCATTTGTTTTTAGCCCATGTTCCAAATTTCGTAAAATGCGTACAACTTTAAAAAGGAGGCGTTCTGCCCCTTTTTCTCCATTCAAAAATAAATTGTATGGGAGCGAGATATATTGCCTGTCGCCTTGGGCACTCTCATACGGGAGTGAGCGCCAGCGGGACTGCATGTGTATCTTTGTTCGCATCTAAAGCTAGATTTTTCGAGTCCTATTACTCTTCAGACACAACTCGTATACGAAAGTTTAACCTAATCAGTAAAATAGCAGGGCATTTATGAAACCTTAAATGGTGGCAAGGAACTCAGACAAAAGGTTGAATAGACACAGTTAAGTGTGACACATTCACTTCGTTGAGAGCCGAATGTAACCTCATGCTCGGTAGACAAGTAAAGTAGATATAACAATTTACGGCAACTGTAGTAAATTGATCATTTGATAGTTTCGTTTTATGGCATATCAACAATTTTCGCGTTATGTAATGCCGAATCCTGTCATTTTGATAAATGTTTTATGCTTCAAATTCTTTATATATTCAAGTATGTATTCATGATGTTTGGTTCGATTGTTTTGTACAGGAAAAATGCTGTTTTTGTTTTTGTTTTTTGCTTTGCACAACATGATTGAGTTCTGGAGAAGAAAAAGGAAAAAAAAACAATAACATCAATATTTGGCGCATTTTTGGTCAAGAAGCCGGTTGATTCAGACAGCCTGATCTGGTAGCACGAGATGGCAACTTGAAGTAGCAATATTATTCCCTCTCAATAATCTCTTTCCACACATTAGAAATGTATTGGAAATACATTAAATGATACAGTTTGACATATCCACGTATTTTACAGACACGGGTATTCTTCTCTTAGAGAGAAACTCTGTATTTTACTGTTTGCAAATGAAATAAATTGTTTTGTCATCAATCCCGTTACTTTTAAGACACGTACCGTATCTCTGTCTGTCTCTCTGTCTTTCTCATGATACACTTGATATCTTTACCAGTGTTTTCTGTGAAACCGAAGGCATCGCTGAATGTTCAAACTAATGTAGACTGTTCTTTGGAATAAAAGTTAATGCTCTTCTACATTAGATCTCTTCTCATTTCTCCTTGACTAAAACAATATCATTACCCTATATATATATATATATATATATATATATATATATATATATATAGAGAGAGAGAGAGAGAGAGAGGCAGACAGAGACAGATATATATCTAGTATTCTCTCTTTCCCTTCCTAAATAGTTATCCCTCTCTCACTCTTACTATATATCACCCTCTCTCTTCCAAAACATGTTCTCTCTTCCGCTCTCTTTCACTCCTTTTGTATTGCTCTCTCTCTTTCGATATTTCCTTTCCTAAACATTTCTTTCTCTCCCAACCTATCTATCTATCTATCTATCTATCTATCTATCTATCTATCTATCTATCTATCTCTCACCATCTTTCTATCCCTACTTTTTCTGTCACCTAATTGAGCGTTCTACCCTCCCCAGACACCCACTATTTAATCTTGAAGGTCAGTTGATCCAACGAATCTGCCATTGTCAGCACGCTCAGCCTGTTGAGACAGGGCAAAATCCTGCTTAAGGCGCGGATTAGGCAGACATGGCGGCGACACGGAACGACAGCGCAGTAAATCGATTTCAGCGGTGGCGCGAGAGAGAAAAAATGACGGAGATATTTTGTCAATGTCCCGTGACGCGATTAGACTGTATGTCACCAGTCTCTTCGATCTTTTTCCTCGGTCCGAACTCGGACAGTGAACCTTAATCCGAATTGTGCTTTCTGGAAAAGCTTATCATTATATAACCTATATACGATAATTATGGTTTAAAGGGTTACTATAATTATGGTTTAAAGGGTTACTATAATTATGGTTTAAAGGGTTACTATAATTATGGTTTAAAGGGTTACTATAATTATGGTTTAAAGGGTTACTATAATTATGGGTTAAAGGGTTACTAGATGTTCAGGAAGCCTAGCATGTCATGTAGCATCTAAGAGTGCAAACATAAATTTAGATTGTTTGAATAAGGAAAAGGTGAGTTTGTAAAACTAGTTAAATCTTTTTGAAGAAATAAAAAGATGAAATCAAAAATTAGTCTTTTTCTATAGGTTAATTTTTTTCCTTCTGTTTCTTCTCTCTCTCTCCCTCAATCTCTCTGTATATGTATATATATATATACATATATATATATATATATATATATATATATATATATATATATATATGTATATGGGAAAAAAGAAACAATGTTTCAGACAATATGTAAAAATGAAAATGGAATAAAGAATAAGCAATTCAACAACTAACAAAAATAAACTCAAAAACTCTTTTCCGTTTTGAAATAAAGTTTATTAACTGATCGAAAATGGTCGTATCTACGGCCGAAATATCTCGGTAGAACTTTACAAGATGAGTTTTTGAGTTTATTTTTGTTAGTTGTTGAATTGCTTATTCTTTATTCCATTTTTATTTTTACATATATATATATATATATATATATATATATATATATATATATATATATATATCGCTGTATGGAGTAAGTTTGCAACATGACGTCATTAATAGCGTATTCAGAGCGCGTACTGACGTGAGCACTACGCATTGCCGTATGAATGGATGAGTAAATTAACGTCTAAATAACATATCAGCATGTCGTCAAGATAACTCAATAGGCTGGCCTTAGAGTATTGCATTATGCTATAAATGACGGTTTGTTGTTAACTTACTTAAAGTGCTCAATTTAGCGAGAGCTTTGAATAATTATTTATAAATCATATTTTCAAATGAACCCATATACACATGTGTTTCATGCCGAACCTGAAATAACTAGTACGGGAGGAAACAATATCTTCCCGTCACACGGTTCCAACTCTAATACAAATGTCATATTTATTTAATATTAATATATGTTGTACAGAGTGTTCACAAGTAATCGCCTAAACTTTTTATTATTTATTTGGGAGGACTTAGTTGAATGTGTTAACTTACACATTCACCGTTTCCCGGGATTAATCTTCAGAGAATCATTCTGTGGCAGACATTCTCACTTCTTATTTCTCTTGGAGCACATGGTTAGTCATTTGAGTTTAATCTTACTGGTCCATTACGGAAAGCTTACATGTAATCGACTAGTAAATATATCCACTGATTATAACATTGACTGCGCCAATCGAATCTAGTATAGTCATGTACGTATTAGAGAAATATTTCAACTCGAAATTACCTCCCAATCACACGGGTAACACATCAGCATGTGTTCAGTTCATTGTATACAGTGAATCGTTTATGATAGGTATAGATATTCAGCATTAGATAACTGAGACATGATATATCTGCCGCTGAACAAACAAACTAATCTAATACTGAACGACGAACGAAACTTGCTATTTATAGCATATAAGACTTCCCCCGAATGTTAGTCAAGAATGATCGGTATTCCGATGTGTCGGACATGAAATATGGCCAATCAATTCTCCAGACATGCTATTCTGCACACGGGTTTTTATGCGAGGCGAAAATTGCTAATTATATTACCAATATCCGGTAGTAACATTATCTCCCATTATGTACCATAATTACCGGATGATACTGCATTTTTTGGCCAATGTATCTGTTTTCACTTTTTGTGAACGCAAGTTTAAAACAAACAACGAAATAAAACTGGCAATACCATTATTAACACTGATGTCCTCAGTGACCTCCGTTTGAGGTGAGATTTGAAGTATATATGTGAACGAACAGAGCCCAACTGTAATAGAACACGTGTTTTTTCAGAGTTTCTGCCCAGAAAACTAAGCTATGTTGGTCATGAATGAAGACCATGGTTATGCGCTTTTGTGTATTTGGTTTTATTATTTATTTATTTATTTTATTAATTCTTATTATTACTGTTATTTATTTATTTATTATTATTTATTCTTATCATTACGATTATTACTATTTTTATATTTTTTTATTATTTTCATTTAATTATAGAATACTTTTAATATGTTAGTACCTGTGTTGAAAGCTATTTCATTAATATTAGGCTATTTAGTTTTAATGAATATGGCTTCTAGTATTTTAAGTTTGTTTATGCAGTTATTTTTATGTATTATTTTGGTGTTAGATATTTATATTTTCCACATATCGGCCGACTGTAGTATTTTGTTATGTGTAACAATGTGACACGGGATAGCGCTGGTATCGGATAAATGGTAAGTTAGACGTCGAGAGAGAGAGAGAGAGAGAGTTGGTGTAGTATCGCCAATATAGGCGCGCCTAATGGCTTACAACTAAGCTCTACCCAGGAGTGAAGCTTTATATAGTTATCCACATACAGATTGTTTCGCTGTATCACAGCTCTTCAGTGCGGTTAAACCAGTTAATGCCTCAAGCCGGGATTAAAACTGAACCGTTGAGCTGACAGTCGGCGCTCCTACGCCTGCGCTATCATACGACACTAAACGATAGTCAAAGTGAACTGAATTTTCAAAATGAATATTACATCATTTAGCTGTTTGAATGAAACGAACGTGAAAAAACATTTTAATGTCGCATTTTCATGCATTCAATTATTGGTATTTTTTTGTTGTTGTTACAGTAAACATGTTTAGTGACAAAATGGCGGCCAATTTGATGTCGCAGGTGTTTTTTTTAATTGTTTGATTTGTTTTTGTAGTTCCCAATTGGTATTTAGTCTTTAATTTCGCAACTGAAAGTTATTTGTTGTCAATTTGAAACGAAGATTTGTGCATCTTAATTTCTCGCTGTTTTGACGCGTGAGGTTTTATAAGAGTTGTATGTTGTTTGAGTAACTTTATTTTAAGTTCATAGAGTTTGATTTCTGTAATGTATGTTTAAATCCTGTGCATACAAGAGTTTTGTCACGATATATATATATATATATATATATATATATATAATAAAATATGAAACTAAAAGTTAACTTCCAGTAGATAGAAGCTATAGCGAAGTGGTTTCAGCTCAATATACGAGATAGAGCAATTATAAACATAGATGAAAGAAGAGTGATAAAAATGTACGAATGTCCAGATTTATTTCAAACTTCGATTGTTCAATGCAAGGTATATTCGGTAATAAAATTATGTTTATTATTCTTACCTTAAGCCAACGCTTTTCAAAAATCTAAATCTTATCATCAGAGGAATTACATAGATAGTGGAAAAGCCAAAATTCAACATTTGAAAAAATATTAAAAAATGGAGTACCTTGCATTGAACAATCGAAGTTTGAAATAAATCTGGACATTCATACATGTTTATCACTCTTCTTTCATCTATCTTTATATATATATATATATATATATATATATATATATATATATATATATATATATAACAAACGAATAGTGCCCTCTTGACTGCTGATATTGTTTCATAAACAGTACAGTTTCCCATTCCTCACTTGGGTTGATGGCGAAATGGAGAAATACTTGAACAGTCGTGGTTTTAATCTCAATTTGAAATATTCGTATGTCTAACTACGCTGAAGTGCCTTGATACATCGAAACGATCCGTCTGTGGATTGCTATATACATACCTTTTTCCTTACGGGTGTTGAGCACTTTCCTATGTTAAATGACTATCTATCATAAGTGGGAATGCTAAAGATCTTCGTAAAAATATGAATAGATCACTTATTGACTGATGTAATTGTTTATATAAACAGTACTGTCTCAACTTCCTCGCTTGTGTCGATGGCAGTTAACAAAAACTATAATTCGCAAACAAGCGTCCGAGTGACGATTTCAGCTTGAAAACTCGCAAGTCTAACCATAGTGAACAGCTCTGATACCGCTAAACAATCCCTCCGTGAATGATTTTATAGCTCAGTCGAGTAGTCTTGGACGCCAACAACATGGGTTCGGGTTTAAAATATTGCTGCGTCTAGCTTCACTGGTGAGTTGCAGACACGACGAAACACGTGTATATGGATAATTATATGCGTGTGTCTTGTCATATTCTCAGGTAAGACCTAAATAACGCTCTTTCTGACATATCGATATTTGATTCTGGTGCGTCTATTCTTTTCGTTTGTTTCTTCCACTATGTTCGGGCACGAATATAATAAAGTTTACCTCTTTTTTCTGATAATACGAAGGAATAATATTAAAGTGAATACATTTGCACTAACCAACTTGAACAAAAGCGAGCGCGTAAGTCCTTCATCGAAATTTACATTTTGTCATGTGCCCTTCATATTTCGGTTATTCTTGACCGTAATACGAGGTAACATATTTTTCTTCTAATTTCTACTTACACAGTTATTTCTATTAGATGATGCAAAATAAATTATTTTGAATTATGTATGTTTAGAATACAAAGGGCCTTTTACGTTAATACCGATTCACCGCTACGATATTAAAATACAATGTGTTCCATTTGTTTGTTTTCGTTTAACAAACACGAAACTATTTCTGCACTAATCGCAAAACTTTCTTTTGTCTGAATGTAGTTATTATTTAACAAGAATAATAATCATAAATATAATAATTCTTAGCTAGTTTTTGTTCGTGTGTTTATCTCCGACCGCGCGAGACATAAGGTAGAATTTTGCCGATAAACGTTCTTTTCGTAAACGTAATATCTTCCATGTTAAATATAAAACGTTTTCTTTACTGAATAATAAATGACGAGGATATTTAACAATAACAAGACTTCAAACATACAATTAGCGATGATTTAAAAATGATAATAGTCATACAATGCTACTACAATGAGGGGGATTATTTAAAAATAGTATTATTTATAAAATACTACTTTTTAATTTTTCTTATTAATCTCCTAACGCGTTGGGCTAAATGTGTATTTTTACTCTTTCGGAGTCGTCTGTCTGGCTGACTCGTTTTAAGTTGCTAATTACACAATGTAACACATGTTTTGTTTATTTGTATTTCTGAATGTGTTTATATGTATTTTTGCAACAGAATTAAAAAATCACATTCGTTTTGGCATAACATCGATATATTTTTAATTTTTTCTTAATTTTATATATTCGCGTTTTATACACAATCTTTCTTTTCAGCAGTATGTTGTAAAGATAATTACACAGCATTTAGTACTTTTTTAATATATTGAATGGTATTTAGTAAATACAATGTTAGTTAGAACAAAACAAACCATACAACTTTGCAATGTAAATGCTTTGATAACTCTTTTCTTAAACTTAGAAGTGCTTCGGCGATCGAGATTTTCTAAAGTGCACATTTTCATCTTTTCTGACAAAAGACCATATATAATCTCCCATCATCGCAGTACCCCATCGTCCATGATATCTTCTTTCTATTGTAGCGATGTCCTGATGAAATCTCCCATTATGTTCTTCACTGATATCACCCAAGTTTTCGGGGAAGAAATCTAGATGAGAATGCAAAAAATGAACTTAAAGGTTCATTATTTGCATTCTGATCTCATTCTCATCTCATTCTCATACGATTACCCAGTTTCCTGAAGTTCTCAATAAGCTTTGATACCAGTTGTTTGTAATTAGGATATTTGTGATTTCCTAAGAATCCACGAACTACATAAAGAAATGCGCACCAAGCTTCTTTTTCAAGTTTTGTCATCGCTCTTTCAAGTTTCTCCGACTTCAACATTGCATTTACTTTGGGTCCAACAAATATACCACCTTTGATCTTAGCATCTTATAGCTTTGGAAACATGAGACGAATTTCTTGAAAAGCTTCTCCTCCAAAATCTAAGGCCTTCACAAACTATTTTATTAATCCTAGTGTAGTGCTACTCAATGGAGTACCACGCAGTCGAGTGACACTCAGTCGAGTGACACTCAGTCGAGTGACAGTTATCATAGAAATTGTAGCATGACATCTCAGCCACCTGTTAGCAAGTTATTTCCTGGTCACCGAAAATAGAGTGTGTATGCTATCCACAATTTGGACCTGCTTTTTATTTCAATATAATAACCACACAATGTATCTGGAGAAGTTTTACATCCTCTAGTAGCCATCTTACTAAGAACAGAACTTAGTAATTGACCTGAAAGAGAAAATTAGATACACATTTAGTAGCAGAACATATATCATTTTCCAATATATGATGACAATGAAAAGCGATGTATTTCTATAACGGTCGATGATACAGACAAAAATAATAACATTTTTGGAATCAGCAGAGAAAATTGATTAAAAAACAGTAAAGAAAATACAATAAACAAAACTTTTGTAAAAAATTGTTACGTTGTGTTATTAACACGATGAAAGGTGTATCCAATTTTTATGTGGTTTCTTTTATTATCTTAGGTACATTATTCAGAACAGAGAGTTAGAGATAGACACTTTGGACTTAGTTCTGGTTACATTTTATAGCGCATGATGTAACATATGCTCTCTGTATAGCCTCTAAACGAAATCTATCAGCCGCTGCATATAAAATGATAATTACGTTTTTCTCTATTCCGTTTGATTTTCTGTCGATTTTGAACTCTTGTCTTTGGACAACTTCCTATTTCCGTTATTTTTAAGACCAACTCACTATACAACATTAGTAGACTACAGTTAGTGTTAGGTTATTAGGGTTAGGGTTAGGGTTAGGACTAGGTTATTGGCGCTCGCGTACGTTCTTGGGATTGTAGCAATCGATTTATTTGCATTTACACTCCCATACAGTGCAACATATTTCCATCTATGAAATAGGCATATGGTTGAAAGATCCTAGCCAATTACTTTAAATGACAGGGTTGGAATATGTAATCTTATATGATAATTGAATACACATACGTGTATAGGAAGGGTCAGAATTTAACACAGAGGATGTTTTCAAATTGGCGGTATCAGTAATTATCTACTTATATTACATAACGAAAATCATTGTTTAAATAGAAAAGTTTGCGTAACACATGGAAACAGAGGTGATCAGAGGACAGAATTGATCAAATTACCCGCAAATCTGATACATCTGAATTTTGAAATAGCATATTATGTCTATAAAATACGCATTTAAACCCTTTAAAATACCCCAGAGAAATTGCGATTTGGGGAATATTCAAGAAGTGCCGCCTTATACATATAGTTAAAATCTCACAAAAATCGCAAAGTCTAGAATTTTCACAACAGGTTTCACTTCATATTTAATCGCTATTGCATGAAACTGATTTAAACTGAATATAGGCCACATTTTTGCGCCTGGTGGATGTGTTTCAAAATTAACAATAATCTTTTTGTAAACTTTAGGAGTGGATCCTGTGGATATAAATATCTAAACGAAGAAAACTACCTCACTTTAGATAGATAGATATATAGAGAGATATATTGCGTGATAGATATGTGTGCACTATGATAGAGTGAAGAGATTAATGAGTTTGTTTCTGTTTGGAAAGAAAAACGATCGAGTCTTCACACAACTCCTTTAACGTTCGTTTTTGGTCTGTTTTGATTTTAATGAGAAATCTTGTCAACGTGACAAGGAAGAAACGAAATTGAAGGAGTAAGACATCCGAGTTAATTAAGCAACAAACAGTAAGCACCCATCTCTTTAATAATTGGAATAAACAAGTGTACTCAATGTGCATAGACTTCCGCCTTGGCTACCCATACATACTTATTGTATCACAAAAGTAATTATCTAAGGTGCATTTCATATATATGCATGTGTGTCTGTTTTTAATATTGGAAATTAATTCCCAACATTATATAGTAAGTTGGCTATTAAGCTTGTTTGTTGATCAATTAATATGGGCCGCTTAACATACTAGTTTGTCCCTATTTTTCAGCCACAGATAAGAATCATGTACCAGTCTAAATCATAACATGTTTTTATTATATACAGCTCTGTAGATTTAATGGAACCTTTAAGATGAATGGATCTTAATTATTGAGCACTGTCTGAAATTATAAAGTCGGAGGTTGCTAAGCTATGAAAGTAAAGCTTACACGTCCGCATGTTTCAGCAATTTTTTATTCTCATCTTTCATCTCCAGAATATATATATATATATATATATATATATATATATATATATATATATATATATATATTCAAACGAATAAAAACTGGCATACATCACAACATCACACTTAAGACATAGAATCTAAACCTATGTATCCGTCATTGCACTTCCTCATTTTACATGGAGAAATAAATATCTTCCAGCGACAGCGTCATAAAGTTTTGTCGTATCCACACTGTAACAATGTCGCATTAATACTTTCTGGGAAATAAGGGTCAGAGCCAGTCAATTTGTCAAGAATAGATCAATCGTATCACCGTGCCTCTGGCAGATTCCTGAAAAGTCCATTAAACAATAGATTTATTAAACAATAGACCCATTAAACAATAGAGCCAATAACATTATTCTGGGTGACGCATAATCCGTAGTGGTGGTTCTCACCCCATTTAAAACAATCGAAACAACAAAATATTTTTTAAAAAAACAAAAACAAAGAGGGTCATAGTTAAATAATGTCGTAACTTTGCACATCATCGTCTCGTTAATGAATGAAGAAAAAATCTGTAAAACAGAATAAAAGTGACTACTGTCCTATTCTTTAGCATTGTTCTTACATTTTCCCACCTCAAACAAGGCATATCATACTGATGGGTCAGAGGCTAAATTGTCAGATTCATAGTTTAAAGTTTAATGCAGCGTGGCGATGGTTTTAGGGTATGCGAGTTTACAGGTACACAATAAAGAAAATATAGAGAAAGAACAATAAAGAAAAATAAAGAAATATGGTCAGATTACTCTCGTCTTTTCCGGCTTCATCATATGTGTTATGCCTAATCACATATGACACTTTTCTGATTATCAGTGAAAACCGAGAAACAGCAAAAAATTAAAAAGCTAAGAGCCTGGTAAGTATTCGTTACTTATCTATTTATCTATCGATCTACCTATATATCTATTTATATATATATATATATATAAGGTGAATACAACAAAAGATATAGGAGGTAACTAATATATTTAATTAGTGAACATCCGGATAAAAAAAAAGCTCAATATACTGGATAGAGCATTAATAGCAATAGATGAAGTGAAAGAATAAAATAAGGTGCGAATCAAATTTTATTACAGTTCAATGTTCAGGCAAAGTTCTTTAAAGTCCTTAACTCATGAGTTTTCAAAGAAAATCTTCTCCTCAGAGGACCATTACCGCAATGACATTACTGCAGGTAATAAAAATTAAACTTTGAAAGTATATGATAACATATATATAAAAATTATATATATATATATATATATATATATATATATATATATGTGTCTGTGAAAATAAAATGCACGATGTATATTAAAATAAAATGACATGAATAACAAGCTGTGTGAAAAAAGACAAACGCTATTGTTAAAATCAACGAACGTCTTCAGAAAAAAAGTGTAGAGTTTAAATTCATTCAATGACGGTAAAAACAATAACTTTTTTTCTTATTTTAACGTCTCCCTGCACGCGTGTGTTATTATTCTTCCTTTTTTCAAATGTTTTTTCTGGTATCGAATAAATTTAAGTTCTACACTTTTGTTGATTACGTTCGTTGATCTGAATGAAACCGGTAAAATATATCGTTTCTTGATGATTGTTAATGCATTTTAATTTGTTTTCTCCGTTTTTCTTCTTCATATATATATGTATATAAATATATATATATATATATATATATATATATATATATATATATATATATATATATATTTATAGCAAGAAAGTTCAAGAGAAACTTCTATCTACCATTTTTGAAATAAAAACAATGGAGTTAGTTTCCTTCATGAATGAAACATAAAAGTTTCTGTGTAAGTTGGTTGTTATAAATATATGTTCATACGACTACTAAGATCTACTCATGCATCGTGCACTGATAAAATAAATACTGAAAAGTATATAAACTCAATATACTATATTACTGTATAAAATTATATGTCTATATACATACAATGCTGATACATATATATATATATATATATATATATATACATATATATATATATATATATATATATATATATAGATATATATAGAGAGAGAGAGAGAGAGAGAGAGAGAGGTATGAAATTAACTTCATAATATGTCACTATTTTATTTTTCGTGACTATGGTCATGTGTATTTTTCAGAGTGACAAAATATGCCATGAAAACAGAAATAGATTATAATACAAAAATAACATTACATTCAGAGTTAGGTTTTAATAGCTTCCTTTGACTATATATATATATATATATATATATATATATATATATATATATATATATATATATATATATATATATATATATATATATATATATATTGAAGTAAAGTAGATTTTCCCCATTTCCATCAGACATTATAGCTCTGTAAACACAAGCGATATATAGAATGTTACTATGACCACGCGATGTACAAAATATTGATGCGTGCTTTCGGAAAATTGCTTTTGTTTCGTTCGCTTTCAGTAATTTCTTTAGATTTTTCCAGCTTGCCTGCTGCCCCATAAATAGTTATACGTACAGGGAGTAACTTTAACTCACACGCTTAGATCTACTCTTACTGCCACGATTTTACGCCAGGAATTATTCTTCGTAGGATATGTTCGCCGCTATTTTTTCGTTGTACGAGTTCTTTCTGTTGTTTTTGACACATACCGATACTAACTTAGTACAGGACGCTTCCTTCAACGTACACTTTCTGCTTTTGGGGCGTTTTGATTGGCTTCTTCCATAGACTTTCTTTTACATTTTAGATCAATCGAATAGCCGATTACAAGAATGATCTGGTCGTCTATTACTGGTCACTTTCATTATTCTCAGTGTTTAATGTTTTGTTTATTCTGATGCACTTTTTTTACTGCATTTCACATCATATTTATTATTTGACAGCAATACTTTCTTACGGTTCCGCCAGGCACACTTACTTATTGACGTTTTATACAATTTTTCACTTCCTTGTTAGAGACTTATACAGTAATACATCTATTTTTATTCTAGAATAACGGAATGCAATTTTCCGAACAGTAGACAACTAAACATTACAATTCAAACATGGATGCTCATACTAATAGAGCGTTCGCCGAACACTTACTTACATGTTCCTTCTTTATGCTTGTTATTTTGTACAATTTAAAGTTTATTATCTACTTTGTTAGCCATGTCTGTGCATTCAGTGGGTAACACTGCAAAATACACCAATCTGATTACCGAGAAAATACTTTTTTGAGAAAATTAGGATTAAAATAAATATTACTTCCTCAGTAAATATTTGTGTATTTTTTACATTGGTGTAAATTGTCTATAATTTTTTTTCTTATTTTCTGCTTCTGATCCCAGTGTGAAACAGTAGCGCGACTGAAATGAGCATTACGAAAGATCGGGGCACTAGTATATATTGTTGGACACACGCAGGGTACACAAAAAAAGCACAGCCGTAAATACTAAACGCACGTAAAAATATTGTTTTAGGATTTTAAAACAAAAATGGTTATTTCTTGTTTCGTGTTGGATCGACAGAGCGAAGGACGGTATGCGATTAAAGGTCATCTGCTGGCATCTGTCATTATTGTTCTGAGTTTAATTTGGGATAACACAAATGTGAAATCCTGGTGCTAACGAAGTGCAAGCCGTATGAGCTGCTGGAAAATCGTAGAGTAACATCCTTGCCGATCACTGGGAAAGTTGCGGCTAAGTAATTGTCAGGAGAAACTATAAGGGACGGATATTCAGTAAGGTAATGAAAACAATGGAAACGATTGTAAGCGCGGTGGGGAAGATTTGTATCGACCAGTGCCAATAAACTTATTCGCCACCTCTCAGTACCATAGCAAGACGAGGGTAGAACTTACACATAATCTAGAAACACAATAAATATTAGACATAGTCTAGAAATGCAAAAAAACAGTAACCGTCAATTAACTAGGGAATTTTTCTTTGTAACCACAAATTTCACTTAAATATATTCTTATCATTTTAAGTATATTTCGTCGAGTTATCTTAACCTAGCTTGTTCTAAATGTATTTCTTATCCCTCAGTTTATCTTAATCGTTTATCATTTCTCTTGAGTTCGGATTAATCAACACACTGTGGGAGAAGTCTGGTTAACGAGGACGCTACGATGCCTCCAGTCTTCATCAGATGAGCAGAAACGTTTCGTCAACGCTGGCGTCTCGAGAACGCGACTAAAGTCGGCGACGCAAGACAAACTACCACAAGAGTTATTAGTCTCTGACGCGAGTGGGCTCAGCGTACAAAAGAATACATCATTGTTGCAGTGTACGAAACATTTGTTGTACTCTGACTCGCAGTGACCGATGATTGAGGCTACATTAACATCTACCAACATAATTCTTTAATTATTATTCTTGTATTATATAGTTCATGGAGTATGTGAAATAATTAAGCATATTAAAAGAGAAAAACATACGTGGTTAGCAAGTGTTTGCACGATGTTGGCAAGTCACTTGTTGTGTATCGAATTCTCGCAGCATAAGGTATTTTTTTTATTTCAAAGCTTTCTACAGAAACGGTAATAGAATTTTGAGTGAATATATTTTACGATGTTGATCAATTTATTTTGAAACGAATCTGCCAACCTGGTCTCCTATTTTGATTAACAAGTCAAAATCAAACTTGTCTTTTATTGTGTGTTTTTGTTTCATTCACTCACCCTCACCCTCCCTGCCTCATCCTGACACACACAAATAAACGCATGCGCAAAAGGCATTTGATATTTAATATGTTCCTTTCTGATTCGATTGTCTTTTACGCCGTCTACTGTTCGACATGAACGGATATATATTTAGATAATTTGAGCGAATCATTCGAAGATAAAAGAAGACGAAATAGTTCCTGGAGTCATCTGAACTTTAAGTTCTAACGAAGTTTTGAGCATAACTATTGGAGAACGCCTGCTAGGTCTGACATTTCCAATTCATTTTTAGCAAACTCTTTTGATTCCATTCCAAGATTTTAATTGAAGATTTTTTGTTTGTTCATTTTTTTCTGATCTTAACCTTCTAATAAAATGAAGAGGGTGGAGGCATGGAACCTAAACGAAGGAGAAAACAAAAATAAAGATATAATTGAAATGATGAAAGAACCTGCAGTAAAATCACATTATCTTTCTCAAGGTATACAACAAATATCACATCTTCTGAAGTTAGCGATGAAAAATTGTATTCAAACCTCACGGGTGACAGGCAGGCGGGCCGATCTGACAGAGTCTCTTATGGAAGCACGTAGACGCAACTAAACATCTTATTTGACAGTTAGGCGTGAGAGACAAACCGACCAACATTTTGTCAGTCTGTCAAGCATACGTTTTTCATAGTTTAATAGTTAAACGTGTAGATGAAATGTACGTATATTATTCGAGATGCGTCTGTTCGATCTGTGCGATTTACGCTGAAAATTCTATTCTAAACATATACGTGACAGACAGGTTGACACATCCTCTGTTAGATATTAGTAGACACAGTTTAGATGTTATTTAAATTTAAGCTTGACAGACCGAGGAAAATGCTATTTCTAACTTCAGCGTGACAGACTGACGAACATGCTATTTCAAACTTCATCATAGCAGACCAACAGACGGATGCGGTATCAGTCTGTGAGTCATGAAAAATTAAACACGTAGAATTGATGCATTTTATTTCATGTGTCCGTTCAATCTGTAGATATACAAATTGTAATTGAAGCGTGACATACAGACGAATACAGCACAAACAGACATAACCTCTTTTGTAGATGCTTGGGCACATCTATAACAAAATTAGTTTAGTACGCAATAGATAACATATTGTCAAACGGAAATTATAAGTCAATGTAAATGTTCTGTTTTATACCGGAAAGCATAATTTTATCTCTGTCGGCGTTGCGACAGTCAACCATTCAAAGTGACACAAGATATTTATTGTTTTAACACCTAACTTTTTTTGTTTAGACTCATTACTGTTCCAGACAGATAAATATATACATTGATAACACACAGTTAGTGCGGTGTCTTTTATTTCTTGGTTCAGGCAATTAAATATTGAGATAGGCTGCGGATATTGTCTTAAATAGCGGCTGAATTCGGAAGATGAAATTATCACTAGAACTCGCTAGTAAACTGATCAACAATATTTATATATATTCTCCTCATTCGTAGAACTCTCTCGCACTTATTCGTCTCCTCTCTTCTGAATGACATAAACTTTGTTCTGACCAATTTTAGAGCTAAAAACTCCGTCTCGATGTTATTTTTGCCTATCGCTTTACACTTCTCATCGGCTTATGAAATCGAGGCATACAAAATTGCATATGTATATATATATATATATATATATATATATATATATATATATATATATATATATATATATATATTCATTCATATACATATATCCATATATATATATATATATACACACACACACACATATATATATATATATTGATATGCATATATTGATATATATATATATATATATATATATATATATATATATATATATATATATATATATATATATATATATATGAGGATAACATGAACGATATATCATGAAATGAAATTCTATGAAAATCAATATGTGTTAAAAAGTCAAACGGAAAAAAACAAATTTGAATACAGGAAAAAAACATCCAGACACGAGAGATTTTACCGGTTTCGTTCAAGAGATTTTACCGTTTGTGTCACTTTTTCTAAAGACATTCGTTGATCCGAACGAAACCAGTAAAATCTCTTGTTTCTTGATTATTTCTCCTGTATTCAAATTAGTTTTTTTTTCCATTTGTCGTTTTCAAACCTATATGTATACATATGCTAATAAATGAAAAGGAATAATACATCAGA
>OY744531.1:33446732-33464232 GCA_963556195.1 Sepiola atlantica | reverse complement strand
AAAAGTTAATACTTTGTCAGTGGAAGGTTAGACATACACCTTTGGATAGCAGACGATGGTTGAAACTGGGCAGAATTTGATTATTCAAAACGAAGGTTTAACATATATTTTTAACATTAGACTAAGAAAAACATGTCGTTGTCAGCTGGAAATCAAGTCTGTGGTATTGTGTTTAACAGACAGGTAATTCTTGAAAAAAAACCTCTGATCAAGGAAGTTCCGTTTAGTTTTATATACACATAGGAAGAAAGTAAAAGTATTTAAATCGGATGTAGCTAGACGAGTTCTTGCTGTGAATGTTTTGCAGTAGATAACGATAGATTGAAGCTCAGTCGAGCACCTACCATGAAAATAACGATAGACTAGAGGATGACTATCAAAGTATCTTCTGTGAGAAAGAAACTCTAGATTTCGAAGTCGATTCTGTACCCTGTCAAGACAGGGAAAAGTGGTTGAAGCATCCAAATGTGGAAATAGTACTTCGTAGTAATATGTATTCTATCAAGAAAATGCATTAGATATTAAGAGAAAATGGAATATGCATTATGCCAATACAATATTATATTTGATTGAGAAACAGCAAGAATTATTGTACTTACTATTGGATGCAAAATTATGTACACACATAATCTAAATGTATTTACTATTTCCTTTAAGTTATGTTTTATTAAAAGCATGCTGTTTGAGGTCAATATTATTGACGTGAAAGTGCACAGGGAACTCAATTAAGCTTCGAGAGTATTATTGGCCAACTTATCTTAGTTTAAAAGAAAGCGTCTTTTGTTGGCAAACAGCACGTGGTTGACGAGATGCGTATATATTGGGATTGAGAATTGAAGTTTTGCGTTGGCGTTGCCATAAAAAGGCTGTCTTCACCGACAAAATTTTATTGGAGGTCATGTCTCCATATTTGTTTTTCTAAGTTTACTTGAGATAGTATTTTAACAAGTATCTCGTAATTAGGCGTTTAGAGAAAAAAATAAGAATTGCCAATTGTTTTTCTTTTTAAGAACCACGCTTTCAGTTCTTGTTTTTATTCTATTTTTGTGTTTGTAAAATAAGTCTCGAAGAGTGTTACCATTATGACTAATAGAATGGAACGCAAATTCCTCGCGCTCTCAGACACTGTCTCTGTATCGCTTCTTTAGTTAGGACGGTCGACGGGTTAGAATTTCAAGAGTGTTGCCGAAGATAAACAAACACACGTAGAACATGTGATCTCATGTTCACGTTGGAATGACGTCACATCGTGTTTATTTCCCTTATTTTTTCCTTTTCCCTTCCTTTTCTTTCTTTTTTCCTTCCCCATTTTCTTTTATTCCCACTTCTTTTTGATGAGCCCCTCTTTATTAAGCAATCAACCCCTTCTCTCTATCTCGCCTTCGCTTTCTCTCTCTCTCTTTCTCTCTCTTCCTCTCACCCACACACACACACACACACACACACACACACACACACACACACACACACACACACACAAACACACACACTATTATCTTTCTTTTTCTTTCATTATTTTCCTTTCACTCTTATATTCCTACCTAATTTTTATTTTTCATTTTTGTTTACTGTATCTCTCTTGGACATCTCTTTTAAATATTGAAACACATCAACATCTCATTCTCTATCGTTTGTCTATGCCAGAAAGGCAGACAGTTTTGAGGGTTTCATAACAAGAAGTACGGTACATAGTATAGATGAAACTTCGAATAAATATAGAGCACAACATTTGATATCAAATTATAATCCATTTTTTGGTAACTAATAACTTTCATATCAGTTTTCAAACGCTGGAATTAATTTTTTTTTAAGTTGGTTATCATTCTGCGTTAAATTTATGTAGGGAAGTAATCTTAAACTCCAAAGTGTAAATAAATTTTTGATTTTCAAATTACTATTTCGGCATATAGTTTCCAGACATATTTACATGTAAGGGACAAACAGAAACATTTCATTTGTATTTTTCAGTAAAAAAAACTTTGTTTAAAATGGAAAATTACAAAATTTGACTTGCATATTTTACAATGAAAATATTTGAATCTTTTCTTTATTCTAATATTTACTTTTAATCAACCAAAACAAGGCAAATTGCCACTAAGGCATAGGGGCGTCTGTGATTAGGGGCCAGATTGTTAAAGGGCATTTGAAAAGGGCAGCTAAATGTTGATCACATCATATTTATATTTCTGTATATTGGTACAATCGGAGAGATACGAAGCGGGGAGGGAATTCCAAAGAAAATCGGTTCTAGGAAATAAGCTATTGAGGTTGAAAGTGTTCAGGCATCTGGAGACATCTACAGTGAAGGGGTTGGGTTTTCCTGCTAGTCGGGGGTATTTACGCTGAAAAGTTACAAGCGTAGTTGGTTCGTCGAAGCATATATATATATATATATATATATATATATATATATATATATATATATATAAATGTATATGAAATATTTTTATAAATATATATTTTTAATTTTAAAACATTTGTAGATAAAGAAAATAACCAAGAGAAAAAAAAGGGGGTTATTTTAATGGAATCATCTAACTCTATAAAATAGAAGTTCTGTAAAATAGTAAACTCACTTTGAAAGGAACAACACAGGTAAGGAGAAACTATATTTAATAACTTTAGAAAAACAAATCAGGAGGCAAAACTACATCAAATATTCGTAAACATTTTAATTAAAAAATAATTATTAAATAGGGAGGTGGTGTCTGATCAACACTGCTGGGATGCCATGATAAAGAAATACTGTTTTGTTTTTAAAATCCCGAAACAGTTTCCATGGTAAACAACTGACGATCCCTTATATAAAAAAAACATATATGAAAATGTATTTATATTAGAGTAAATTCTTGGAAGTTAACTAATATAGTGATTGCAGTAGATTGATTGACTTACTAGACAAAAATCTTTCAACGAAAAAAATTTTTTTTTTCCCCCCAGGTTTGTAAGGTTAAAAAAAACTTCCGAGACTATATATATATATATATATATATATATATATATATATATATATATATATATATATAGTCTAAAGAAGCTCTGAGTCATTAAAAAAATGTAAAATGCAGTTTAAATCCCCAGACAAACTAACTAAATCCAAGATATTGCAGACTTAACATTCGTTGGAAAATTAATTAATGAAAAAATATAAGTAAAAAAAAAAAAAAAAAAAGGGGGGGGTAATTATATAAGAGTGAAACAAAAGCAGGAGACCTTAAGCGTCTAATATTAACACGGGGATCATCAGCTGTTTACCATGTAACTGTTTCGGAGATTTAAAAACAGGACAGTTATAATATTCATGGCTCTCCAATGGTACTGATTATACGACCATTTCCCCAATAATCAAGTGTCGAAATAATTCAGCTTAAAATATCACTAATATATACATAAATAAATAATAATAATGATAAAATAATAATACAAATATATTACCCTTAAGACTACCGTATGATATGATAATTTGCATATCCAATAACATTAATTAAAAAAATATATAAAAATACAAATAATAATAATACTATCTAAACACTACATCCAAGAACCATTCTGCAATATGGTAGCTAGCAATAAAATTATATAGGAATTAAAGTTGCATTAAAAAGTAAATAAAAAATAAAGCTTAAGTACCTTTGGTGCCAGATATATATATATATATATATATATATATATATATATATATATATATATATATATATATATATATATATATATGAAAAAAAGAAACTCGAAATTTGTTTATATGTTCATCAAAGTTTCGTCTGCATTTCAAGACTTACTGAAGATGGCAGATTTGAAAAACAGTATGGCGCCTGACAAAGTAGAAAGGAACTTCAAGAAATCTGTAAAATGATCTTATTTCTACACGAGTCAGTGTGAGATGTGAAACGCGTGGAAACACAAGGTTTGCTAACGAAACGTGCTTAGATCAACGTGAAGTATCTGTTCCAAGACATATCCGTCCGTTCTCGAAGATGCTAATTTGCGGGAGGATGAAGGGTAATTTTAAACAGAGAGCAAAGGAGAAGAGCATCTTTAAAATAACTATGACCGACAAAATGTGTTGTTTCCCTTACATTAAACCGATCCTGTATAACATCCTAAACTTTGTTGGGAGAGGGGGGGGGGCTTAAATAATAACACACTACAGAAGTGTTCCTTGCTTTTTTGTTTGTTTTTATTCATATTAAAAAGCGTCTATCAGACGAGAGCGAGCACGCGGGGGAGTTCTCGAGTTTACAGCTGACAATCCCACGAGGCCAACTAGACGATGTCAAATTCTAAGTGATAAAAATATCGCCGACACTTCTAAACTTCTCACAACACATGTCAACCGTTTTTATTTCATTTTATTTCTTTTACAGCACTCTGTCGAAATATCTATTAAAACTTCTTGAAAACACACACATTTTGAGAAAATATCCATGTATTATATATATATATATATATATATATATATATATATATAGTCTCGGAAGTTTCTCAACCATTAAAACTAAGAACAAAAAAAAACAACAACAAAAAAACCCCTTAAGTCCCAACTCGTTCAGTGGAAAATCACTCATGTAAGTCAATTTAGTTTTTACAGTTATTATATTAGTTTTCTTCTAACATTATTTAAGGGATCATCAGTTGTTTACCATGAAAAACTGTTTCGGGAATTTATATATATATATAAATATATATATATATATATATATATATATATATATATATATATATATATATATATATACTATGAATATTTTTTAATATTAAAGTGTTTTTCACCTACATACAGCGTCGTTTCGGGCTCTCTTACCCTCATCAGTATAGGAGTGGAAGTTGCAGGCGGTCGCATCGGCTCGAACGCAGTTCGTAGATTCACCATAGAATCATGAGACGAATGCTCAGAACAACACGGCCGCAAAACACAGATAGTAATTGAAATTAAGGCACACTTACCCGTGAGGCGAGGGGGGGGCGTCTTGTTGTCTACAGTGTTCAACGCTAGAGCGGGCATTGCTCATTGCAGAAATGACAACAATATTTTTAATTTCAAACAGGGCTCTTCTTTTTAACTATTACATCTTTAATAGAGCTTTCAACTGTAAATATTATTTAAATATTAAAGCGTTCTCCAGTTACACACGACGTTGTTTCGGGGTCTTGATAAAAGGAAACCCCAAAGTTGTTTATATGCTCATCGACGTTTCGTCTATATATAAAAACTTCCTGAAGATGACTGATTTGAAAAGTATAGAAGTTAAAATTTGAAACTATGTTGGTGGTTTATGATGTGTAAAAATGTTTTTCATTTTTTAACGAAACATATAAAGGTTAAAAATTAAAAATATGTCGTGGTTTACGAAGTTGAATGATTGTTTCTTTTCAAATATCGATGATGTGTAGAGAGTTTGGAATGTAGTATAAAATAACTAGCCTAGACTTAATCAAAGTTCTGTCCGGTTAGTATGTTTGCTGATTAAAGCAGATAACTTGAATAAGCCGTTGCCTTGTTTAATGGTGTAAGAGTTTATAATGAGTGTTGATTCAACAAGTCTTCAGCATGATTTTTTTAAAATAAATTTGATTAGACGAGTTAACAGTCGAACGGATGATCATATTGTAATGCATTTAAGGCATTGTTATTTTTAATATCTTGTAGTTCATTGAGTATTTTCTGAATTTCCCGTTGAGTTTCAGATATTAACTAAATAGAACTTTAGATTGTTCTTTTTTATTTTTAATATATATATATATATATATATATATATATATATATATATATATATATATATATATATATATATAGTGTTATAATGGAATAATTCCAGGAAGAAATCCGGGTAAGAGAGCTCAATGTGGTAAACAGAGCAATAATAACGTAAAATATAATAACACGAAATTACATGATTGTCGATGCAATAATTTATTTCAACCTTGCGGTTTTATTCAAGCATCCAACTTAACAATTACATTTTTGATACTGATAGAAAATTGAATTTATCCTCGGCACTTCAAACACAATCAGAGGGAGTGGTGGTAGCAGCCGGTTTGAACACCCAACATAGAGCGAGTAGGAATTAACATCTTATATTTAACTAAATTAATCTAAGGGGATCTTATGGTTTTTTTTGTTTATTTTTATTAAATAATAACGTCTGGGTTAAGCGCACATATTCTTTCTACATATCCGACCTGGTGACATACGCCTCCATACATACGCACGCATATACCTATTCTTAACATCACACACACACAATTTTTGGCTAGCCCGAAATTCAGCTTACCAAGGCCACCGAGATTTTTTACCCGGCAAACGAAACGAGAGAGTCTCGTGTCATCGGCCGGTTGACACTTCTCGTGCCCTAATTTTCTCTAGATTTGCGCGTCAGAATTAATTTGAAAATTAAAAATACTCTGATTTTCACAAATTCATCTTACATTAGTTTATAATCTATGGAAGCCTATAATTAATTCTAATCTAATATTGTCTAGTGATAATATTATACACTTAATTTAATTCGCTATCTTATTTTAAGTAAATAACATCTGCATACATCCCTATATATATACACATCTATCTCTACACGCACACACATGTATACATACATATACACACACATACATATATACTTACATCTACACACACATATATATATACACACATACACACATATACATATATATATATATATACACATACATACATACGCACCCACACATACATACATATATACCCCCGTACCTACTACCTTGAATTAAAAAATTTTTAAGACATCGAAGATAAATGTGTTTCGTCTTTAAGTATTCATTAAAGAACATCCCTACTAAATGAATGCATACCTACACACACACACACACAAACATATGCACATACACACACATACACACATATACCTATACACACCTATATACGCACATGCACACATAGCCACAGATGTGCAAAATAGAGATACATATATATGTATACATAGACATACACAAATGCACACCTGTACACATACCTATATACATACTCAGTCATACGCATACGTACACACATACCTATACTCATATACTCGCACATGCCCATACATGCACACATACACCTGCACCCATGTATACACATATATACCTATATACACATATATATATATACAAAATAATATATACGGCCTGGAAAGTTTTAAATTGCATATACATACCCATAAGTAAAATAATACATACGGCCTGGAAAGTTTTAATAATCGGGGTAAGAGTTTAATTAAATATACGCACACATTGATAAGGCAAATATGCAGTACATACATACACACACACACATACACACACCCACATACATGCTAGCACATACACAGACACAAGCATGCATGTACACATATATATACATACAAAAACAAATGTACTTATATATACGTTCCTAATTTTTATCATACATACATATACACTAATGCCCGCATACACGCGCATCCGCACGCGCATGCATACATAGCAAATATAATGCTATCTTATTTCAAATAAGTACACTGAATACACGAATATCTTAAGGTACACTCGTATATGCATACATCCGAAAAACAACTATAACTAATGTCACCAGGTCAGTAATTACATGTTCATAACAGATATTAATGTAAATATTTATGGGGGTTTACCGTAACTGATCTATTTGGTATCTAACTGTTACAAGTCTAGAGGTCTATCAGATTGTTAGATATTGGTAATTTTAAATTTGCATTTATGTCTGCATTTCGCCATCAATTCATCACGTTTGTTTAAAAGATTATTGCGGTCGTATTTTAGGATTCTTATTTTCTCCTCTAAACATAAATTGCATCTCTGCCTAAATCCATTTGGGATATCCGAAAAGCATAGTATTGACCACGAAACCACCGGGGACCGGTTCTCATTTTTCAGAAGCCACCATTGTTTCGCTAATTCTGTTTTGTTCTTGAGATCTGGGTTGTTAAAAGAGTGTATGTGGTCATAAAAGCGTTGTTTCCAGTTACCCGCGGAGATGCCGATGTAGACTTTATTGTCCCTGTTATTATCTTCCGGATGAATAGTGGCCTTATACACCACACACTCAACTTTACAGTTACCGTCCAGTGGGCAGTTCTCTTTAACTTGGCAATTACATTTATCTACTGTAACCTTATTTTTACTAGAATTGTTTAGTAATTTACGATTATGGGTGCTGATTATTTTATCCATGTTTTTGGTACAACCACTCCCTCTGATTGTGTTTGAAGTGCCGAGGATAAATTCAATTTTCTATCAGTATCAAAAATGTAATTGTTAAGTTGGATGCTTGAATAAAACCGCAAGGTTGAAATAAATTATTGCATCGACAATCATGTAATTTCGTGTTATTATATTTTACGTTATATATATATATATATATATATTGTGTGTGTATTTAGGCAGCATACTATCATTTATACAAACATTGAACAACATAACAGACTTTTCCTGGTGGGTTATGCCTTTTTTAATTTTTTCAATTTTTCTAATGATAATTTTGGTTTCAGAATCATATGTATATATATATATATATATATATATATATATCCATATCTCTCTCTCTCTCTATATATATATATATATCCATATCTATATCTATATATCTATATATAATTATATCTATATCTATATATCTATCTATATCTATATCTATATCTATATCTATATCTATATCTATATATATACAGTGTAACCCGGATAGAGCTGTTGGGACCAGAAAATAAGTCTCTTATATCCGGGTTCCTCTTATATCCAGGTGTTGTCTATTTTGTTTATGTAAGTATGGAAACACCACATATAACACTTTTTTATGCACAGAACACTAGTTTATTTAGCAGTTATAGACATAAAAAATACTTTTCAATCAGTTTTCACAAATAATTCAGCCCAAAATGACTTTTTCTTAAAAAAGGCTGTCATTTTTTATTGTACACAAATCTCTTTGTTAAATCTGGATATAAGAGAGCTGTTGGGACCGGAGAATAAGTCTCTTATATGTGGGTTCGCCTTCTAACAACAACAAAAATAGAAACCTTTTTTATGAATATTTTAAGGATATGGCTATAGTGAAGGTCATAGAAAGACTCACTAATGAGGTGAGAAAATTTAGCAACGTCTTTTGACTGATTTACGACATCACACTGTCACTCAAAACGAACTCTCTTATATTGGAGAGGACGGGACCGGAGAAGAAGTATCTTATAGCAGGGTTTCTCCTATATCCGGGTCTCTTATATCCGGGTCTAATTTATAGACATTAACACAGGCTGTAATTTGGGGCAAAGACAATGTCTCTTATATTCGGGTTTCTCTTATATCCGGTGCTCTTATATCCGGGTTACACTGTATATATATAATATTTCATATATGTATACTTAGATAATCAATAATACACTACGTATATGTTTTTATTTTTGTATCTACTTCAACACTGTTCAATAAATGAATAGAGCTTAATAGTATGAAATACAGAAAAGATGTGTTTCATTCCCGATATAAATCATCAGGCTAATTCTACAATAGTTTTATTGTTATGTAGCACTCACTACAGCTTCACATCAAGGCATTGATGTTATTATATGTTCTTTCATGTGTTTAATACAAATTCGCGCACTTCACTTTCATGCGGATCAAACAAAAAACGGTGACCCTACCGTGGCCCCGTAGAACTAAGTAATACTTTCAGTCAACTTTTGTTTTGCTAATTATCCACATTAAAAAATTACAAACAATAAATCATGTTCAGATTTTAATTATAACTATAGCGCTTTTTAAGTATTACTACATGTTATTAGAATTATCGAGACATTTTTACTTTATTGAAGTACGTTAGTGTGTTTTATAGTGATCTGAAAGTTTATCTTACGTCTACAGTTAATAGCTATTTCCTTCCTACGATTAAGCAATTTATTCATCTATAAACCTAAAATGTCGAGTTTCCCGCTCCTACACAAATCATATAAATATCTACCCATTGTAAGATTTTTCCCTTTAACTACCGCCGACCGTCTGCTTTCATGAAGAGGTGATTTATCCATATGTCTGCTATTAAATGTGCTTCCATGGCTATTATATTTAAAAAAAATTTTAGTGCGGTGTTTCTATATAATGTATTTTGTTAACATGGTTTTCATTGTTATTGGCTGGTAGATTATGTTTCTGCTTAACAGTTATTTTTGTAGAGACAATGTACATTATTTTGCACTTACATTTTCTTCATATTTACTTTTTTATTTCTATTTTACTATCTATTTTTATGTTATCTTTACTCACTAGGAGTTATTACACTAGTAATTGTAAGTGATTGCTCACCGACAACAACCAGTAGTGTTCTCTGGAGTCTGAGTTTCAATAAGCCTCCCCAGATGTCCAATACTCTCCACCTCTTTTCGATCACCACCGCAAATGACCTTGCGGTATCGCAACAGCTGCCTACCGTTGATTTCTCGCTGGCAACGACCATTGGTTTACCTTGGGATTTTGGTGGCAATAAGCCTCCCCAATGACCCAGCACTCTCTGTACTCTTCCAGTGGAGGTATAGTTAGTGCTTTCCCTCCTCGGTCTTCTCATCATTTTTTACTCTTCACGACTATTTTGTGTGGTATCAACCGAGGCTGGTGCCATCATTATTTTCCCTTTCCGGCATTATTTTTTGTTCCTCGGGGAGCAGTCCACGATTGTTCAGGGAGTTGAAGATGTGGTCTCTCAGTTGTGCTGTTAGGATTTTTCTTATTATTGGTTAAGTGGTTATCGGTCTGTGCAATACTCTCCACCTTTTTCGGTAAACATTGTAAATGATTTTGCTTATCGTAACAGCCGTTAACCATGTATTTCTCGCTGGCAAATATGATTGGTCTTCTCTGGGATGCTGGTGGCAATAAGCCACTACATAGTCACAGTATTCTCCACACCATTCTAGTCGGACTTCCCACCTTTCTCGACTCTTCACGACTATATTGTGTAGTATTAAACGTCGCTGGTGCCATCATCTTGTGTTTCTTGTTGGGGTTTGGGAAGTATATAAAATATCTCGCATTTTCAGATGCCTAAGGTTGATGTAGTGTTGTTTCTTTCTATTATTTTGTTTTATTTATATCGCACCTTCTTTGTGGCCGGTTAGTGTGCATTGTTTATGTGAGTTGTTTTTTTCATTTGATAATTTTTTTTTTAATTTAAATTGTTTCAATCATAACCGTACGTTTGTAGTCTCACTCTTCCCCTAAGTTAAAATTTCTTTAGATTTTTTAAAGTTTTTTTTTTTTTTGTCGGGACTATTATTAGCGCTCCTCCTATTATTAGTATCATATTGACTTTCTTCATGGTTCATATCCTTTTAAGTTTCGTAGTAAGTTCATTGATCTTCACCTTGTGACGCGTTGGGGCGGTAAAATCTACGATTTAACAGTATTTTTTCACTTTTTGTTGACTATTATGACATCACGTCACTTTGCTTTGATGAATGTATCTATTTGTCCTTTCATGCCCCAAAAGGAGTTTGTAAGTTTTGTTTTCCAGTACTGTCTCCGGTTTGTGTCTGCATGTTCAAAATGCAATCTCTTGCCTAATTGGCAGTATATGGCCTTCTCCACGCAGCCCTGTTTGTTCTTGTATTCTTTGTGGGTGAGTTTGCTGCAGTCACTTATTATGTGATTTACATCTTATCTCTTTATCTACAACGTCTGTATTAACTGCTTTCCTGCGTTTAGTTTATTTTAGCCCTGATATATACTCCTTTCTAATCGCATTGTTTTGTGCGATTCCGTTTATTTTGCCCAGTGTCTTTTTTCGTGGCAATGCCCAGGGGTTTTCGTACGTCTCTTATCTTGCTATTCTTATGAATCGGTTAATGTAGCTGTTTCTCTTTCCACTTTTCTTTTTTCATCTTTTCGTTTCGCGTTTCGCTGCCTCCCGTATTGTTCGTGTTGACGGTGTCTTGCTGCGGTTATGTGTTCTGGGGTATGTATTTTATTCTTATTCTTGTTCTTATTCTTATTCTTATTCTGATTCTGATTGTTGTTGGTGTTATTTTCGTTGTTGTTGTTGTTGTTGTTGTTGTTGCTGGTGGTGCTGGTGCTGGTGTTGTTGTTGTTGTTGTTGTTGTTGTTGTTGCCGTTGTTGTTGCCGTTGTTGTTGTAAGACAGTGAAAAGTAATGTTTATTTCACGCTTTATGTAGATGGAAAATGTTTAATACTAAAATTAAGGAATTTCGCACCTACTGTTGTTATCAGCAACTGGATATACGGTGGCGAACACCAAATTATTTTTCTGTCTCTAAGACGTATGAAATATAAATGTCGTCTGACCAAATCATGGCATAAACCTACCTTGTCAACATATTGTCATGATCTGCTCACTAGTAATGTATATTTTTATTCGATCTCATTTACACAGATTTTTTAGCTCACTAGTTGTGCAGAATGAATTGGAGGAAAATATGAATTGTATCATGAAGTTTCTTTAAGATAATATATGCATATATTATATATATTTTTATGGATCGGCTATGACGTGTAATACTGACAGAATGCCGGATAGTGGCTGAGAGCATACACGGAAAGCAGGCGGTGTCTTAAACGCTTACTACCTTGTACTTACTAATAACTTATATATTACTTGGTATTTATTTATTACTTTTCATTTCATAGCTCGAATTCTAATCCATAAAGTCGATTCATTTAAGAACAGAAAATTCTCTATTAAGCCCCTTCCTTATCCCTCTATTAAATTGTTGCATAGTATCTTTAATTTTATATTAGCTCTGAGAGGTACAGTTTTAAACATATTATATCTACATGTATGCATATAAATATCGAAGAAATTATTTATTTATTTATTTATTTATTAACCTGCAGGGGCTCTGAAATACCCGACCAGTACACGCGCGTTGTGATGGACCGTAGACCTTGTCAGATAATCCATCTAAGAGAAGGAAAACTCTAATAATAACACTTACGTCTTGGCAGTAAACCGTTAGGGGGAAATGCTTCATTATTCTTGATGGACACCCTTCTTAGAGCTGGAGTCTCGAACAAAATATCTGGTTTAAAAACCTAAAATTGCTTAAGGAATGAATGGGCTCGGCCTATCACCCGGCCTTCGCACTCCTTTGTCTATTAGACTGACGCAGAGGTACTAGCGCTGGGACGGCCTAAACACACCCAGTGTCTGGCCTTGTTTGCTTACAAAGACAATGAATAACGTCTCTCTTTCTCTCTATCTGAGCAACTTGGGGGAAGTGTTTTCGTCACTGAGTCTTACATGACTAGTATTGGTCGCTCTTGTTTCCATAGGTTTAGGGTACAAGTTAGATAGCTTGTCTGGATGCTGTTTCTGACTGTCAGTACATAAGCCCTTACTCTTAGGTAGCGCTAAGAACGGCTGCTCAAGCAACAGTTATATAATACCGTGGATAACATAGAAAATATCCCTACAATTATCTGCGATTGGCCTTCCCGAGACCACAACACCCATGGACCACGTCATGACTAATGGACCGGTTGTGTGAGCTAATTGGCACCAAACAAGTACCACTTTTCTCACTGAACTCTATCTCGACACAAACATGGATTTACAAAATAAGAAAAATCAAACCTAAACTCGACACCCAACAAAAAAAACATCTTTACCGCCACCTCTGCGGCTCACATTCACAAATATCCGGCTACTTTAACCATCATCAACGACGTAGAAACCTTTCACCGGACAAACTCCCCAGATATACCAGCACTAAGTGAAACAAACCTTCAATCTTCAATCTCCTCTAAACCACTTTGATATCACTGACAACCTCACAGTCTACCGTAAATACTCTGACAAACATATGCACGGGCTAGGAGTTTATGTTCGGAACACCCTTCCTCTTGACTAAAGAACATAGGTTAGAATCAGTCTACTCCCGATCTTTGCTAAAAATTGTTAATCCTTAATCAATCTAGCGATAGTCCGGCACCTAGTTAATGCTAATCTTCTTTCTGACCATAAGTATGGATTTAGACAAGAACGATCTCATGTGGATATCCTAACGGTCATCTCTAAACGCATATATCTTACACTGGACAAGGCAAGGGACAAATATTTAATATAATTACATCTTTCTTAACCAAAAGAAAGATCCAGGCTGTTGTCGATAGCCGTTCATCTATGCAGCATGACATCAATGCTGGTATACCACAGGAGTCTATCCTTGGACATTTACTGTTCCTGGTTTTTATAAACGACCTCCATGATGACATTGAGTTTGGAATAGGTATATTTGCTGACGACACCATGCTCTAGTCTCGTCATGTGGATAAAACGGACGCGCACATATCCGAGGCAATGGCTGAATCCTTAGAAAATGATCTCCAGGCTGTAGTGGAATGGAGTCATAAATGGATGGTAACTTTTAATGCTGCAAAGACAAAACTTCTTTCTTTCAATAACTACAAGAAACCTCTTCAATCACCGATTGCCATAGCAAATAGCACCCTACCTGAGAGTTCAACATTCTAACTCCTTGACCTAACATTTGCAGGTAACATGAATTGGAACAAATATATTGAAGGCATTGGCAAGGCTGCTGCAAATAGGGTGTGCTCTCTGTACCGTGCTCGTAAACTTCTCACGCCTGACATTATCCTATATCTCTACAATACCACCATGAATGGAATATTGTTGCCACATTTTGCCTGGTGCATCATCCACTAGTCTCTCACTCCTTAACAAGATAAAAAAAACAGCTACAAACTTAATAGGTCCCTCACTATTCACCAAGCTCCAGCCCCTGTCCCGTCGCCTCCATCTTGCATCCTTGTGCCTGTTTTACAAGTACTTCAATGGATTATGCTCCGATGAACTTGTTGGTCTAGTGCACCCTCGACGTAAACACACTAAACCAACCCGGCAATCAACTAAATCACATTCAGTGACTGAGGAGGTCTCCAGATGCCGGAGAGAGTTCTACTCCACCTTGTCGATCTTTGGAACTCCCTGCCTGCTTAATGTTTTCCCGACTGTACCGACATGCAAAAATTTAAAACTAATGTAAACAGACATCTCGCTGCACAGCTCCCAACTTAGGATGACTCCCTAAACTTACACCTTAATTCTCAGTAGCCCCTTACGTCTACAGTGGCGATCTGCCTTGTTTGGGGTCAACTATGTTAAAATAATACAAGGAAACGCGCTATCGTCGGACGTAAACAAAATATCTTACCGGATTTAAATGCGAATAAAATATAGGAGGAACATGTTTATCCGTCCTGAACTGCGCTTAATGTTTTAAAGATATCAATAAACACGGCACATTGAATGAATAACAGTGAAACAAAGGAGTGTATAACAAATTAAGTAGTTTATTAGATAATAAGAGTAAAGTAAACGGCGTTGGATTCAGAAATTAATTCGTTTCTTCGATAAAGGAGGAAATCAAAAGTATTTGGGTTGCGTCGAAAAGTTGATTTACTTGAGTTTCTCAAGAAAATTAGCTTTTTCCGATGTTGCCAGAAGTGACACGTTCAACATTTATAGGCCTCCATCCTTTTCTTGTCTACAATATGTTTTACAACCTAATTCCTTTATTGCTGATGGTAAATTTCCAGACTTGTGCCATTCAAAATTTGAATGCGTCTCTTGTAATCCGCTATGCTGTTGTTGTTTTTGTTGTTATTCTGATTTTCGTTTTATATTTCTTATCTGCTCATTTTCCGAATTTATTTTCGAATCTATTTTAATTTTCTATGAGATTGCATCACAGACACGCGAACCAATGTGTATATAATAAATATGAATGAAGCTCTTGCCAGTATTGAGCACTTTGTAAATATTGGTTTTAAGTTAATTTAATAAATACACCTGAACTTGTTTCGTTGTATTACAGCTCTTTAGTGCGGCTAGACTAGTTAGTGGCTCTAGCCGGGATTGAAACACAAGCTGACAATCGGCGCCCTTAACCCTGCGCTATCATATGACACTGACTGAATGTAAGTGATATCTCAATGTAAACATTGTCAATTGCCGGGAGGTCGAATTAGTTTTACTTAATGAGATATGCCTGAAAGCTAATGGCAGTTGGCGATATCCTTACAAATAAGCTCTACCCAGGAAGGGAGCTTCATATAATCATCCAAATACAGACTGTTTCGCTGTATCACAGCTCTTCAGTGCGGCTAGACAAGTTAGTGCCTCAAGCCGGGATTGAAACTCAACCGTTAAGCTGACAGTTGGCACCCCTATATATATATATATATATATATATATAGTATTCACTATCTAAGTCTACTTTGTATTCATAAAAATTGTAAAAATATAAGAGTATAATTAGAAAAGTAAACGATTTTTTGTGCAAAACATCGATTAATAAATAATGTATCGATTAGAGGTAATTTACTATTAAAACTGCAAATAAAAATAAATATTTGAAAGAGTAGTTCCGCAGCAACCAACGTGAGAATGGCTGATGTTTTTTTTTTAAATTTAGGGTTGTGGAAATTGAAAATAACTGTGTATATACAAAAACACTTTAACTATATAGAATATGTTTTAGTTTATAATATAGAATATAGGAGTGATGGGCGGTCAGACTAAAAGGATTATATAGAAGCAACTAAAATAAAGTGAAACCGTTTAGTCTGCGTATTAAAAATGGAAATGATATTTCTATATGAGGTTTGACAGTCAAAATGACAAACTAGTTAATTTTACCTCTTTCACTGATAACAAATAGATAGTGAAGTTATATATATTTTTGAAAACCTTTTGAGTTTTTTTTTCACCTTAAACAAATCATATTGTCACTGAGACGTAAAGTGTTACACTGATAGTGGTCAGATTTAATAGGGGGTTGTGCAACAAGATGTCTGTAAAACTTAAATTTTGATTTCTGCATGTTGGTACGGCCTGGAAAATAGGTAGCAGGGAGGGATTTCCAAAAGGAAGCGACCCCAGGGAAGCTATTAAAGCAGAAAGACTGCCGGCATATTGGGGCTTCTGTACTGAAAGGCGTAGGACTTTGATGCTGATCGTGTGAGGCGGTGGTATTTTCAAAAAGGGGCTACAGATGAAGTAAGTTAATCGGAACACATACCATCGAAGGACTTGTAAAACAAGCACAGAGATGCAATAATGTAGCTATCTGACAGGGACTAGAACTTGACGATCGCTTCGAGACCTATTAAATTATATACTCTGTTTTTCCCGCTGTCCAAGGCTAGCGGGTAATTTACCAGCCGAAGTGTGGAAACGATACTACATGCATCGACGAAGGGCGGCCTGATAGAGATATAGGATACTTACAGGTATGAGAAGTTTTTTAGCCCGATAGAGGAAGCCTTTTTCTTTTGCAGGAGACATGTTAGTATATTCTATGTATTTATTCTATTTACAGCTAGCCAAGAATGTTAAGTCGATGAGTTAAACGTTGGACTATCGAAAATGGTGCTGTCGGCCATGACAACTGATTGTTGGACATTTTTATTAGAAATACATATTTAGATAATTACATCATGCGTATGTATTATAGACTTAAGTAAACG
>OY744531.1:33361732-33444232 GCA_963556195.1 Sepiola atlantica | reverse complement strand
AAAAACAAATGAACAAAAAATTGGTAACGAAGAGAATTTTAAAAAGCAGCTGAGAACGCTCACGTGAAGTCGGTTTGACGTCCAAAGAACGAACCAGTTGAAATCCAAGAGAGATGTTCACAATTTAAATTCCGAATTAGCATCAGAAAATGAATTCTCTCCAACTTTTTTGTTTATTTGCTTTTGTAACCTGAAGATGATTCGGCGAAGAATTGAAAACGTTCGTGATACATATGGCATATATATGAATGTTTTTGATTTTGACACAAAAAAGATCATTAGAAAATTTGAAAGAATAAAAAAGGCATAATCAAGTAGGAAATTATGTCATGTTTAACAATGTGTGCATACATTTATATATGTATATATATTTGTCTGTGGATATAAAATATGTAATTATTAAATTATAATTATAATTATAATTATCGGTTTCCATAAATTGTGGTCAGTTTGTCTGGGAAACATACAGAGGTAAAATTAATGATATAGTGATAGTAAACCCTATGTCTAGGATCGTTATTCTAATTTTGAAATCCATTACATGATTTTGATTTAAAAATATCTCAAATGTAAGGTTTAAGCTTAAGGGGTCTTGAGAAATAATTGAAATGCATATAACGTTGCTTCATATGTGTCTAATTACTCTGGATACTTTGGCTAAGATCAAAGTGTAGTATCTGTTCCGATGGATACTGCACCCCATAGACTGGTATTGTCTAGGCCTTCGGGGCTTGATTTACGCAGGTCTATGGGTCTGTCCTGTGCAGTTCTAGGAGGTCCACCCTCCCAGGCTTCGCCTCCTTTCTTTGGGGAGGAGTAAGTGTATTGCTTATTACCTGAGGCGCCCCAACCGGGGAATGCCGACGAGGCTGCCCAGGCAATTTTTAAACCCCACTTTCCCGATCCGACCTTGTGTCACATCTTACTTGTGGGAGTAAGATAAAAACTGGCCTTGTGCCTAACTCCTGGAGAGGAGTAAATCAATACTCTGGATAACATTCCGTTAGGTGAATTCTATTGAAACAATTAAACAATATTGATAATTTAGAGTTTTCCTTATTTACAGTCATTACGTGTGGTTTACGAGGGATTTGCTTGTGAAGGGGGCTCAGCCACTTATAATGTTTTTTAAAAAAATTATTTTGTTAATATAGTTCACCCCAAACAAGTCAAGCCGCCACTGTAGACTTAAGGGGCTACTGAGAGTTAGAGTGAATGTTTTGGGGGTAATCCTAAAATGGGAGATGTGCAGCGAGATTCATGTTCACATTAGTTATGTTTTTCTGCATATCGGTACAGTCGGGGAAACATGCCGGCAGCACGAGGAAAGAAGCTATTGGAGTATTGATTTACTCCTCTCCAGGAGTTAGGCACAAGGCCAGTTGTATTTTACTCCCACAAGTAAGATGTGACCTAAGGTCGGGTCGGGAAAGGTGGGTTTAACAATTGCCTGGGCAGCCCCGTCGGCATTCCCCGGTAGGGGCGCCCCAGGCAGTAAGCAATAAACTTACTCCTCCCCAAAGAGGGGAGTCAAAGCCTGGGAGGGTGGACCTCCTAGAACTGCACAGGACAGACCCATAGACCGGCGTAAATCAAGACCCGAAGGCCAAGACAATACCAGTATATGGGGTGCAGTATCCATCGGAACAGATACTACACTTTGAAAGAAGCTATTGGAGTAGAAGGCTCTCCAGCATCTGGTAATCTCCACAGTGAATGAATGGCATTTAGCTGACTGTCGAGTTGGGCGAGTTGGTCGAGTGTATTTACGTCGAGGGGGCACCAAAGCAACAAGTTCGTCGAAGCGCAATCTATTGAAGTACAAGGATGCAACATGGTGACGTGTGGACAGGGGCTGGAACTTGGTGGATAGTGAGGGACCTATTAAATTAGCGACTCTTTTTTTGTCTAAGAGAGAAACTAGTCGATAGTGGACCAGCCCAGATGTAGTAACCGTACTCCATGAATGCGCGGATGGTGGCTTTGTAGAGATATAGGATACTGCTAGGTGTGGGAAGTGTTATAGCACGGTATAATTAGGGTTAGATGCAATGGAGGGTGCTTGCAGTCGAATTTATAGTAGTGGTAGAGTTAAGGGAAATATTTTATGGGGTCGTTGCCGTTCAGACTTAGGGTTAGTTGTAGGGTTAAGGAAAATATTTTGGGGAGCTTGCAATTCGGACCTAGGGTTAGTGGTAGGTTAAGTAATGTCACACATAATTTATCTTTCATAGCCAAAAAATGTTCGTTAACTGCCCTGAAAGGCTTGAAGGTCCTGAAAATGGGGGATAATTTTACGTCAATTTTACATGCGAAACCTATCCTCTACTCTAAATTTGAAAATATTTTCTTCTTTCTGCCAAGTTTTTAAAGGTGTCCTCATGTAATCGTGTAAAATGAGTAATATTTGATTATTCAGAGGGGGGGGGGGTAGCAGAGTGTTAATCTAAACATTTACTTTTTTAATTATTTATTGCAATGTTAAAAAAATATTTTTAAAATGTCATTTGAACTGACATGCAATAGAGAAAAGTTTGAGAATCCCGCCGTTGACGGGCCGTTCAGATATTGTACTAGTTTTTTTCTTTATATATATATATATATTTATATATATATATATATATATATATATATATATATATATATATATATATATATATATATATATATATAAATCAATGAAACAGACGAGTGGGGGAAAAAAAAGGAAAATTGTTAAAATTACCTTAAGGCCTTGTCGTCTGACCCTCTGAGAGGAAACGTCAGAATGGTAAATTAAAAACTAAAAGTCGAATGAGAAATGAAGGGGAAAAAAAAAATAAAACTTATTTCAGTTGGAGGAAACGATTGAGAAGGGGGAAAAAAGTAAATCTCTCAACGTTATGGTGGCTTTGAATCATTAAAGATCTCCAACTGATGTTTCAAAATCTTTTGTCTACACAGGCTAGGTCGATAGTTGTTAATGAATAACGCCTCAAGAATATTGAGGTGGTAGTTCGACCTGGCACCGTGTAAAACAGAAAACCACCCATCGGAATACCTGTCAGAACAACTATTTGTACTAACGAGGTGATTACCGATGGCTGATTCCTGTGCCTGGAAGTTCCCGGATGATCTCGAAACCTTGTGTAGGCGAATATCACGTGGTATGTGTTGGGATATTCTAAATTCTAATCTTTGGGATGTCTTGCCAACGTAGTCAGCTCCACACTGACACATGAATTTATAAACTACAGAATTCTTTTGAATGGCTGGCAAAACACCCTTACGAAAAGAAGAGAAAAAGGTTCGAGTCGTGTAAACTACCCTCAACATGGTTGCCGGAAAACAACGTTGAGTAGAAGAATAAATCCTTTCAACAATGTCAAGGCCGTCAGAACCCAACCAAGGGAGTTTCAAATAAATAGGGCAACGTGACGGGCCAATAAATTTACCACCATTAAATAAAGCAACTTTACGTGCAATGGTGCCTTTTATAGTATTGATGGGATATCCATTGGCAAGAAAAATATTAGTAATCTCACCAAGTTCTGCATCGAGTCGTGTTGGTGAACAAATCATAAGAGCTCGATGAGTGAGAGTACCAATAAGATTTATTTTTCTTGCTCTTGGGGCGAAGGAAAACCAATTTAGATAAAGGCCTGTAAATGTTGGTTTTCTATACACACAGGTTTCAAATGATAAACCAGATTTAGACACTAAAACATCGAGGAATGGTAAGGAACCACAATCCTCGACTTCCATAGTGAATTGCAACGATGGATGCAAGTCACAAAGAAGAAGAAGAAACTGTTCAGCATCACTCCGAGAGGGAAAACAAGCAAAAGTGGCATCAACGTAACGTGTGTAGAAAGCCGGCTTGGTCACTTTGGAAAATAATTGGTTTTGCAAAAATCCAACGAAAATGTTGGCTAACGATGGACCAAGAGGGCTGCCCATGGATATACCATCAATTTGCCGATACATAATATTATTGAAACTGAAGGAAACTGATTTAGTAGCAAGTTCCATCAGTTCAATAAAAATTCGTTCAGGAAATTGTGGAGACTTATATATATATATATATATATATATATATATATATATATAGTTTTCTACATATATACTGTATCGCTATATCACAACTCTACAGTGCAGCTAGACCAGCTAGTGCCGCAAGCCGGGATTAAAACTGAACCGTCGGCACCTCTACCCCTACGTTATTATACAACACTAACTGAATGTAAGTGATATCTCAATGTAAACATTGCCAAGTGCCGGGAGCTCGAATTACTTTTACCCATATATGTTAATTCAACAAGTTAAATGGGTAGGTTAAAATAAACTTAAAACCAATATTTTTCAAAGGTGCTCAATACAAGATAGCGCTTCCTAAATAGACATTTTATAAACATTTAAAATGGTGTACACAAATTAATTCATAACGTGTATCTCATCGGGATCACAAGTTCATAATCTTTTATAAACTTGTCCCGACGAAGTACTAAAAAATAAATTGATTTGTGTGGAGCATTTTAAATGTGTATATATATATATATATATATATATATAAACTTCAAGAAAGAGGCAAAATGATTTTAAAAAACCAGGTGTTAGATGCAGATATTTTTATTAAAATCAAAATTTTAAAAAAATCAAAACAATATTTTTTTTCATCTTGACTAAAAAAAAAAAATGTTTTTATTTTTTTATTCATTTTGATTTTAATAAAAATATCTGCATCTAACACACGGTTTTTGAAGGCATTTTGCCTCTTTCTTGAAGTTTGAAATTTTAAACATGCTTAAAAATATTAACTTTTCCAATTTATATATATATAAATATATATATATATACATATTTATACATATATATACATATCTATATATACATATATATATATATATATATACATATACATATATATATATACATATTTATACATACATATACATATCTATATATACATATATATATACATATATATATATATATATATATATATACACACAGAAGTCTTCTCATATGTTGTTATTGCTCCAACAATTCCTTTTGCAAAGTGTACTTTTAACATTTTTACTGAACTTTTTATGTGAATAATATTTGTTTTAACACGCAGCGTTTCTTTCTCCTCTTTTGCAGACACGACCTCATATTTGTCAATGTTGGCAGATCTGAAAGATTTAGTTCTGTCCCATTCCATTAAACGCCATGATGCTTTTTTTTACTTTATTATTAAATGTGGATCCCATCAGGAAATGTTTGGTCGTTCGTTTTGCTTTTTGTCTTCAGACAAAACGGAAAGAAATAGAATTAAAGAAATAAATAAAATCCGTGAGTCGGGGTAAGAGAACTAACGAACAAACTATATTAAGGCGCAATAATAGATGCGAGAAATAAAAAGAAGAAAAGTAATGGAGAAATAAAGAATAACAAGGAGAATAAGTAAAAATTATCAGAAATAGAAATGGGCATAAATATCTGAAACGAAGTCGGAAAACTGAGGGAAAAATGGCACATCGATTAGAAATAACGTATACGAGAAATAAAAAGGTAGAAGAATAAAAAACACGGCGGAAAAAAAGAGGATATAACGCATAGGAGAAATGAAAAAGAAACTGGAATAAGAAACGGGGAGAAATAACGAGTCCTAGAAATAAAAAAGAATAAGGAACACGAGAAAAAGACCCGAGAGGAAATAACGAATGCGATAAATTAAAAGGAAGAATAATAAGGAACACGAGAAAAGAGAAAGGGGGAAATAACGAATGTTATAAATTAAAAGGAAGAATAATAAGGAACACGAGAAAAAAGAAAGGGGGAAATAACGAATGTTATAAATTAAAAGGAAGAATAATAAGGAACACGAGAAAAAAGAAAGGGGGAAATAACGAATGTTATAAATTAAAAGGAAGAATAATAAGGAACACGAGAAAAAAGAAAGGGGGAAATAACGAATGTTATAAATTAAAAGGAAGAATAATAAGGAACACGAGAAAAAAGAAAGGGGGAAATAACGAATGTTATAAATTAAAAGGAAGAATAATAAGGAACACGAGAAAAAAGAAAGGGGGAAATAACGAATGTTATAAATTAAAAGGAAGAATAATAAGGAACACGAGAAAAAAGAAAGGGGGAAATAACGAATGTTATAAATTAAAAGGAAGAATAATAAGGAACACGAGAAAAAAGAAAGGGGGAAATAACGAATGCGATAAATTAAAAGGAAGAATAATAAGGAACACGAGAAAAAAGAAAGGGGGAAATAACGAATGTTATAAATTAAAAGGAAGAATAATAAGGAACACGAGAAAAAAGAAAGGGGGAAATAACGAATGCGATAAATTAAAAGGAAGAATAATAAGGAACACGAGAAAAAAGAAAGGAGGAAATAACGAATGCGATAAATTAAAAGGAAGAATAATAAGGAACACGAGAAAAAAGAAAGGGGGAAATAACGAATGTTATAAATTAAAAGGAAGAATAATAAGGAACACGAGAAAAAAGAAAGGGGGAAATAACGAATGTTATAAATTAAAAGGAAGAATAATAAGGAACACGAGAAAAAAGAAAGGGGGAAATAACGAATGTTATAAATTAAAAGGAAGAATAATAAGGAACACGAGAAAAAAGAAAGGGGGAAATAACGAATGTTATAAATTAAAAGGAAGAATAATAAGGAACACGAGAAAAAAGAAAGGGGGAATAACGAATGACAGAAATAAAAAGAAGAGAGATAACGAGTACGTGATAAGTAAATGAGTGCAAATAACAAATAAGAGACGCACAAAAAGAAGGGGAGGTAACGAGTACGAGAAAAAGAAAAGAGGTTATAAAACGGATACGAGGAATAGAATAGAATAAAATCGACGAAACGAAAAAAAGTCAAAGAGAAAAATTACTATGAAAATAGAATAATAATAAGAAACGAAATAATATTAGATGATATATGATTTTCAATAAACCATAATAATGAAAAATAGTAAAAAAGAGACAAATAGAAAGTTTGTAACGTAAAGTATTGAGATAAATCCAATAAAGAAAGGGTGAACGAAATAAAGCATTAAAGGAAGGACGGAAGGAAGGGAAGGATAAATAAATAAAACACACATATAAAAGGAAAGACAACATTAATAATGATCGATGAAATAACGTGTGAGATCCTTCCAAAGAAAAATAAAGAAGAACGTAAGAAATGCCACTGAAAAACTATCACCATTCGTGAATGGTAACTGATCAAGTCTTTCATTTTTTATTTTCTTTTGTCCCACATTCCATTTGCCGCCATTATTATTTTGTCACTGGATGGAAATCTCTCCGGGGGAGACATTTGCGTGTCCTCCTTTGTCTTATCGCTTATGAATACGCCGACAAAAGAGAATGTCATCGATGGCGTGTCTGAGCACCCCACTAACCCAGAAAATGCATGAATGATTCACACATTCTTTCAGGACAAAGTTTATGTTATCAAATAAAATGAAGTATCGCGAAAAAGTGTGAGTGACATTAGTTTTTGAAAAAAAAAACGCACAAGAAAAATACATAAGAAATGCTATTCATTTGCTGATGGTTCCGTGGACATTTCGCTAAACACACCACGAGGAAGAAAAATCCCAATACCATCTCGACATGAAAAGAAAAAAACATGATGTCATTATTTTATGTTTGTATTCGTTTTTCTTTTTCTTTTATCTTTTGTGTTGTAAACTTTTCTTCTCTTTAAAACATCGGTATAAATACTCCCCAAAAACGATGAAGATGATGAGAAGAAGGGAAACGTATATTTTATATACTATCTGTACAGTCTACAGACCCGACGTTGCCCGGGAGTTTTGTTATTGTATTCGTTTCATCGGTCGATGCAAGCTCCGACCTTCTTCATATGCGTTTTGTCACACTTGGAAATCTTAATGTCGAACTCAGGAATCAGTACGAAATTTCGAATTAAAGATTTTATTTAATCAACTAGGTATCTCGCTATCGTTTCGTCAGCAATGACCGAGTAGCAGTTTTAAGTTATACGTAATTGTATTCTTAGTAGAACTCGCAGCGAGGATTGAACGTTTAACACCTAGAGGACTGTAACTTAGAACTCGTCGTCGTCGTCGTCGTCGTCGTCGTCATTATTATTATTATTATTATTATTATTATTATTATTATTATTATTATTATTATTATTATTATTATTATTATTATTATTATTATTATTATTATTATTATTATTATTATTATTATTATTATTATTATTTAGCACTTATATATGTTAGGGATACTTGTGAAATTCTGTAGAAATTCCCGAGTTCAATATGAAGATTCCCGAGTTCGACAACAATCATCTGAAGAAAATCGGAGGTTATATAAGCCGAATAGTTGTGAGGATAACATCTAAGATGAGAACAGTAGTCCGAATAATCTAAATAGTACAAATTATTAATCATAATCTCAAAAATTAAGAAACAAACAATTTTTTGTTTGGTATTATTTTTTTCAATAACTCGACCAAATAAAACCTGTTTCAAACTGAACTCTAAACATTTTTTTTTAATTTGCTAAGCTTCAAATGCATCACTTGCGGTTAATTTAGTAAAAGTGTCTATTTCCTAAAGGATATGAGGCTGATAGCAATGGATCGTTTTGGAGAGTCACGGGAACGCAATACTCATATTCCTTTATTTAACTAATTCGATAACCATTTAATTCAAAGTAATGCAGGTAATTGCTAGTGTGATCTATCCTAATCTCTCACTTTACGGACTCTTCCTGACTCTATGAATGTAGTCGTTACGACCAATCAGTAGAAGTGACGAATCCGTTTCTGACAACCCATTACTTCTGTACTTTCTGTTAAGACAATTTCTTGTTACTTATTTTCTGTTCGTGTTATCTCTTTAACACTTTTAAGGCCACAACAGTAACTGAAATAAAAATGCACACTTAAGTTTTAGTGTTAAAAATAAATATGTAATATCGTCATCTCTGAACAGATTGGATGCTTGGAACGTTATTTAGACCAAATAATTTTATAGAGATTAACATAACATTCCGTTATCCATAATAAGTAAATGTGTATAGCCACATGGTTTTAGCATCAGCGAGTCACTTGGTAAACACGTAAGTTTAAAACAAGCATTTTACGTTTATGTTGGCCCGGTCCATAAAAAACAAAACAAAATAGAACAGGTTTAAAAGTGTGTGTGTAAAATCTTTATATTTTAACATATCGGTTATTAATGAGGAGTTCGAAGGTTCTTCATAGGCGATAATATTATGTTTTCTTTTTTAAGAATATCGTAAATATATCAGTAAAATAATACATTTGTTCGTTTTCTATTGTTCGTTCCAGGAACCCGAGTTTTATTTTTTATTAAAAAAATAATAAAAAATTATTTTTTATGAAGTAAATGTTACTATTGGCGACATAAATTCTTTTCAAGGAAATACATGTCGGAAATTAGTTAAAAACAACTTATTAATTTTTACACAATCATTTGTGACCTATTTCCGTTAAAAATGAATGCAGTTTACGGACCGGATAGAAAGGATTTTTTTTAAATGTATTATTTTTCTTTAAACTAAAATTAACGTAGAACATATTTCAATCTGAAACGGTAAAGATAGCCGATAACCCAAAAAACAATCGGTGCTTATCAAGAAATTAAATTTGACTGATAAACGAATGACGGGAAATACGGCCGCCATTACGGTATATTAAAGGGAGATAAGCACCAAAGATACAATTGGAAACAATTGATGAAAAAATAAACAAAGAATGACTTAACTTTCGATGTGAAATTGCATTGTAGCATGACCCGGAGATGGAGGATCATTTTACGTTAAATGTATGTACGTAACTTTTATAAAAAATAAATTATATATATATATATATATATATATATATATATAGAGAGAGAGAGAGAGAGAGAGAGAAAGAGAGAGAGATAGAGAGAGAGAGAATATATATATATATAGAGAGAGAGAATATATATATATATAGAGAGAGAGAGAATATATATATATATATAGAGAGAGAGAGAATATATATATATATATATATATATATATATATATATATATATATATATAGAGAGAGAGAGAGAGAGAGAGAGAATATATATAGATATATATATATATAGAGAGAGAGAATATATAGATATATAGATATATATAGAGAGAGAGAGAGAATATATATAGATATATATATAGAGAGAGAGAGAGGGAATATATATAGATATATATATATATAGAGAGAGAGAATATATATAGATATATATATATATATATAGAGAGAGAATATATATAGATATATATATATAGAGAGAGAGAGAGAATATATATAGATATATATATATAGAGAGAGAGAGAATATATATAGATATATATATATATATAGAGAGAAAATATATAGATATATATAGAGAGAAAAAGAATATATATAGAGAGGGAGAGAAAAAGAGAATATATACATGAGGGGAGAGAGGGAGAGAAAAAGAGAATATATACATGAGGGGAGAGAGGGAGAGAGATGAAAACTTGTTTTAGTTTGGCCTTTTTTTTAATATAAAAATTATTTGTCCATCGTAAAAGGAAAGTAGATTAAAACAAATGAAATGCAGGTGTATTTATGCAGTTTACGTTTGAAAATACTAAGCAACGTCTACGGTAATCATCTGACATCTGTCCTTGCTCCTGTCGGGCTAAGGAATGGTTCTGTTCGGTCCTAGCCGTTTACAATCCCAGTCTTTACCATCTCTCTTTGAGAAAGGGTTTATTTATTGCTAATTGTTTTAGGCGTCCCTACTAGAAAATACCGACGGGGCTGCTCGTGCATGTTTTCGACCAAAGCCTACTTTTTCTAGTGCGCTAGCTTTTCAAAGGCTCACTCGACCATGATGAAGAGGTAAATAATATTAAGCAAAGGGAAAATCTCTCAAAGATAAATTTAAGCATCCACTGTTAATTTATTAAACATTGAATTATAAGGAAGCCTGTGAGTCTGTCGAAACCATAAATGATGAGAAATGAAACAGTTATGTTACTATTTCGTGTACGTCTGCTTACTATAAAATTAACCGCCTCTATAGTTCTCATATTCTGTGGCTAAAGATATAGAGAGCGTAAAAAAAAGTAGGAAAAGTAGTAAGAAAATGTAAAAATGATTATGCTGTTCGGAAGGTTTTTATTTCTTATTGGTAAGAATCCAAGATGGCGAAAGTGGTGAAGTTGTCAGGAATGCGGAAAATAACGCTTTTCTCTTTTAAATAATTTACCAGATATGATAAATAAGTGTAAGAAATAAAGAGTGTAATTGCGGAAATAGGTAGAGAAGTGTCGAAAATTTATTTTTCATTGAAGACGTAAAGTAACGTTTCTGCTAGGTGAGTAAAGCAAAATGTCTCCATTTTAACAATATTCTCATTTGGTTTTTAAATACAAAACAGAAATACTTTATATTCGTGATAGTAACATCGTACGAGAAAACGACGAAATAAGCAAGTTCGAATCAGATATTTGAAAATCCGACAAGAATACTCGTATAGCAATACGTAGCGAATATTTTTTTTATCTCCCGACGCTGTGTTTACGACGCACGAATATGCATTTATTATTCATGCAGGTGAAATGTCTAATGGTTTGCGTTGATTTTGTAAACGAACAATTTGTCCTACATATTCGCATTTTCTTACAGTATCTCTATGAAAAGTGAAGCGTATTTCTATATTTAAGTATTTGCATGGACAGAATTCGTTCCTAAACTTTACAATAGATCATTATGAATTTTGAAATGTTAACAGAAAGTATTACATATCTTTTAATATATGATCCAAAAATTTCAGATTTGTTAGTACTTTGAATGAGTTTAAGGGGCATAATATGGGCAGAAATTCCCATTTTAAAATGTAAATATATCAGATATGTATTGAATGTGATCCACACTAATTAGACATCAGTGAAACAAAATTCCACTGCATTTCAATTTCATGCAAAGACTTATTTTTATGATTTAAATTTCAGACATTTTACAGAATAAACATAACGTGATGGATTTTGATAAAAATTAGGATAAGGATTATTGGCATAAGGTTCAGTATCATTATATGATTAAACTGTTTTGGTCGGGGGGAAATAATTTTACCTGTCCTGGGACGGGTATTATTCTAGTATATATATATATATATATATATATATATATATATATATATATATATATACAGTGAGAGTAGGCTATTTGATGACATTTTAGTATGTTAAATAAACCTCAATATTTTAACAAAAAATATATGTATCTAAAAATCAAATTCACGCAAATAACCTTAATTATACTAAGAATAAACTTCTTGTGTCAATGACCATTCTATACAGATTCGAAACGGTCGATAAGCTGGAATTACGTTGTCTCTATTCATTTTGGACATCAATGGTATTTAGTGACACTATGGTGCTATGAGGATTTCGATCAGTTTCCCTTTCAACAACGCTTCACGCGTAATAGTTCATATGATTTAAATCTGGTTAGTTTAGGGTCAGCATTTTGAGGTCGGATGATCCTAAAAATACTCTAATTATCAGTCCCCAGTTGTAATGGATGTGTGAGAAGGTGCAGAGTCTTTTCAAAAGACATATGTCACTCCATTGACTAATTTATATGTCCAGAGCTTAAACGTTTTAAGAACATGAACGTATTCAACAGCATTGACGCTGATACATTGTAGGAAAATATAAGGTGGCATTACAAGACCTTCACTGGTCTCAACTTCTAAAACCATCACAGTAACCGGATATTTGGTGTCCATTATGCTGGGTACTTCATAAATAGATACATATTTTTGCTACAGGGGAAACGTTGCAATCACATCCCTCTAGCTCCAACTCAACCTTATAAATAAATGATCTGACAACATTTAAAAAGTTACTAACACCTAAATAGCTATGTTTTTTTTCAGCTAAAGAGACTATGGCTGCACGTCTTTACATTTCAGTATCCTCTGAATGTGTTACCTGAAATAAAAACAAATAATATTATAAATAATTTGACAAATTATATTATAAATGATTTGACTTAAACCAATATGCCCTAAGGTAGCCGTCGCATCCTATATATATATATATATATATATATATATATATATATATATATATATAAGATGCGACGGCTACTTTAAAAATATAATGTTGTTTGTAATAAAATCTTATTTGTAAATAATAACTTCTTTCTTAAATCTATTTTATTAATGAAATAAAGTTCACTAGTAAACATTTTAATTCAGTCAGTAAAAACACAATGCAAAATGACTTATTTATCAGCTTTGAAAGTTAAATTGGACATAAAGAAAAATAGCGCTTTTCGAAATTAATCCCATTTGCAACCAACCAGTCTATCTAAGAACGAAATTATTTAATTGTCTGCGGTATTTTCATGCATGAGGTAATACTGACGGGCCTATGTAGATATTTTGGGGCAAAATTGAATTTTACCGATCAATTAGAACATAAAATAACTTCTAACGTTTCTATTACCTCCACTTGGTGCGTACTGCTTTCGTATATTTGTCTTTTTTTCGTATCGTTCAGGGAGTTAATGTTAAGAACTAAACAAACGGCGTTTTGTGTTATTTAGAATTCATCATAGCTCCAAAAGCAACGGTAGGCAATCTTACCAGAAATCATTTCGTCCTTATGGAGAGGGAATGGATTTATTGCCTATCATCTGGGACGCATTCCTCCGTGAGGTTGTACGGATAGAACAAATCTGCTATTCTAGTATGTAATTTTTTTCTACCGGCCTCTTATACAATAACTGTACTTTTAACGGTTCCGTAACACAAACTGCGCGTGAATAGTTTTCTGTATTTTCTGGGGTGTGTTTTCGTGTCGCAACCTGGACTTTTTATATTGTGGTTTAGTTAATAAAGAGCATGTGTTAATTCAGTTTATATCAAATGCAATACAATACTTTCAGTGTTTGTTTATATATCTCTACTTAATAATTCAGAATCCTCGCCTCTATGTAAGTACGTTGCTGCGAAGATGCTCTTTCAATATTATGAAATAATACGAATGCTTAAATGCTCATTATTATTTATAAATACAATAATTACAAAACATTATACTTAATATCGGGAGAGTATAAATACTCTTATAGTATTCATTATCATTCTACTTTTAATCTATGTAGCTCATTGACCCGTATCGAGTAATTTTGGCCTATATAAGTACTAGCTTAATAGTAAAAAAAATGTATAAATAATTAAAAAATCGAGTAAAAATATTTACATGGGATTTAGAGGTGGGAGCATTAGTTTCATGGGTTCTTTGATTTTCCCGGGCAATACCTTGTCACGTGTTCCGTTAGTAAATATATAAATATGTAATTATATACGAAGAAAAATTAAATGGGAAACTGCATTTACGAAAGAAAAATATTTAATCATTTCCGTGTGTATAAGATCTTTTTACCGATTGCGTAATCAGTACCGAATGCTCGTTGCATATGTCATGACGGTAGCGTATTGCAGTCAGTACAAACCAGGTAATTAATGACCACACACCTGTTCAAGGATTTCAGGTGGATTTTCATTTTGTGAAGAACGCCTACGAATTAGAAACGTTCGTCCGTCTGTTTAAAGATAACAAGTTCCAGCTTGTTATGAGCATTAAGGTTGGACCAAGGCACTGAAAACTCGAGCAAGGGCACTTACCCCTTTCTTGCTGCAGCAGGGTTTAGACATTTAGTCAGTTTTATTTGAGAAGTGTGGATCCAGCTCCCCTAAGAGGTAATAGGAAGGTTATAAAAACTGCTGAGTACGGCCATATCAGCATTCCCTAGTAAGGACGCTGAAATAAAATAATCACCCCTCCAGAAAAGGCGGGCATGCCTAAAAGTGTTGTTCATTAAAGCCCAAACAAACGATTCCCTTTCTTTTCTTACTATTCACCACTTATCAAGGCCAAGAACCACTCGCGGATAAAGGTAAATTAGACGAAATGATTATCAGCTGAAAGATGGAAGGTCGATAAGGCTTTAGATACCTCATAATAAAAAGTATCTCGTTTCATATTCTTGTGTTCTCAAACTTGTGTCATACGTGCCGCAATCAAGATGCCGTAATCATTTAACAAACATTAAAGTTCAATGGATATTCATACTTTAGCTGCCGGTTGTTCTCCTTGTACGCGCTTCTGCAATCAAGCCCCTTACACTGGAGATCACGTCCTGTAATGTAAACTTCTTATTCATACCTTCACAAAGACTAACTTAATGCAAAACTGGTGGAATACAGCGAGGCATGTATTCTACGTGATCTTCGTTCAAAATAAATGGGCAGTGAGTAAGGAAGGCAGAGAGTGAGAGAGAAAGAGAGATGGGCAGAGAAAAGAGAGAGAGATTATAATATCCGGCGGTTATGGGTGCGTTCAAACCGACTCTCTTTTCCTTTCGCCTACCCTCTTTTAGTCATGTGGCGTCATATCCGTTTCTAGTATATTACCACAGCTAAGCAATTTTCAAATTTCCTGATCATCAAGTTGAGCTCGACAAACCTCTCAGCTATTTCCATTTCCTGTTATTTTCAACCGACTAATTATATACAAGGGGATGTACTCGCTCAATATCTTACTATACCGTCCCCTCCTGAAGGGCTGGAAAATTGAAACCCATGTACTTTATTTAATTGTTGACATGTGAAATATTAATTTCGCACTTAAAAAACAGGTTAAAATCTCTTAATGATAAACTCCTGGAGACCATTCTACTGGTCATCTTTAGTAAGAAAAATATCGTGTGTGGTGTGGGTGTGGGTGTAGGTGTGGGTGTGGGTGTGGAAATACAGACAAATGTGATCTGCTAAATTTTATAAATGATAATCGATTAACGTATTAATAAGTTATTTTGAAATAGTTTATTAAAAGAAATGAATAAATTTAAGTTTCAAAATTCTATTAAAAAATAATTAGTTTTAAAAATATTGGTAAAAAAACATTTGGTATGAAATAATTTCGGCAATTCTTAGCTTATTATTTCTAGATTTTAGAGTTAAAAGTAAACGAAAGTATTCATGTGATGTAAATTTCAACATTTCGTACAAAGTCAAATCGATTTTATAGCAAAATCGATTTATATTAAAATACATATGAATTATCTTTCCACAAGTAAAAATATTTTGTTTGCTTGATAATTAACTTTTTTTTATAATCGTCTGAAGTATTCCTACCGGGGAATGCCGACGGGGCTGCTCATGTATTTTTTGTAGGCCGGAGTGCACTTCAGCTAGTGCGTTGACTTTTCAAAACCTCACCTGACCTTGTGTCTATCTTGCTTCAGAAGAGTTAAATAAATAAACCTAAACTCTTCAGGTTTTGTTTTTTGTTTTCTGGTAATTAATTTTCTTAATGTAATTTTAAAACAGTTCAACGGAGGTTCGGAATAGAGGCCGCATCGTTTTTACTTCAATAACCTAGGAAATTAACAATTTCGCTGTTTAACTTAATTGCAAATAATTGGTCGCCCAGGATAGATTGTTTTATGCTTACAATTGGTGCGAACTAAGCATCTCCGTCTTTCTGGCAGACATGTTTTACCAGTGTATTTTTTCTTACGTTTTTTTTTAAACTCAGCAGTCACCGTTAACCAAGGCCGAAAGACCACTCGAGGATAATCGTTAATGAGATCGTCAATTACATGTAGAATAATACTATGAGAGGATTGGAAACAATAGCTGAAGAAAGGCAGGATTTCATTATTGAAGAAGACGGCTCCACGAGTATTTGTTGGCATTGGACTTGAAGACGAATATGTTGTAGTCAGCAGGGCAGTACTCCCGTGGTCTTCTGTTCTACATATGGGAAGTTCTATGAAAGAAACTCCGTTCATGGAAGATCTGTTTGGTTTTAAGTATACAACAGGAGAAAGGAACGTTTTTTGCTGTGTTGGTAGCCAGTTGTGGACTTGCTGCGAAGATTTTAGAGGGATGAACCATAGATTGTAGCTCAGGAGATCACTTACCATTGTTAAGACTTTCCTTTGTTAATGGAATGTGTCAAAATAAAAAGTAGTCATTTTGTTATGATTTAAGACCGTAGAGGGTGGGGTCAGATGTACAACTTAGATACGATAGCAAAGCGAGACTTGCAGCTTCAGACACCCCCGTGATATTGTATTCAACAGATGGGAAGTTCTTGGAAAGAAACTATGTCACTGGCAGATTTAGTTGGATCTAAGTACACAGAAGGAGACAGGGACGTTTTTTTTCTGTGGTCTTAACTGGACGGACTATTGCTTTGGAGGATTTGTAGGAAAACCATAGATTGCATCTCCGTATTATACTTATCATGAAAAACATTGTCAAAAAGCTTATTTTAGAAATAATTGGGTAAAAAAACTTATTCATGAACGTTTGGATTTTTGCATAGTATTGATAAATTTGAGAATTACAAACACTCGAATATATGCATGGGATTAAAATTTTTAAATTTCGTAAGACTTTCGCTCAGATTTATTGCAAAACTGTTTTTTTAATACATATATTCATTCATTGAAAATTCATTTCCCAAATTCTGAAAAGTTTCTCACAAGAAATTCATCACGATAAACACTATCGACTTGAAGTTAATACATATTCAACTTTTATATGCAACAGAATTATGACTCATAGAATGAAGATATCGATTTTAAGTAAAATTAATTGTAATTATTAATTCCTAAGTATTAATGGAGTCGGATTCTTACATAATTACATGGATAAATCTTAAAGATAATAAATAAACAATAGAGAAATAACTGTAATGTTATTATTTAAGTATTTAATTAAAGTAAGTACATTTAGAAGTAAATAGATCGCCGAGCGTGTCAATATATTAGTGTACGTCTAACACACTTTCCTGGTTTTCATGAATTAAGGGTAAGATGCTGTGAATAATTTAAATAGCGTTTGTTTTATTTGATTAATATTATTTCTTTATATTTGCTCACAAAAAAGAAAAAAATGATAAATTGTTCATTAGAAATAATTCACTTTTTAAATTCCTTTACATGTATGCATTGTTAGTAGCAGTAGTAGTAATGTTAGTAGTAGTATTTGTAGTAGTAGTCATAACTATCTAAGGTGAAGTATTAAAACCTCTCTTCGAAATAAGATTGCATTTAAATGGCTTAATTTATTTAATTAAAAGTAATATTTAAATAATATTACTTTTTATTAAATAATATTAACGAAACAAAAATAAAAGCAAGTAGACACCAGGGCAACGCAAGGTGGTTTAATATAAAATGTATGGTTAATTTCTGGGTCACCTTTTATGCTTTCAACTGGCGAATGAGAAGCCTGTCTGTCTTATTTTATGCCTCTCTCTTGCTCTCTTCTTACTACGGTGATTAAGTGGTTAACGACCTGGTGTGCGGGTTCGAATCTAGTTCGATCCACAAAAAAACACTTATCAAAACCCACACCTGACCTTGTGTATTGGAGGAACATTTTTTTGTGCTTTTTCGGACATGGAATCAGAGAGATTGTCGTTCTCAAGTAAATATTTAATTATAATGACTGTGGATACACCATCTCCTCAACGTCACCCATTTTACCTACCATTATACTAGTATTAGATTAAATGGGGGGGGGGCGCATTCACGTTTGTTTCCCTAAAGTTGTTCTCTATACACTTTAATCGTACATAAAATACATGCTAAAATATAGCTCAATTCTGGGATTAAATCATGTTTGAAACAAATATGTTTTAATTGTTCTAAATTGCGTGATTTATAAGTAACTGAAAAAATCACCCTTCTCCCTCTTAGCTATTTGTGTGTCTATCTGCCCTCGTCTTTGTATGTTGATTTAAATACATTTTAATAGTTCTTGATATCGCCGAATGCATTTAAAGTAAAAGTGACTCTATGTTTATCGTTGACATCAAATTTGCACACGTGTTTGTGTATACCACTAATACGTATGTAAATTAGATGTTAAATGTATAAGTCTACCCGACAAAATTGAGAGAAACCAAGTACCCCAACTTCCAGAAGTAAATTGACAGGCAAGACCAGAAAGACTACTTTCACCCAACCTGCTAAGAAAAAAAGATATTGGGGGGGGGGGCGTATACTCACTGTTCCATTTGCTCGGCCAAGTTGTGTGATTTATTTCTTCTGGGTCGAGCTTTTTCACAATTTTTACACTCAATTTAAAGAAGTTGAACATCAAAAAATAAAAACTGAACTTACAGTTAATCAAATTCAGAATATAAAACCCCAACTTCAAAATAAAAACGAAGCTTATTGTTAAATAAGAAAATTATGCTACTTTCTTCCTAAAGAAATTATTAGACGTTTAACTTTTCGGATAATTTCTTTTTACTTCAAAAAACAATTATTTTTATAAACAGCTCCTGAGTTTCAAATGGAATTTTAACTTTTAAGTTAAACAAAACAGTGTGTTTCTTCATGTATTTTCCTCACACATCGTAAACGTTTGAAACAAGCCCGACTTTTAATGGGGAAATACTGCGTTGTTTTTTTCTTTAGCAATTTCACTGTTGAACTAATTTTATGTCACCCGTTCTGTTTTAGTACATGTTTTATACATATCTACTGAAACATGTAGACATAAGAAATAGATTATAGTTCTCGGTGTCAAGTTTTCTGGCTCTGACTCACTCGAGATATCGTCGCACTCTTCACTCCCACCCGACGCTCGCACTTCTGTGAAAGCAGGCTAGAGAGTCGACAACGCGCCGCGCCCAGAACAATATGTCTTCCAGCCAGCCCTCGCCCATAACTCAATGGCGCCCAGCCGGTTTTAGCGGCGCGGGCCAATTAGTTTTATAGTAAATGCCATTAAGTACAGACAGTTGACAAATGCTATGTTCTTTTCTTTCACTTTATACTAATGCTTTGCAAATTAAGGAAAACACATCCTAGATTCGAATTCTGATTAGAATTTTCAACTGTGTTTTTTTAATATTACTTGACCACTTTTACTAGTTTTCAACTGCAACAAAAGAAAGAATAAGGCGGATGGTAAGAAAAAAAACAGCCCCCTAAGGGGGAGCACTCTGCTCAAGTATAAAATAGCCATGAATTGACCCGTAGGAGCGTCTCGGGCGATCAGCAATAAACTAAACTCGACTTCCAAAGGAGGAGGTATTGCCTGGGAGTGAACACCTCATAGAACTGGGTCTGACAATATACGGTGAATAATATGATGGATCAAGTCAGTTTCAAGATTTCGATAATAATGTCAAGGCGAACCTCGGCTACCTTCCGGTATTATACTGTTAAAGCTTTCATATGATTCGCCAGATACGTCGTGTTGTTTAGCTTGTTTGACGAGGTATGTGCTACAGAGTCATGAAGATAATAGCTAGATCGCTTCATCGGAGCAAAAATAATTATGCAATAAATTCAGCCAATAGGCAGATATGAATGACCCCCCGCCCCCCAAAAAACAGAGCGGGTTCAAATACACGCCCTTAAATTTCCAATTGAACAAAGTCGTAAGACCTCTTGCAGTCCAACAACATTCTGAGACCTCACTATCAGCATGAAGAAGTTTGGTGTTGAACTTTATTGAATTAAAGGTTTTGAGGCGTTACTTTGAATCTACTCTGTTTTGTTTTTTGTTTTTTGTTTTTTGTTTTCGCTTTGGTCGTTCATAACTGCCTATTGTTCGAATTTATTTTCATAATTATTATTATTATTATTTTTTTTTTTTTCGCTTTGGTCGTTCATAACTGCCTATTGTTCGAATTTATTTTCATAATTATTATTTTTTTTTTTTTTGTTTTCGCTTTGGTCGTTCATAACTGCCTATTGTTCGAATTTATTTTCATAATTATTATTTTTTTTTTTTTTTTTCGCTTTGGTCGTTCATAACTGCCTATTGTTCGAATTTATTTTCATAATTATTATTATTTTTTTTTTTTGTTGTTTTCGCTTAGGTCGTTCATAACTGCCTATTGTTCGAATTTATTTTCATAATTATTTTTTTTTTGTTTTGTTTTTTGTTTTCGCTTTGGTCGTTCATAACTGCCTATTGTTCGAATTTATTTTCATAATTATTTTTTTGTTTTTTGTTTTTTGTTTTCGCTTTGGTCGTTCATAACTGCCTATTGTTCGAATTTATTTTCATAATTATTTTTTTTGTTTTTTGTTTTCGCTTTGGTCGTTCATAACTGCCTATTGTTCGAATTTATTTTCATAATTATTTTTTTTTGTTTTTGTTTCTTGTTTTCGCTTTGGTCGTTCATAACTGCCTATTGTTCGAATTTATTTTCATAATTATTTTGTTTTTTGTTTTCGCTTTGGTCGTTCATAACTGCCTATTGTTCGAATTTATTTTCATAATTATTTATTTTTTTTTTTTTGTTTTTTGTTTTCGCTTTGGTCGTTCATAACTGCCTATTTTCGAATTTATTTTCATAATTATTTTTTTTTTGTTTTTTGTTTTCGCTTTGGTCGTTCATAACTGCCTATTGTTCGAATTTATTTTCATAATTATATTGTTTTTTGTTTTTAGTTTTCGCTTTGGTCTTTCATAACTGCCTATTGTTCGAATTTATTTTCATAATTATTTTGTATTTTTGTTTTTTGTTTTCGCTTTGGTCGTTCATAACTGCCTATTGTTCGAATTTATTTTCATAATTATTTTGTATTTTGTTTTTTGTTTTCGCTTTGGTCGTTAATAACTGCTTATTGTTAGAATATATTTTCATAGTTATTTTGTTTTTTTTGTTTTTTGTTTTTTTTGTTTTTTGTTTTCGCTTTGGTCGTTTATAACTGCCTATTGTTCGAATTTATTTTCATAATTATTTTGTTTTTTTGTTTTTTGTTTTCGCATTGGTCGTTTATAACTGTCTATTGTTCGAATTTATTTTTACAATTATTTTGTTTATTTGTTTTTTTGTTTACGCTTTGGTCGTTCATAACTGCCTATTGTTCGAATTTATTTACATAATTATTTTGTTTTTTTTGTTTTCGCTTTGGTCGTTCATAACTGCCTATTGTTCGAATTTATTTTCATAATTATTTTTTTTTTGTTTCTTTTTTTCGCTTTGGTCGTTCATAACTGCCTATTGTTCGAATTTATTTTCATAATTATTTTGTTTTTTTGTTTTTTGTTTTCGCTTTGGTCGTTCATAACTGCCTATTGTTCGAATTTATTTTCATAATTATTTTGTTTTTTTGTTTTTTGTTTTCGCTTTGGTCGTTCATAACTGTCTATTGTTCGAATTTATTTTCATAATTATTTTGTATTTTTGTTTTTTGTTTTCGGTTTGGTCGTTCATAACTGCCTATTGTTCGAATTTATTTTCATAATTATTTTGTTTTTTTTGTTTCTTTTTTCGCTTTGGTCGTTCATAACTGCCTATTGTTCGAATTTATTTTCATAATTATTTTGTTTTTTTGTTTTTTGTTTTCACTTTGGTCGTTCATTTCTGCCTATTGTTCGAATTTATTTTCATAATTATTTTTTTGTTTTTGTTTTTGTTTTCGCTTTGGTCGTTCATAACTGCCTATTGTTCGAATTTATTTTCATAATTATTTTGTATTTTTGTTTTTGTTTTCGGTTTGGTCGTTCATAACTGCCTGTTGTTCGAATTTATTTTCATAATTATTTTGTTTTTTTGTTTTTTGTTTTCGGTTTGGTCGTTCATAACTGCCTATTGTTCGAATTTATTTTCATAATTATTTTGTTTTTTTGTTTTTTGTTTTCGCTTTGGTCGTTCATAACTGCCTATTGTTCGAATTTATTTTCATAATTATTTTGTTTTTTTGTTTGTTGTTTTCGCTTTTGTCGTTCATAACTGCCTATTGTTCGAATTTATTTTCATAATTATTTTGTTTTTTTGTTTTTTGTATTCACTTTGGTCGTTCATAACTGTCTATGTTCGAATTTATTTTCATAATTATATTGTTTTTTTGTTTTTTGTTTTCGCTTTGGTCGTTCATAACTGCCTATTGTTCGAATTTATTTTCATAATTTTTTTGTTTTTTTGTTTTCGCTTTGGTCGTTCATAACTGCCTATTGTTCGAATTTATTTTCATAATTAATTTTGTTTTTTGTTGTTTGTTTTCGGTTTGGTCGTTCATAACTGCCTATTGTTCGAATTTATTTTCATAATTATTTTGTTTTTTTTTGTTTTTGTATTCACTTTGGTCGTTCATAACTGTCTATTTTCGGATTTATTTTCATAATTATTTTTTTGTTTTTTTTGTTTTCGGTTTGGTCGTTCATAACTGCCTGTTGTTCGAATTTATTTTCCTAATTATTTTGGCTCCGATGATGCAATATCGTTGAAGCACAGTTACAATAGTGTAAGCTACATGAATGGAATCAATAAAAAAGCATTATTTCTCATGACCCTTAAGAGTAATATGGATCTATACTCATGGCAAATACGGAAACGTATATGCTTTATTCCCGGGTTAAACCATCAGGCTAATCGCCTGAGAAAATACCTATTTTTTTTCAGCCTTTTACAACCATATTAATGTCGGGGTTAATTACGGGAATATTTTTGAGTGATTTCTGCGGTAAAAAATTTAATAAGAATAAAAAAGAAATCTTTTTTTCAATCATCTTTTGAACGAAAAATATTATATATATATTGAAAAATGTAAGGATTATGAAAATTGCGCCAAACAGAATATATGTTAAGCTTGAAATTTAATTAAAACTGCGGTGATGGAAATCGAATATGTTCTGTGATTTGTCGGTTGCTTTCAAAAGTAAACAATTGTCATTTGTGTTTTAGTTAAGAAACGAACGATAAACAAACAATTTGTAGAGAAACTAGTTAGGGAATCGAAAAACGCGATAACGTATATAGTCACTGGGAAGCGGGGATGTATTCAGCACTTGCTCGCACTGGGAGGCTTGCCTGCCACATCCCCATGTTGCATTTTTTGTAGCGAAATCGCTCCAGACAAGGCATGAAACCACTGGATCTAAGGAGTAAACAAGAACGAAATATAACTATCACAAAGACAGGAAATGTCTACTGGCCTTAGTCTTGAAAAGACCAAGGCTATAGGCAGGAGGAAAACTAGTCAACCAGAAGAGAGTTCCACAAACCTGCCGTTCTTGGAATGAAGCTACTGGTATATGACGCTGTATTACGATGAGGTATCAACACAGCGAATTAATGAAGAGCACTAGACCAACAAATCAAACGAGTTGGAACAAAAGAAGCAGGTGACAATTTGGGACAAGTTATGAGACAGAGAAAAGTTAAGACACATTTCACCGGCTAGATATGTGCAGTTAAAAATAAAAAAATGGAGCTTGGTGGATTAATTTGCAATGCCTAATCAATACTGCTGGTTATAGCATCAACAACAGTGCAGTCATTGTCAGAAAGGGGCTGTACAAAAAGAACAAATAGAAAGTGGAGTGCAGCAAAGACAACATCAGACAGATAAAAGGACACCTATGAGATTCAAAGCTGGGTACACGTGCAATGATCAAATACTTGCGAGGAAACAAATGCATGGAATAGTCAAAGCGGACACGATGCTAATAACCATCCACGTATAGGTCGTTGCTATCAGAAGAAGCATCCAGATTAGTCTCACAAAAAACAAGGATGTGAGGAGATGTGCCCAAGGGAAAAGACTGAGCATTAGAAAATTTGACATTAGACATCCGATGTTACTATCGGAAATAGTAAGATGTTTGTTATGTTGATTTGTAGAAAGCATAATAATAACGATTATCTCTGAACGCATATATCATACACTGGACAAGGCAGGTAAAGCTATGACGGTAGCGCTTTATATATCCACGGCCTTTGACAAGGTTTGGCATGAAGGGCTTCTCCCAAAGCTTCACTCATAGCGTAGTACTGGACAAATATTTAATATAATTAAATTCTTCCTAACAAAAAGTAAGATCCAGGTCGTCTTCGATGGCCGTTATTCCAAGCAACATGTCATAAATGCTGATGTATCCCAGGAATACATCCTGGGACCTCTACTGTTCCTGATTTTCATAAATGCCATCCCTGATGTCATTTAGACTGAGATAGGTATATTTGCTGACGACACCACGCTCTATTCTCTTCATGTGGGCAAAACCGACGCGCACATATCTGATGCAATAACTACAAGAAGCATCTTCGATCACCGATTGTCATGGCAAATAACACCCTACCGGAGAGTTCATCATTCAAAGTATTTTGCCTAACTTTCACAGATAACATAAATTGGAACGATGCTGGATAGTGTGTAAGCTGTGAGCAACAAAAATAATAAATCGAAGTGGGGGGACTTACTGTTTATTTTTTCTTTAAAATCTCACATAACAGCAAGTGTGGTGTCGGCTGTTTGTGTGTAGTCCGGATCATTCGGACAACATATATATATATATATATATATATATATATATATATATATATTATATATATATATATATATATATATATATATATATATATATATTTATATATATATATATATATATATATATATATATTTATATATATATATATATATATATATATATATATATATATATATATATATATATAATGTGCTATTTCATGTATATATACATATAATGTTATGAGGTGATATAATATATAGTGTATTTATTTTAGGATTTAGTTCAAGAGTGCTAAATGTTGCGTAGTCGTTTATTAAGATATATTCCTTTTAGTCAATTGCCACTTACTAGAGTATACTGATATATTTTGCCATCAACATCGCAGTGTGTTACATTTCGTCACCATCATCATCATCGTCTAGTGCGCTGCCTCTCACCGTCGTTATCGTCGTAGTAGGCCGCACCTTGTAGCCATCATCGTCTTGTCTCTCTAATCAAAACTTTTCATGCAAAGAGGAAAAAGGCGAGCCCGACGGAGAATTTACACTGGTCTTTATTTGGGAGATATATTCTCGTCACAGGAAAAAAAGTTACACATTCATTAAATTTGAGAGAGTGGCCAAATTGTTCGTCTTAACTCAATACTACTTAGTTACGGCGATAGGAAAGAAGGGGCATACCAATCGCTGTCAATTCTCTTAGGAATATTTTCCTTTTTTGTTTAATTACATCTTGATGTTGCATCCATGAACCACGCTCCCAAAAGACGGAGAAACTGAAAAATGTGTTTCATTTCTCGTCTTCACGATTGTGACGTAATTGTGTCAAAGGGGGATATTGAACCTGTCACAACGCACTTGTTTGACCTTTCCCTGATCTTTGATCTGAGTAGACGTTTGTTTATATTTTTAGTCCGAGAGCGAACGTGTTACTCAGATTTTCGTGTCGAGAGTTTACACTAGATACCAAATATATACTAGCTGATGTAATCGTTCTTCACATACACACATACATTATGTAGCACTTAATACACGAGTACAGCTTAGTAATAGTAGTAATATTAAAATATACATATATGCCAAATAAACCACATAGATGTTACTGTGGATTTACTGATGGAATTAATTCCATCAGGAAATCAGCAGGCTAAATGCGCAGATTTTATGTTAACGATACTTTTAATATAAAAGTAGTGTTCTATAATGCTAACTAACCAAGTATATTCGTTGTTATTAGTCCTTCACAGATCAGTGTTTTTATTAGCACATATATATATATATATATATATATATATATATATATATATATATATATATAATATTTTCAAATGAACCTATATACACTCGTGTTCAATGCCACACCTGAAATCATCAGTATAGAAAGAGACAATTCCTTCCGGTCACACTGTTCGAACCCCAATACGAAAGTTATATTTAGCTCAGAAGTCGGAGCGCCCACCGGTGTGTCAACCACGCATTTCCGTAGAAATGGAAGACTGAATAACCGTCTAAATGTCCAATTAAGCGGTTATATTAGCAAGTTATGAATAGAATCTAACAGGCGGTGCTTTGAGTATAACATTAAGATATAAATAACGGCTTCTTATTAACTTACTTACAGTACTCAATCTAGCGAGTGCTTTGAATAATCATTTATAAATAATGTTTTTTAATTAACCCATATAACAATGTGTGTCATGCTATATATATATATATATATATATATATATATATATATATATATATATATATATATAGTAAATTAGGATCGAACAACAAGGTAACAAAATATATATATCTGGTTGTGTTTCTAAAATAATATTTTGCACATGATGCGAAATATTTTATATATATATATATATATATATATATATATATATATATATATATATACATACACAGATGTGTGGGTGCGTGTTTGTGTGTAAGAGGAATATTTACTATTTATTATTTGAGAAGTTCTGTGTGTTATTTTATCTATTGGTTTTACATAACTTTCATGAAATCGATATTCTCTAAGAACGCGCACAAGGAACATGTCATGAAAATGACCTCTATTTTTTCGAGGATTATACCTGGCTGTGATATGGCGCTGCGATAAAATAATTGAATGCTGACTTTGCAAATAACATTCCATATAAGAATTTAAAATCTGAAGAAGAATACAATAATAATCCAAAATGTATATTTAAAACATAGGGTTTCGTTTCTTACTGTGAAGTAATTAATAATATTTAATATAATCATCGCAGAAACAGTACACAATCGGATAGTCAGCTTATATTTTCCCCATTCGTTCTACGTTTATTCTACCACTCATTTTTATATAAAATACTATTCTGGACTTCGTGTTACCATGTATACTTATATATTGAATTATTATTCATCATGAGGGAGCCTATAAAGGATAATTAACAAATGTTCTTTCTTGTATTGTTGCATGTTCAAGTTCTTACATTTCCTGTATTAGCATAGGGGAATACCAGCTATGTGCAAGGACAGTAACAGTAGTAAATACATCTCATTTTTTATGTCAGATTTACCCATTGTTCTTAATTATCTGATAGATATTGACATTAAATTATGAATATGATTCTTGTAAAACATAAGTTATTTACGTCAAATACTGAACGATATGTCATCGTTTTAACATACAATGTAATATATTTTCTTAAAGATGTAGAGCATAGCTATTGATTCCGTTTAAAGTTCACATAACAACCCTATTGACACGATGGTTAAAGATTAATTTCCTGTTGGAGATAAGAAAGTAATAGTAAACCATGTGCACACCATGTTCGACAGAAAAACTGGGATTCACTTTGTCTTATTGCGGTGTTTGCATCAAATCAAATAAAGGACCGTCTTCAATATATAGAAAAGAAAATAACTCTTTTCCATTGACCGCAGACGATGCACAACGTTTTCTATGACTTGTTGAATGAAGATTAAGCAACTATGTGATTACGATACACGGCAAAATCAAATACACAAGCAAATATCAAACCACAATGTCAAATTAACACAAGGTCGTCATGGTGTGCACTATCATGTGATCATTTCATGAAAATTATATGCACTTAAAGACTAGTATGCACAACCGGACCGGAATTCAGGGTTTTTACAACAAGCACATTGCAGAAAACATCAAAAATACTTTTCGATCAACATTGTTAGATGGTTTGCACATCAAATAGAATCAACCACGCCCTGCTGAAAAAGGTGGAATCACAAAAACAGGTAATACCACGCGTTGTTTGCTCCACAGAGAGAAACGTTGATGAACTAGATGTAAAGTGGAGGTATAAGTTTTCTAAAATAAGTCAGCAACTTCCCATCATATTAAGAGTGGTTTTCTTTTAAGTGCTATATTAATGTACCCGTGTTTAGAGAGTATTGTCTTAATCTGTATTTTTCTACTGTTAACACGTTTCTGTGGGTGCGTATCACCAGATTTTTTTCACAAAGTATTTGGAAATTCACGGGAGTTAATTGAGCTGAAGTGTTGACGGAGTATTCGTGCTTTTGATGACACAGGTATGGAAGGCTGTCAGAAAGTTCTTCTTGTGATTCATACCAGAATGTTGCGAAAAATATCACAAGTTAACTTAATTGAAACCTTAGATCTACGAGTCAACCATAGAAAGAAATAAGGAGTGGTCTTCCAGCAAAAAGCAGATCGTGTAGTGTAAGATGATGTTGTGTTTAATTCTGTAATTTTATGAGTTATTAATTATCATTAAATAAGAAATTAGTTTTAAATTATTAGCTATATGATAATTGTAAAACAATTAAAAACTGTTGTGGTTCTCAAAATGTCAGTTCAACATATTTTTTAAAAATTCTATGCGGAATAGATGTTGAGGGCAAGCTCGACTGAGATATTGACGGCATATTTTGATCCCGTGTCACTATGTTCCATTGTGTCGCGTCGCCCGTGTCTTCGAACATTATGTGTGTGACTATGTTCACTAGGTACGTGCAAAATCAATGGCCGATTCCCAAAATGTAAAAACATTTTGAACCCCCCTTCCCCCAGGAAATCGACCAATTTTAATGAAATTTTAAATATTAATTAATCAATAATCAAGAAATATAATTAAACCATTATTTTTTTTTAAATCTTAGTGAAAATATTTTATTGTTTTAAAACAAAATACACCTTTACTAAAGTTATATTTTTATATATTAATTAAAAAATGCATTAATTTTCTTTTGTTTTTTTTTTATGAAAATAAAGCATTGTACATGTTAACAATTAAAAAAAATTAAAATATTTTATTATTTATTACGAAACAGGTCCCTAAATACCGTGTTAACAAAATCACTATAACTCTAAGAAAAAATAATTTTTTGAATTTGCGATATTATTATTGAATAAAGCATTGTTTAATCAATATTTTCACCCAAAAAATAATATAATTGCAAAAAATATTTCATGGGATCTTAATGATTACAGTTTCTGGGAAAGTAAAAGATGCGACATAATTATATTTCCCTTTCATACATGAACGTGGCATCATCAGCGCAAGAAAACTTTTTTATAATCTTGAAAATAAACCAAAAATTGACAAATTTGAAACCCAGGAACTTAACGAAAAAAAGAATTTAAAAAATTGGATAATTTTTACTAACGATGAACTTTGATTGGTATGGTAGCCCCGTTCTGAAATAAACAAGTGGGATTAGCCTTCCAACAACACTCACTTTTACACAGCCCTCAAATGTTATTTTTAGAGATTCAACAATTTCGTTAATTTCACAATTCATCGTCAATTATTTCAAAATATATATATTTGTTTATTTCTTTTTTTAAAAATAAATATTTAAGAAGTTAAAAACAATTATTTATTAATAAATAAAGAGAATTTAAACGTGACATTTTCTTTCAAAATTGAATTCTGTTTATCAACAAATAACTGTTTTAACTTTTTTTTCAATGAATAAATTGTCAGTGTAGTCATTGACTTTAATTTACTTTTGCACAGTTGAAATAAAAAAAATACACTTTATTTTAAAAAGAATCAATGTAATTTATCGTTACGACACGTTAAGAATAAATCGAGTAACTAAAGTTTTAAATTATGTAAAAATAATTGATAAAATATACAATATACAAATATACAAAAAATATACAATATACAAATAAAATAAATATAAATACAAAATAAAATAAATAATAAATAAATACAAAATAAAATAAATATAAATACAAAATTAAAATATACAATATACAAATATACAAACAATATACAATATACAAAATGAAATAAATATAAATACAAAATGAAATAAATAATAAATAAATAAATAAATACAACATAAAATGAATATAAATACAAAATAGAAATATACAATATACAAATATACAAACAATATACAATATACAAAATGAAATAAATATAAATACAAAATGAAATAAATAATAAATAAATAAATAAATAAATACAAAATAAAATAAATATAAATACAAAATAAAATAAATAATAAATAAATAAATAAATACAAAATAAAATAAATATAAATACAAAATGAGAATATACAATATACAATATACAAATATAAAAATACATATATATAAAGTATACATACAAAGTATACATATAAAGTATACATATAAAGTATACATATAAAGTATACTTATAAAGTATACATATACTGACGCATATGAGTTCATAGACAGAAAGAGGAAGTGATTGCTTCCCCTTCTTCTCTTCTCATTCCCCCATTTCTCTCTCTCTCTCTCTCTCTCTCTCTCTCTCTCGCGAACGAACGAAAGCAACATTTTCTTTTTTAGTATTTCAACAGCACTGAAGTGAATTGATTTCATATTTCAATCTATTTATTTCTCAGTTAAAAGATTAATTAATTTGTATCAAAATGACAAACATATTAATAGGTATCTATTTATATGAATAAATGTTAATTTTATCTATATATCTGAAAAGAAAACTTGAAAGTTTTTGTTCCGTGTTCACAAGACACTTATAAATAAAATGTCTATTATTTAAACTCTCGGTAGCGAACTTTGTGATGCGTGTTTATTTAGTCAAAAAATATATACGTGTACATTGTTTAACAATTACAAACAAAAATTATTCAATTTAGGCAAGAATCCCTAATCGTTTTTGGAGAAAAATAAGGGTTTGATCGTAATACAATTGTGACAACATATATTTGTTTGTTGGGTCGATAGTCATGCTTTTTATTCTAAATTACTTTGAACCTTCGCTACGATAGGCACTGCCACCAAAATACCGTATTTACTCTGTGACTTACCCCTTACTCACTTTGCGAAGCGATGGCGAACTGCCAAACTATCTAGTTAATAATAATACCAAAATAACAGTATTAATGATAGTATTATTATTAATGATGATGATGATGATGATGATGATGATGATGATGATGATGATGATGATGATGATGATACGAATCCATGTAATTGCAGGACCAAACTATTTTCCGATTTATGAATAAATATTTAACAATAAATGCAATATATAAAACAGCTCTAAATAAAGATTTCAATGATGAAAAGAAATCCTATATTGGAGCTACAGTAAATTCATTGAGAGGTAGATATATTTATTAGATGACAATATTTGAAAATGAAAAATGTATAACTAGTATAATATCATCTAAATATATATGGAACACACAAGTAAAAACAATATTGGGTGGAAATGTAAAAAAATACTAAAATGAATAAATTAAAAATAGCGTCTGAAAAAATCATAATTGTAGGAAACCATGCGTATTGGTTGCATTGCTGTAAGACAATACAAACATGAAGCAAGGTGAAACACGATGAAATGGAAAACGATAGGTAAAGGTAAAGGTAAAAGTCGCATAGCCTGGACGTGCACGAGTGTCGTTGCCGACATCGCACACTGCCCATGGCCGTAGCGGCGGCGATTTGTTAAGAATCACCGTGTCTAGGGCACAGCATATGGAAGACGGAGCCCAACCCTTTCCTTCCGCTGCCTTGAACCTTCCCTGAGTTTTAGTCAGGTACCCATTTACTTCTGGGTGGAAAACGATAGATATATCATAAAGCCTCATTTAAAAAGAGAAACGTAAAATGTAAATAGATTTAAAAACCGGTCTATAACATGTTACCTACATCAATTAACTTAATATTAGTATGTTCTAATCGACATCCGACATATGTAAGAACACTGGCAACACCAAACACGTCCTCATTGGATGCGTGCATTCTCTAAGTATCTTCTACGAGCTTAGTGTGAGGTGTAGCTATTAATTAATAAAAAGTCATTGATCCGAGAAGCGATTCTATGAAGCATATACAAGTCCCCTTAGTACTTTATCCGTTGCGCCACGTGTCGAAACGGATCAAGTGCTGAGCAATAACCACTTCAGAAGTTGCAATCTTGAAGTTGAAGTTCTATTTACGTGCCGTTCCACGAGCTTGGTGATAGGTGAATCCACTAATCAATAAGTAGTAATTGGTCCAATAAGCGATTCTGTACAGCGGATAGAAGTCTACTTGGCACTTTATCTGTTGCAGCACGGGTCGCAACATATTAAGTGATGAGAATAATCACTAATTGAAGGTTGAAGGTTCAATCCTCAGTAAAGGCGATACGAAGAATGAAATAAAGTCTTAATACTTCTACCCGGTCATGGATGACGGAACGAGAACACTCTTCCCCAGTCGATTAACTAAAGAGTACAGTTCGTAATACCGTACAGATTTTCCGAGTTTGACAAGATGCATCTGAAGAAGGCCGGAGGTTATATCGGCCGAAACACTGTGAATAACACCCAAGTTGAGCACAGTAGTCCGAATAATCCAAATAATCAAAATTATCATGGTTTATCTCAAAAACTCCAATAAGAAATGAATAATTCGGATTTATCGGAATTCTTTTAGATGATGTTTGATAGTATGTTTTTTTAGGAGGTTAGACAGATGGCCAGGTGTGGGTGTTTATGAAAGTGTTTCTGTGGAACGAATTGGATTCGAACCCGGTACACCTGGTCCTCAGTCCGCGTCGTTAACCTCCTAGCCAGCATGCCATCTCCGGCAGTATGTAATATTTAGATGATTGTGACGACTATTCTCATCTTGGATGTTATTCTCACAACGTTTTGTGAACCCGTTAGCTAAAGGTTAACGACGTTGAGTAACAATTAGCTATGAGTGACAGTCTTCTTTCGGTTAAAGTTTAAGCCTCAATATAGGTAATAATAAGTACAGGTAACAAAAACTAACACCTGTACCGGTAATGGATGACAGAAAAAGAACAATCAACATCAATAATTAAATAAAGGGTCCAGGTTCGATTTCAAGATTGTCAAGTCGAAAGTGATGCACCTGAAGATGGTCGGTGATTACATGGGCCGAAGCTTTGTAAATATAGACAATAAGATTAGAATAGTAATTCCAATGATTCAATCATACACATTTCACCACGTTTGGACAGTTACACTCATCATCATCATCTCTGTCGTCGTTTTTATCATCATCATCATCATCATCATCATCGTCGTCGTCGTCGTCGTCTTCATCATCATCATCATCATCATCATCATCATCATCGTCATCGTCGTCGTCGTCGTCGTCGTCGTCGTCGTCGTCATCGTCATCATCATCATGATCATCATCATCATCATCATCATCATCTGTTGGCATGCGTTGAACGGCTTTTAGAAAGTACTTCTATATTAACTTATCGCAAGTCGGGTCTACATTTATCCCTCTTTCCTTCAAAGCTGTTTTAACTTAATCGGTACAGTCGGGGAAATAGGGAGCAGAGAAGGATTTCCAAAGTCTAGCAGCACGAGGAATAAAGCTATTGGAGTAGACAGCTTACCGGCATTTATGTACATCCACAGTGAATAGATGGAATTTAGCTGATTGTCAGGTTGGTTGAGTGTATTTACGTCGAAGGAGCACTAGAGAAACAAGTTCATTGGAGCACATTTCATTGAAATACTTTTTAAAAAATCACAAGGATGCAACATTGCAGCGATTGTCAGGTTTATTCTTATCACATCTTTCCATGTTTTCCTTGTATTTCCCATGTAAACCGAACCTGCTTCCTTGACTGTTCTACATCTACTTACCTAAGCACTCTAACCCATTCTTTAAACGTAGCCATACCATCGAAGTGTCTTGTCCTGCACACATCTCCCTTTTACTGTTCAGATTCGATTTTCCTCTAAAGGCATCAAGTCTAGCATTATTCTCATATCCTTTCTCCGCATGCAACGCATGTCTTCAACACTAACTAGCTAGGTTTTACTTCCATACATCATACCACTGCTTACACGTATCCATAAACTATTCTTCTAATCAACGGTGGTAGTGCTCTGTTGGTTAGTAATGACAGAGGTGCCCTTAACTTACTATATCCATTCCTAACTCTTGTATTCACACTAGCACCATCTCCACCCTGTGTTCCAATGGTGTCACTAAGGTAACAACATTTCTGAACAATCTCAATAGCCTCGCTATCCAGATATACTTTCAGCACATCTGAGTTCTTATCCATCTCCATTGTCTTACACTTCTTGCAAACAAACTGGTTAACCTCTCTCAACCTACCTGTAATTCATCTGCAGTTTTTGTGTACCCAATGCTTGCAAGTACGACATAATTGAGTTGCACTGGAGTCCGTTACACAAACTAAGCATGGGAACTATCCTTTTACTGGGACATTTCCAATCCTACAACAAGTGATCACCACTTTGCTGTTGCAAACATTCACTCTCACACCTTTGTGCAGCACTCCTCCAAATATTTAACTAATCTAATATACATTCTATTGTTTGTCAGGCAAGTACTAAATTATGAACATAGGATATCTCTTTAGCACCATACGTACGAAACTTCTAAGATAATGTTTCTAATACATACATAGAACAGCAACAACCTGGATGTAGAACTAGGATGTACACGCTACAGTTTATTTAAATAATTGAAATAATGTTCACTTGCCGGCGCCTTTACATTTTCATAATCTCTGTAAATACAAGTTATCACAGAAATACCTACAGCATTTAAAACTATGGCGTATGGGTTACTAATGAACTTATTAATGATGTTTACATTTCGCCCATGATTGTAATTGTCTTTTAAGATATTTTACGTTATTATTATATAATATTATATATGATATTATATGTATATATTATATATATTATATATTATATAATATGATATATATATATATATTATATATATTATATATAATATATATATATATATATGATATATAATATATATAATGTTATATATGTTACGTTATTATTACAATTCATGATTGTAATTGTCTTTTAAGATATCTTGCTTAAATAATATGGTTTGAACTGCTTCACATCCTGCTTTTGTTGTAGAAACGTTTTTGAAACATTACGACTCTGTAATTCCAACACAGCTGTTTTCAAGCTCATTACTTGAATGATGATATTACAGATAGAAATCAATACTGCTATGTTGTTTTTTATGGAAATCGCTCTTGACAAGGCATGAATCCACTTAATGTAAGGAGCTAAAAAATGCTACTTCAATATAAAAAAAATAGCCAACAATAAGTGTTAGATGGATAGATTCTAACACAGAAAACATAATTTCTTCTCCTTTGTCAGAAACATCGTTCATTGAATGTGAGGACTAAAGAACAAAATAAGGGAGGTGAGAGTTACGAGGCTGCCGAAAGTAAATCGAAAGTCTACTTTCTACTTAACTCAAGGCTCTTTTCGGCTAATATCAAAGTGTAGTATCTGTTCCGATGGATACTGCACCCCATAGACCGGTATCGTCTTGGCTTTCGGGTCTTGATTCCGCCGGTCTGTGGGTTTGTCCTGTGAAGTTCTAGGAGGTAAACCCTCCCAGGCTTTGCCTCTCCTCTTTGGGGAGTAGTACGTTTATTGCTTACTGTCTGAGGCGCCCCTACCGGGGAATGCCGACGGGGCTTCCCAGGCAATTTTTAAACCCCACTTTCCCGACCCGACCTTGGGTCACATCTTACTTGTGGGAGTAAGATAAAAACTGGCCTTGTGCCTAACTCCTGGAGAGGAGTAAATCAATACTCTCTTAATGTGCTGCAAATGTCAGGGTCACAAGTTCAGCGCGAAAAATAAAGTTACATAGAAGACCCCGAAGCGCTGGAACTTCAGACAGTATAATACTTGCTGTGACTCAGTTTCCTACAATGTTTATCTCGCAAACGTGCTTCTGCCTTGGGATTGTCTGATAGAACAGAAGAATTCGTACTAGTCTGAAGTTCCATCGATACCAATTATTGATTGCTCAGAAACTAAATGAAGGTCACTGAGAAAATTGTATCTCATGCTGTGATGATGCTTTTTTTTGTATTTCTGTTATTATTCTTCAAGTGATAGAAAACTTCAAAATCCGTCTCCAATAGTATATAACGAATAGAGGTCACCATTTAAAATATGACATATTTAACGCCCGGATGAACAAAAACTGTAACCTTCTGTTGGAACAATACTAACTGTCTCATATATCTTGTTACCTCTTTTTTTGTACCAATCTTTTACATGAGGGAGACATTTCTGCTATACTCTGTATGAAGCTTCAACAGACCTAGACAAATTTCTCTGTTTCTGGCCAAGCGATTTCAGTCTTTTTTTACCGTGTTGGATTCATGATTCGTTAAATTGATACTGTCGTCGCTTATTACTGTAGTAGACGTCTTAATCCGGAAATTAAGTCTGGCAGCAAAGGAGATGAGGGTGATTTGCGTGTGTGGTATCATTTTTCAAGAACACTGGCGAAAGAACTGACCTGCCAGATGTTCAACCCATAATTCTTCTCCAACTCAACGCTAAAATATTTGACTCGTTCATCAAGTTAGCAACATTTCATTACCTGGAAAATAATAAACTTTCTTTTTCAGTTTTTTTATTTTGTTTGAGGTATTTATGCCACACTCTGTTTTATTAATCTTCCTCTCACAAGGTAAGATGTGACACAAGGTCGGGAAAGTGGGATTTGAAAAGCAAGCGTCCGAGAAGGTGAGCACTCTGGCCTACTAAAAATGCCTGGGCATCCACGTCGGCATTCCTCGGTAGAGGCGTTTCAGGCAGTAAGCAATAAACTTACTCCTCCCTAAAGAGAGGAGACAAAGCCTGGGAGGGTGGACCTCCTAGAACTGCACAGGACAAACCCACAGACCGGCGTAAATCAAACCCCGAAGGCCAAGACAATACCAGGCTATGGGGTGTAGTATCCATCGGAACAGATACTACACTTTGATCTTGGCCAAAAGGCCAAGAAGTTACGAAACGTAACCCTATATAAAGAAAGTATTTTATCGTGGAATTAACGGTACCTTTTAAGTACAAAATTGATTAGACGTATCAACGTAATTTAGAAGAATGCGAATATCTGCAGGAACAATGTGCCAGAAATGATAAACACCTGATTCCGAAAGTTCAGCGCAAATAACCTTAGTAATTTTGGGGTATATCCAACAATCAAATAAAAATGTATAAAAAACAAGTTAGCATGAAATAGTTAACTGCATCAACGTTGATTCAGCATTCCTACTGAGTGACGTCTGACCAACAAAGTATGGTCGTAACGTGAGGTGGTTTTCGGGGCTTTGTGGCACTAGGAGTGATGCTTCTGACCCCAATTCATGCCCGAACCAGGCATCTTTCCATCATAAGTTGTTCTATATAAATAATAATCGAACACCAGAATCTCGACAAAATAATTTGAAGAAAGGGCATAATTTACAAAAGAACTACTGTATAAATGTGTCATATAAAGCAAATAACAGTTCTCAATATCAGTGTTAGAACCTATTTTGATCTTAGTTTTCAAAGTCAATAACGTAGTGTGACTGGAGGTTTTGCGTTTTGCGTCTTTAATACCACGCGTAATTCGTATTTATTTATACGGGATGGGGCAAAATGATCTTGTTGGGTTTAATAAAATTAAATTATAATAAATAATGGAAAAAAGTATTTTACGTTCTAAATGTACATGTAATGCTATTTCGTTTAATGTCGTTTGAATAATGAAAAATATTATTTTTATTTTCTAAATTTGCATCCGATGTCATTCTTTTAAATTTCATTTCAGCTTGCCTATTTGAATTAGACAGATCAGCATTCTGCTTTTATTGTGGAAATTATCATGCTCGAGTCGGTAACTGCAGCGCAAGGAGCATCCCGTCTGCACTTGGTAGACATGATCTTGTACCCACTCGAAACTCGATTTTATTACGGGTCACAAACTACAGAGCTAGTGGGTCAGCATTGAAACAACATTTAAGTGACATAATTTTTTAAACGAAATAAAACAAAATAACATCATATGTACATTTGAGAAATAATATTTTTTTTTCATTATCTATTCTAATTTGTTTTTATTAAACCTCACAAATGCGATATAATATTTCGATTTTCCTTGTGTGTATCTCTATCGTTATGAAGTTAGGGATGTTAAAATGTGTATATATTTGTTTTTACAGGATTTACTCCTAAACTAATTAATCGATCAATATGAATTTGGGAACATATCTGCTAGGCGCAAGGGATCCAAAAATTCAGCTATGTCTAGTTTAATGTAGTTTACTGCAAATAGACAAAAGGGGGCGGGGGCCCTTCGAAAAAATCCAGATAACTCAGATCTTTGTCAAATTTTAACAATAAGTACTATATATTAATAGTTAAATATTCTCGAAATCTCAGTTTCTTTGAAGTATTTTAAAAGATGTTTATGGGAATAGTAAAGGCACAACATCACATTTGAAAATTCAAATATATCGGATTTCCATTGAATTTCATCCATAGTCATTAAACTTCAATTACGCAGTATTCCTTGAATTTCAATTTCTTTTTACGGTTAAGCTCAAGCCTTATATTTTAAACATTATCTAGAATCAAAATAATGTAATGGACTTAGATCAAAATAAGAATAAGGATTCTAGACATAAAGTTTAATAGCAATCTATTTTGATTTTAATCCTCGTAGGGGAACATAAACGTGGGGCAAAACGGTAGTGTTCGCAGAATAAATTATAGTTCTGAAACCATATTAGCATAATGCAGTTTAAATGTTGTTTTCGTGTGGTAGAACACTCACCTCAATCAGTGTTGCCTCTCTTTCTGCCTTATTTAATATGACAATGTCCGGTTTTACTGCTGCATTTTCCAGGTAGATAGATGTAGGAACCACATAATCATAATGTATAATATACTTATCGTTTCCCACAGTCCTCTCCGGTAGATGTTCCCAGGATTTAGTGCTAAATTCTTTAGATGTTTAGATTTTTACAGATGTTCCAGTGTATGTATTTGCACACACCATCATGACGCGTTGTGTAGCTGCCATCTGCTAACATAGTTCTGCAGCTTGATATCAAGTGATTCACACTCTCCACTTCTGTGTGGCAACATCTGCACTTGCTATCATTACTAAGTCCTGCTATCTTTTTAAATGCATTAGTCATAAGCTCTTGGTCTTGGGCCGCTATTATAAGTATTTCCTGATCATATTGGACGGCGTCTCTTTTAAGCCAGTCCAAAGAACCCCCTTTGTCGATATACTCTTTAGAGATCTCATCAAGAAAGTGGGTGGCACGATTTTGTTCTGTCCACTCTTTAAGTCTCCTATTTTTTGATGTGTCAGTGTATTTTTTACGACTTTTTTGGTCTATCTCTGTTGCGGGTTTTGTTTGTGTTTCAACATCATCTGATAAACAGCCATGTAGAGAGAAGGTTGTAGTTTTTTTTTACCCATTTTACCCATTCCCCTCATGGGCTTGCTACTTTCAGACTAATACTTATACCTTACTGTATATTTAATCTGACTCAGTTCAAAGATATTTTATTCTTAAGAAAGTTTTATAACTGAAACAGAACATCGAATAAAAATCAACACGATACTGTGTTATTTGTTACGTCTATTTAGTTTTCTTATAATCTTATTGACTATATGCATAACAAATCCTTATATCTATTATTAGTCTCACGCTGAGTTAATCTATTTTATTTTTCTTAATTTTTGTCTCTCTATATTGTATCACACAACAATCCTTACTTAAATATACCTTGGTTAGGGGATTGATTTATTTTTTGAAAAATTCATTTTAATTTTTCTTATTAGCCGTCATTTGCAATTTACTCAACAATTCACGCTTCTTTTACTCAATTTTATAATACTAACCGGGAAAATTATTGGCATCATTCTTTGTTTAGAGATGTGGTATTGTCCGAAAGTTTCCATCCCTTTAGTCATTACCTCTTTCATCGGGGGAAGAGTTTGTACTATTGCCTCTCGCCTATCGGGAAATGCTTACGGGTTCGTTCATAACAGTGTTTGCCCTTTCCCAGAGTTCGCCATTGGGGTGGGGGTACTTCTGGTTCGCAAGGAGTCAGATTATTTTGTCTCAAATAGGTATGGTTCCGTTCGGTACTAGAAGGCTATCCTTCGGGGCATTACATCCTCCTTGAGAATGTTTTTTTTATTATTGTCGGTCGCATTGTCCTGATTCTACAAATCTAACACAAGTTTAGATTTACTTTAAAAGTTCACAGGCTAGATTTTCACATTAATACATGTATAATATTAATATGCTAATCTGGTTCTGACTTAGTTAATGTAAGAAAACTGTATATTAAATAGAACTATTCCAAAGATTAAAGTAAGAATTTAAAGAATACTATGGAACCCTTTTAATAAAGTAATATCTTTTTTTTATTAAAATATAAAGATTACATTGATGTTGATGGCTACTACGAATAATAAGTTGCTTGACATATTTCTTTGTATAGTGAATAAATAACGGATATAACACCTTTAGAAAAATGTATTACCTCAGCTAGGAAAGCTATATCGATTTTGAGAGTAGACACTTGACACAAAATAAGAAAACTAATAATTGTAATATTATTAAGGGTCCAAGATACGGATTTTGTAACCTATATATACTGAAAGAAATCCAAAGACAATTTCACTCCCAGGAAGTATTTATGGAGATTATGTTATTTTTTTTAATTAATGCTTCCATGAATAGCATAAAAATAGTAATAAGAACACTTTCTAAGCAATATTGTCTTAAAATAACTAAATCATAAATTTGATAAATCTAAGATTAAATATAGACAGCACATGTATAGCATACAATACACCTAATCAAACTTTATACATTTCATGTTACTTTCGTTCGTTTCAACAAGGAATATTGCCATCGAAACGTAAGGGCCTACTGTGTTTAGAGACTAGATTTATAGGCGGATACTAAGTGGGAAGTTGTGTAGTAAGATATTCGTTCACATTAGATTTGAATTTCGGCACATTGGAATATTCAGGGAAATAGGGATTAAGGATGAAATTGCAAAGGCAAGCAATTCGAGGAATTAACTTATTAGAGTATAAAGTTTTCTGGCATCTGTTAACGTCTACCGTGAAGAGGTGGGATTTTGCTGCTAGTCGGATTTATCAGTGAGAATTTTGTTGTGGGGTACAAGTGCAGTAAATTCATCGGAGCACATTCCGTGGAAGTAATTGTAAAACCAGCACAGGCATACAACATTGCGACGATTGGAAATAGGCTGGAGCTTGGTAGACAGTACGGAACCTATTTAGTAAGATACTCTTTTTGCATCTTGACCAAGATGGAGAGACTAGTGGTTGGAGCACCAGCCTATATGTTGTAACACTACTCTGTGTATGAGCAAATGTCGGCTTTCTAGTGCACTAGCATGTGCGAGAAATTGTCTAGCCCTGTAGAGGGAGCACACTTTCTTTGCAGCAGACTTGGCAGTATCTTCTACGTATTTATTCAAATTCATGTTGCTTATTAATGTTATGTCGAGGAGTTTGAACGCCAGGATCTTGGGAAGGGTGGTATCGGTGATTGGAAAGATTTCTTATGATCGTTAAAGGAAAGAAGCTTTGTCATCGTGGAATTCAATGTGAGCATCCATTATTGGTCCTATTCTAGTACAGACTGCTGCTTATTTTCAAAAGATTCAGTTTTGCCTTGGACATGTATGTGTTTGATTTGCTTACATGTCGAGAATAACGCGTGCTATAATCAGCAGACATACCCACCTCGCACGTGATTGTATCAGGAATGTCGTTGATAAAGATCCAAAATAATACATGTCTTAGTATCGACTCGTGAAGCACACCCGCATTAATTTTATGTTGTTTAGATGTACGGTCATCAATAACAATCTGAATATTTCTTTTAGCTAAGAAATATCTGATTATAGTGAATATTCGTCTAGTAATATCGTACGAATTATTTTTTCTTGGAAAAACTTCATCCCGGTCTTGTCAAAAGCCTCGAATATTTAGCTTAGAAAGCCAATTTTCGTATTGATTATAAATCGAGAAGAAAATCAGATAGACATCTTACTTGGAAGAGTAATTCGTCTGGCCAAATTTGACTGAAATAAAATAAGAAAACGGGGTCACCATTTCTCACGAAACACAATGAAGGTTGTGCAATAGGTTGGTTAGTATAGAAAGTCAAAATTACGCAAGTGTAGAGTTCCTCGATTTCTCTCACGATTTCTCTGTTGTCTGTTTGGGAGTCAGTCTAGAACTGAAGTGTGTCCTGCCAAGATGATTAATTGCGAATGAATCTCATTGAGCTTAAGTGAGTTGCTTGTTCATGCGGTGAACAAGCGATGGTTACATAATCATCAAACCGAATCAGAACTCACTGTCAGTCACGCAGACCGACAGAAAATAGTTCACTGATGTAACTGCTATATAACGTATTGCTTTGGTGAGTGTCTTGTATATGTGGTAAACAAGCGATAATGTAACTGCTATAGATATATCAAGGTTTACCGCCCTTGCCTTATCTAATGTATGGTATGTGCATTCAGAGGGTGTAGTTAGAATATCCGCGGTAGAACTGGATTGCCTAAATTCCTACTGTTAGTCAGAAAGACATTTAGAATATTCGAGATGGTGGACTATCGCTAGATTAACTTATAGATTTTACGGGAGAGCAAGAGAAGACGTATGTGGTAGAAATTTCCGCGTCAGTTCTTTCATCGGAGTTCTTGAAAACTGGTATCATAAATTGAATTAACCAGTTATCAGGGAAGCAAGATTCGGCAAGGTACTTTTTATAGAGTTTAGATGGGGACAAGAACTTGCTTTCAATATTACTATAGAAAGGATATCCGGTTCACATGCTTTAGAGATCTCAAAGATTTTTGTTATATCCTGGAAATGGCGAATGATGACTACATCTTCTAGTGTAGTTTTCCAGATATCGCGAGTTTCTAATTTCCATAACGTGATGCGTTTTCTGGTCGTCTCCGTATGATTTGTCTTTACTGCAGGTTTTTCTTGCCGTTATAATTAGTTGTCTATTTGTAGCTTACGACGGCGGAATGCTTACTGTAGTAACTGCACAAGTAGAAGTGAAGAGAAGAGTGGGGCTTGTTATAGAGTGTCCGCGTCCGAACAAATGCTACTATGCACGTTTTTACTCATTCAATTACCTAATTTTCACACTGTTTAACAGAGCGAGAAAAGATGTTACCACAGGGTGCATCTCTGATGAGATCTCTGAGGGATTCTCAATAAGCACGTTTGTAATTTAAATCACCCCCCACACACACACACATATATATATATATATATATATATATATATATATATATATATATATATATATATATATATAATGTTCCCGGGAAGACAATGGAAGTGACCCCGAATCATTAAGTGCACACATTAAGAGAGCTATAGAGACAGACTTGGGAGGGCCTGTGGACGAGTGGTTATAGCACTTGTCTTTGGGCTGGACGACCCGGGTTCGATCCCACTCACGGCATGCGAATTTTCGGGTCTGAAAACTCCTTCTGTCCACCCAGCAAAAACTGGGTACCTGACTAAAACTCAGGGAAGGTTCAAGGCAGCGGAAGGAGAGGGATGGGCTCCACCTTCCATATGCTGTGCCCGAGACACGGTGATTCTTAACAAATCACCGCCGCTATGGCCATGGATAGTGTACGATGTCGGCAACGACACTCGTGCGCGTCCAGGCTATGTGACCTTTATCTTTTTTATTTTAGAGGTAGACTCTAGAAATGTTCCGGAGATAGCAATCGAAGTGGTACACAATCACTAAGTGTCCCAAATAGCTATGGGGGCAGAACTTCCCTTAAAACTTTTCATTAAATTTAAATATAATCCTCTGGCGAAAACAATAAGGGATTTCATCGTTAATGATCTATATTTTGCTTCCACTTAAGTTTCCGGTATCCTCACCAAATTAAATCTATCTGGTTTGTAAAAAAAAAGTGCATAAGAATAAACCGTTGCATCTATTCAGTTTGCATATCTTTTTAACTTCAAAATATTTTTGATGCGTAGTCTAAATTCCAGCAGGTTTGCCTGTTTACGAGCCTGATGCCGCAATCAATTGTCTCCGAAACACTTGTAATATGTCTTGGACAATTCTGAATTTCTGGAACATGATTCGAAACGCTTTGAATCAGCATTATTCGATATATCTACCTTGTGGAATTGTAAGTTATTGAGCTTACTTTTATTTGCACATTCGTATGAATTCGCATAGGTAACCTTTTCCAAAGAAATTTCGAACTAAGTTTCCAATTGCATATACAATTCATATGTCCATATATATGAGTGTGTACATGGTTTGTTTTAGTTAAATATTGACTCGTTTATAAACAACATTAAGAATTCCAGAAACGTACGTAAAGTTTTTGTTCGTTCGCATTTTTTTATTACGAAATTATATTAAAATGTAATAATTTGTACAACATCTACAATAAAGCTCTATTTACTATATGGCCAATCTGAGGTTCTAAACGTAATCTGGATCCGATTCCTATAACTGTACCTTAAAGATTCCTTCTTATGTAAATCTATATTTACTTAAATATACGTATCATATATATTGTTTTTATTGTGTGTTATTCATTGTACTTACCTGTTACCTGCGTTTCCAAATGTTCTTACATGTACAATAAATCAAAGATAAACTTTGAATACTGTATGCAAGACGTTACATATATGGTCAAAAAATTAAAACGTCGCCAACAAACTGGAGAAGATTCGAAATATGCTGACATTTTCAAGCTGAAAACATAAGGAACTTTTACATTTAAAGACACAAGACTAAAACAAACAATCAACATACTCTAAAACAAATGAGACGAACTATTATTGAAAGATTGACAGGAAAATAAATCAATGCAGGAAGTTGTTTTTTTAAGTTGTGTTTAATCAGACAGTAATAAATATATAGTCAATAACCGAATCACATCAAGGGTAAACAAAATATAAAATTAAAAAATCAAATTGCAACGCCATCAAAAAAGAAATCCAAAAACTTTATTCATGTTAAAAGAATGCTAAAGGTATATATATATATATATATATATATATATATATATATATATATATATATATATGTGTGTGTGTGTGTGTGTGTATAATGCACAACATTTATGAACATTATTTCACCTAAAGCTTTCTTTCTTCGACTTCAAATCATATAATATGCAATGAACGATCATTTCTGTTGATACAAACATGATCCTAAAAATCCCGTTCATTACAAGTATATATATATATATATATATATATATATATATATATATATATGTATATATGAATACATGCATATATATATATATATATATATATATATATATATATATATATATATATATATATATATATATATATATATTGTATAATTAGGTAACATTCCTTCTTTTATACATATCTGGTTGAACAGGAGTGCCAACTTCTGTATATTCCTTTTGTGATGCAATCTTTCTATTCGTCGAACGATGGATCTCTTACTATTAACCATGGAGTGTAGGAAACCTCCATATTTGACGCAAACGTTTTCGACCATCATTGGTTGTCATCAGGCGGATGATTGATCAATGCAAAATAAAATTGGTGAATTTATTGATCAATCATCCGCCTGAAGACGACCAATGATGGTCGAAAACGTTTGCGTCAAATATGGAGATGTTCTTACACTCCATGGTTAATAGTACAAGATCTATCGTTCGACGAATAGAAAGATTGGATCACAAAATGAATAAACAGAAGTTGACACTCATGTTCAACCAGATCTATATATATATATATATATATATATATATATATATATATATATATTTTATATGTATATATATAAATAGTTTTAATACAAAACGCGATAAAGACAATTTTTTTCTTTAAATTGAGAGATTAGACTATACAAAGACTTTTATTTAAAATCTAAAATTCGACCGTAATAGCTTATGATTATTAAAAGCAGGAATATTAGGCAAATATCACATTACTTTTACAAAATGATTTAGTATAGGTTAGGATGGTGTTATGCAACACTTTACGTAGCGGTAATTTCACAATTTAAAAAAAATGGCCGAAATTGCGTGTTGCATTCGCCCTCTTAATGCATCACACACACACACACACACACACACACACACACACATATATATATATATATATATATATATATATATATATATATATATATATATATATATCTGTATATATATATATATTCAGTTGAAAACTACAGGTAAAATATAAGTCGATATCTCACACCCCTTGAAAGAAACATATCTTCAAATTTACGTATAACACGCATGTTATACACGAGAAAATATATTGCAATTAAGATCCTTCTTTTAAAAGAGTCCATACACTTTGAAGACTATCCAATCTTTGAAATACACACACATACACACATACAGAAACACTCACATACATATATATTATACGAATTTACAATCAATATTTTTGTAGTTGTTTTAAAAATGCTGCAGTCGTAACTATGATGTATTTGAGACGCATACAATAGTGCTCAACATTCGAATGTTGATCCGTTTAGTAGTTGATGGTTTTGCCTATTGGTTTAGTTAATCGGAATACACACCAAATATGAAAATAATTCAAAGCTGCGCTTTTGACTGAAGCTTACATTTAAAACACAAGGTTTCAATTTTTTCTTACAAATTTTATAACACGAAAATATTAATGAGTAACCTGAGAATTAGTTGAATTGATTTGCAAGTAAAAAAAAAACTAGCTGCAAATGAGACCAAGTCTTGGTAAAAATATTGTCCGGTCCTCACAAAAAAGTTGACGCTGCTTTCACGGCATGCATATATATATATATATATATATATATATATATATATATATATATATATATATACTTAGATTTTCCTGAATTTCTATATACATAATATATTTCATATATATATATATATATATATATATATATATATATATATATATATATATATGTATGTATGTATGTATATATATATATTTAAAAATATAAAAGTGATTATCTTATATTAAATCTTAATTAAAAATAGTATAATATTGTTTTCATGAATTTTATATAATATATCTATATATATTAAATATATATATATATATAATTATTACTACCGCATGTATCCACATACAATTTTATAAGGAGATATAATTTTTTATGTATCATTTTCAGTATTTACTTCAACAGTGCTCGATACGTAAGTAGAACTAGATAGCAAGCTATGAAAATATATTTATGGCAATTAAGCTACATGGAGGCTCCTGCGTTTCATCCTCGGGTGGGGGATCTTCAGGCATTTTAGACTGAAAATGGGAATGAAATGCGGGAGGCTCCATGTAGCTTTATTGCCATAAATATATTTTCATAGCTTTATATATATATATCTATATATATATGTATATATATATTCTTTCTTTATGTTATTATTTGTGCTGATGATATTACGAAACAAACGATTTATTTAGTCCGCTCCTGGGAATAAAAAAGAATACCACAAAGTGATGATTAAGACTGCTACACCTTAACTCAGTAGTTTATTTTTCTATTTGTATTATTCTGTGTCTATTTTTTAATCGTGAGTTTATATAATCACGCACCTAATAGCACTAAAAAATAAGCAGCATTATATATTGGGCAAGAGTCTGGACTCATGAAAAAAAATACTACTATAGATAGTAATGGTATTTTCCACATAATCTTAATCATGTATCATTTTTTATTTGATTCATTATCTCGCCTAGATGACATACCGATAGCAAATATTTTAATTATATGGTTAAATCTAACGTGTGGCTGCGTCACATGTTGCGCACTATGTGTGCCAATAGTTGGATAACTCATTCAAAAGGCCGGTTGAAAGCTTTCTTCTTGGGACATCTTACACCAGTTGTTAATGCTGGTAAACTAAAAACTTTACTAACACTAGAATATAGTATCACACAATATCCATAAACGACTAAGCGTTTAGAAAAAAACAAGTAAAGAAAGTATTTAAGAAGAAGGTTGATAGAAATTCTAATCTTATTGTAAATTATATATTATATTTTGTTCTATAGTAAATGTTTTATGAATCCAGATTTTGCACTTCAATATATATATATATATATATATATATATATATATATATATATATATATATATATATATATATATATATATATATATATATTACTATTTCATGTATCCACATGAAATTTTATAAGGAGATATAATTTTTTATGTATCAATTTTCAGTATTTACTGCAACAGTGCTCGATACGTAAGTAGAGCTAGGTAGTAAGCTATTAAAATATATTTATGGCAATTAAGCTACACAAAGGCTCCCGCGTTTCATCCCCGGGGGGAATCTTCAGGCTAAAATGCATGGAGTTATTTTTGACGGGTGTTTTTATATACACGGCTAGCTAGTTAACCAATCAGATTCGTTGTTGTTCTCTCAGCCAATCGTTGGGCTTCCCACGAACATATATATATATATATATATATATATATATATATATATATAATTAGTATATATATATATATATATATATATATATATATATATATATATATATATACTAATTAAAATAAAATACAATACACAAATCTTTGTTTAATTGCTTCGAAGTTAATTGAATTTTAATTATGAGTTTGTAAAACACGTTGCTATTGTATTTTATTTTAATTAGATAAAACGATATATATATATATATATATATATATATATATATATATATATATATAATAGGTCGAACTATTAAGGCCTATAATTTGATAGTGTATTTAATTTTGAATAAAATACGTCCAATTGTTAGAAACAGTCAAAATCTTTAGACATATGTTAATTATAGGAAGTCGGTAGGTCCTTATATAAGAAATTATTAATGTAAATATTTTTTTCTAAACTTGAAGAATGTTGATCGTTGCAATTAGCCTGATGAGCGTTTTCTTGACAAAATATAAATATGTTTTCTTAGCTTGCTTGCTATAAGTATATTTCCACGCTACTACAAAGTTCTATTCATGTATTGAGCATTGTTAAAGTGAATATATATATATATATATATATATATATATATATATATATATATATATATATATAGTACATTTTTTTATTCATACTAACATTATTGGCTACATATGTGTATACATGTTTCGGTTGTACTCTTCACAGAGAGTCCCCATCTTGTCTTCTTTGGTCTGAAGAGGGGGACTATCTGTGAAGAGTACAAACGAAACATATATGCACATATGTAACTAATTATGTTTGTATAAATACAAAAATATACTAATAAACAGAACTACTTGTTATTGAGCACTTTTTATAATCACTGGAGTTTCAACAGATTTACATCTATAGAAACTAATATAATACATGTACCATATATATATATATATATATATATATATATATATATATATATATATGTATATATGTATATATATATATATATATATTTCAATTTAAGATATATCTTATACGATTACAGTTATAGCTAGTTATTTGCTAATTTTAAGTTAATTGCAGACATATATATATATATATATATATATATATATATATATATACATTTCCGTGGAGAGAAATCTCAAAAAGCAGTGACAAATATTAACACTATTATTTTTGAAGGACAATAAACATTTTTTTATTCAGAAATTTTCAAATACTGGTATCCAATATAGTTCAGAAACTAATCTATATCAGATATAATGTTTATTTCGTAAACTTTAAAAAAGAAACAACTACATTTTATAATCTTTTTTTTTTCAATCAATTTTTTCAATATTAAACATATATGGATATAAGTAAATTTATATATTTGAATCCATTTAATACTTTGTTTAACCAAACACATAACTGTACAACATATGGATTAGTGTATAAAAAGCTGTCTGATTTCAAATTGAATTTGATATGTAAATAAAATACTACTTTCATATATATATATTTATTTATTTATTTATTTGATTTAATTATTAGTATATATTTTTTCTTTTTTGTTTAGTAGTGAGGCCTGGGAAGACATATAAATTTTGTGCATGGCAGATTTGTAAGATTAAAGTGGGAGAAATCGCATATCAGATAGAGAATTAAAAAAGGGATAGTTTATTCAGTTTTTTATTCAGTTTTTTATTCAGTTTTTTATTCAGTTTCTGTAATTTGATTTTTATTACATGTAAAAAAACCTAACTACAAAAGATAAAATTCACATTTTTGACAAATAAATATTCTTTTTTATAAAAGCCACTTTAAAAAAAATCAAATTTTAAACCAGTGAAAAATTAAATATACACATGTCATTTTCAAAAAATAAAACTCAAATTCTTTTTTTTGGTTTGAAAAAGTAATGATCTATTTGAAATCGTAACAAAATTAAATACATTTTTCGTATTAAATGATTTTCAAAATTAAAAAAAAATGTTTCAATTTAATTTTAATTTGATTGAACTCTTACAAACTCAAATTCATTTCATTGCAAATAAATCAAATTATATTTCATAATTCAATTTAAAATTCAAATTTTAAATCAGTGGAAATTAAATATTGACATTTTATTCTTAAAAATCTGTAAAAAAGAATCACATTGTTTCTTAAATCTAATATATTTGACTCTTTAATGATAATAAATATCAAATTGAATTCATATAAATTTCATTTTCCGTTTAAATCAAAATGTAACTATAAAATATCAAATTCACTTTCTGAATATATTTTTAATTCAGATTTAAAAGGGTTCAAACATTAAATGCGTGGAAAATATTCATTTATTTTTTTTTAATATAAAACTCAACATCATTTAATTATCTGAAACAGTCAAAAAATCAAATAATTTTTCTCGTCATATTTTTCGCTTCGTTTTTGAAATTTGATTTGGATATTTTGTGAAAATTAAAATTGAACTACAAAAAAAGCTGTTTTTTTCAATTTTATATTTTAATTCGTTTTTTTCGCTACTACAAAATATTGTTTTGTAAACATCCAGATTTAATTTGTAAATATTTATAAAATTTTGTTTCAATTAAATTTTTTTTCGTATTTATTTTTTCCAAATATGCTTTATTTAAAAAAAGAACAAGAACAAAAACAAAACTTTTAATCATTATATAATTGTTGTATTGGCTCGTAATCACATTTTATGTGTAAAAAGTATACGAAATTGTAATAAATCAATATTTTTGTTAATATATTGCCAATTTTGATAAAGAAATGTTTTTTTTGTTTTTATTTTGGAGGGAAATGAAAAAATGTTGCTTTCGTAAATAATTCTTGCTTTTTTATTCAGATTACATTTTTTATTGAAGAAAATTGCAAAGGATTTGCATTAGAAATTATACTTTCAGGTTTTCAACGTTTCTCTTACATATAAACGTACATATTTGGGCGTTATATATATATATATATATATATATATATATATATATATATATATATATATATATATATATATATATGTATATATATATATATATATTACTATATACATTCACATATATATATATATATATATATATGTATATATATATATATTACTATATACATTCACACATATATATATATATATATATATATATATATATATATATATATATTACTATATACATTCACATATATATATGTGTGTAATATCTGATACTTTAATAAATTCTGTTAAAAAATAAAATATTAAGAGTTTATTATAACATTTCAGTTATGGTTGCCTTCCTCATGATATGTTCAGCATTTGTGTTATTTTTGTATCAGTCTATTTATATATATAAGAGAAAAGTATATTTATGTATCGCTAAATGGTGTATAAATATAACACTTTAAGATAAATATTTCTATTTTCTAATATTGTGTTAAACCTAATATTTTCTACGAACCTAGCACCCATTATATTTACCCCGATGACACACCTAGCATTTTCTGAACTTTTCATGACAGATCATGTCCATTATGTTTGGAAAATATTAATGAGAGACACATACATAAATGCTGAATAAAAATATGGATTTAATATTGTCACCTAGTTGATACTATATATTTCTACCTTATAATTACAAATGGAGATGACGTCATTGATGCAGAATAGAATACACATGCTTTAATGAAATAAACATGTTGTAATACCACTCTGCAAACATATGTTTTATATGAATACGTTTAATATGAATACGTATTATTAAAAAATAAACCACGGGGAAATCATATGTATCTTAATCTTGTATCTGAAAATGAACATCACACAAAACGTTAACCATGTATATAATCGTCTATATATAAAACAAATTGCCTGTCAACAATTTATGTTTGTCAGCCTTTGTCTGTGTGGGATAACCCTCGAAATTATTTAACTCATTATCGCGAATTTTGGAACATATATGCGAAGGGTACGAGTGAATGATATGGACTATATTTAGTTTAATATAGTTCCATGCAAATGTAGTTCCATGCAAGTACAGAGGGCTTGATACATAGAGGGCTAGAAGCCCTTAGTGAAAATTCATATATCTTCGATTTTTTAATGACATTTCAAATATCGGAATTAGACCTCAATTAATAAATATTCCTATAATTTCAGCATGTGAAAGGAGTATTAGAGGGAATGATACGGGGATAATCTCCCATTTGAAATTTCAAATATTTCCAATCTGCGTTAAATTTCATTCATATATATTAGACATCATATAACAAAGATTATTTTTCTTCTTAAAACTCATAAAGCTTAAACCCCAATTTTAGAAGTTTTGTAACATTATAATTGATTAATTGTTATAAGTATACTTAGATTATTTTATATGTATCGATTGTTGATTAGAAATAAATATAAAAATATTTAATAAGATTAACAATGTAAATTTTATCAATAAGATGTTGACAACGTTTCGTCTGATGAACTAAAAATAATAATATATTTATTACGTTCAATATCTGATCAAGTTTCGAAATCCGAAACCATACTGAAAAAAAATGGCTGTGATTCGAAAAATGGTTTATTAATTGTGACACTAGACCTGCATATTGTCATAGTCCGTTATAAGTTATCTCCCTTTACTATACCTATTCACTGACGCAATGTTAGAACTAGAAAAGAGGCTTCACTTCCGGCATTTTCAACAGATAAAAGAAACATAATTATCTGGGAAAAACTGATTATGTTGCTAAAAGGTTCACGAAAATCGTTTTTCCTATATAGATTGTAAAATTATATCAAATAAATTACTCTTATTGTTGTCTGGTTCATTAATATAATTTTGGAGTTTATAAGCTATAAAAATATATATTTAATATTTGTAATAGATTGTAAAAATATGTTTTGATATAAAATGAGCTATTAAAATGTATATAACATTTTTAATTTCTTTTAAACATGTAGGATAGGTGTTATCTGATGAGAATACACCTAAGTAATAAGCTTCGATAGTTTTTATTAACTATATAACTTTTATATATATATATATTAAAAAATACATATAATGTACATGTAGATACTTCTATTTTATTCTGTTGGAAGTTTGTGAAAAATTGTTAGGCAACCACAACAAAGGCTATTAAAAAGTCTACGGATGATGTTGTACTCTTGCTTTTGTAAAATCCTTACAAAGAAAAATGTCGATAAAACTATAAATTAAGGACGCCGATAAACTATACATTTTTAGGGCTGATGTTTTTTCTTGGAATAAATGTCATTTGGATACAAAAATGCTTTCTATTGTTTCAACACACGATTGATATTCTCGAAAAATGTCACATTTATTATCGTCACTTTTCAAAGCTATATTTTTTATAGCTTTAAATATTAAAATTGCAGACATAAACAAATTAGAATGAAAATAGTAACAATGAGTTTCGGCGGGAGAAACAAGTAAATGTACTAGCGTCATTCATTACCGGTCAAGTTCGGGTTGGCCTTCTTGCATTTAGTTAAAATTTAGTACCATTTATTAGAGGTTGTCTTATGTTGCTATTATTATGTGCATAACAATTGTGCTGGCTTATAGCACTTAGATTAGATGGATAATGCGTAGGTCTGGGTGGTTAGTGATGATTACAGTATCGGCAATATAAGCCGTTTCGAGATTATTTTTATTTATAGAATAGTTATATAGTTTGTTTATATAAGACAATACACCACAAACTCTAGTAATTAAAAGTAAAATATCTATCGGATATAAGAAATAAATAACAAAATCGATTTCGAAATCTAGTGGGGGATCTCTTTTCTTTCCTACAGCCCTTTTTCTCAGAGAAGTGACGTTGTTAATCTTTTTCTACTCTATCGTTATGTTCATGATAGGTTTTATTTACTCTTCCCCAGGAGTTAGGCACAAGGCCAGTTTTATCTTACTCCCACAAGTAAGATGTGACCCAAGATCGGGTCGAGAAAGTGGGGTTTGAAAAGCCAGCGCTCGAGAGGTGAGCACTCTGGCCATTTAAAAATTGCCTGGGCAGCCCCGTCGGCATTCCCCGGTAGGGGCGCCTCAGACAGTAAGCAATAAACTTACTCCTCCCCAAAGAGGGGAGGCAAAGCCTGGGAGGGTCGACATCCTAGAACTGCACAGGACAGGCGTGCAGTATCCATCGGAACAGATACTACACTTTGATCTTAGCCAAAAGGCCATACAATCTGTGGTTCTCCCTGTAAAACATTCACAGCAAAAGATCGTTTAGCTACAGCCACTGTAAATAATTTAACTTTGTCTCTGTACCTAAATCTAAACGGGAGTTCCATGACGAGAGTTTTGTCCAAGAAATACCCGTGTGTGGAACACAACCCCACTGGGCTACTTCCCAGCTAGCTTCGGTTTCGAGTCCAATGTTAAAAATACTTGATGAATTTTCCTGTTTAATAATCAAATTCTGCCCAGTTTTACACATCGTCTCCAATCATCTCGATGTGTGGTCTAATTGTTCACATGACAAAATCATCCTCAAGTAGCTTTTTGGCTTTGATAAGAGGGGACTCATTCGTAAAAAGGAACAGTTATGTTTTTATAACACTTCGAAAGTGATGTTTTCCCGTATTTGTTTGTGATGTATATTGATTGTGTGCGCTGATATTTATTACATATATATTTACTAGATATATATATATATATATATATGCCAAAGTATCAATGAAACTAGCACAATAAGAAACGCAGACAAATTAAATAGAATAAATTAATCGAAACTAGGTCGAAAAATAAAAAAAAGTCGACAGAATTATTAAAACAAAATTTGTTTGGGAATTTGGCTAACATAGTTGTAAGCCAACAATTTGGCTAACATAGTTGTAAGTAAACAAAATGGAATTCCTTTAAAAATAAACTGAAAATATCTAGAATTTTTATGCTGTAAGCAGCGAATAATGGATAATAAATTCGTTTTGTCAGTCAAACATTAGCAGTTGACATTCGCACTAAAAGTATCGAATAGTAATTAAATTAAAATAAAGAATGTCGTGACGTATTTCTGTTGCAAGCGATACGTTTAAAATAAAACTGTCAGACAGAACGAGAGAGAACCCGAGAAAGAACACCGAAACAGAAAGAAGGAAGGTTGGACGATCTTACGCATCAGCCAGAGACAGCGTGTAACAGTCTCACAAATAATGTATGAGTAAAGTGTCAATGGGAAATGATTTCGTGTTCATCAAATGATAAAGAAAAAGAAGAAGATTATTTATAACTAATAATAGTAATTGTTCGTGTGTGTCTATTTATTTTCCGTGCGAAACAAAAACATCAACACCACGTATCGTAAAACATTTACTATCTCCCCTGCATCCTATGACGAACGCTTACCCTTTCTATCGCCGCGCTACACGAACACAAATAACCAACATACATCATATTTTAATAAATAGTAAGCGTTAATGTTATTAAATAAGTCATACACCTAAAGGATACGTGTAAGATCAGCATACATAGCATCGGCTTCCCTCTACTATCTAATGAAAAGGGTTCACAACATGCCATATCTGTTTAACAGTGATCAAATGATGTGATACATGATTCAAACTCGAACTCTAAACGAAAGATAATTATTCAAGCATCATTCTTGTCTAATAAACTGGCATGTTGAAATATATGCAGTTATGATAAAGACACAAAGCAGACCTTTTTTCTGTGAGGTGATGATCTTTCTATTGTGGGAAACCCGGAGAAAAGCGGATGAACAATCCTATAAATTCATGATGAATGACACATCCCGGTCAGAGATTATTGGTTTGTTTGTAATAAATTAATATAATAAAACAAACGGATATAGCCATATATTAATCAATTACACCTAAGCCGACAATGATGTAGTCTATTTAATTGTTACCAAACGCAAGAAAATCTATTTCTCTACCGTCCTTTATAATGTTAAAGTGTGGAAACTTACTGTGTGATGTATTATCTTTGAATTTTTCATCGTCAGTTTGACTTAGGCGAATGCGATTATAAAAATTGCCGTCGATTTTTTTTAGATGTGATCGCTAATTTCAGGATTACAAGATCGTAAAAACAAAGGTTAGTGGTACCGTAAGCCTAAGTCCGGCAGTGGTTTGCAATTAGATTTTCATGCTTATTATATTTTAAGCTAGCGACACGCTAAAAAAAATGACGACCATTTTTTTTTTTACTCGAGTTTGGCTAAGAAAAAGTGACGATTAAAGTGATTATATATGTTGAATTTAAGTGATCAAGTAAGTATTCATAATAAGTGTTCAATTTTGACATTAGTGAAAAAAAAACGTTAGTGAAAGTTTTTTATTCTATATCCTACAAACAAAAGTAAGGACTTTGTAAAACATTATAAGTACTATTTCTGCTTCTATTACATCGGGCATCCCAAGGGATCTTCGTGCCAAATTTGAGTCGATTCTATTAAATAGTTGTAGATTCAATAAGTCTTGTTTATCATTTCTTACATACTAAGTGTTTTCACAGGAAACCGAATCAGTTATCACTAACTGTCAAAACATGAGGTCTTCTATGGAGTCTGAGTGACAGAATGTCTACCAAATTTTTAGTAGTCTCAACCTTTAAAATTTCCCTGTGATAAGTATGGTTCTCTGGAAATTAGTATTAACTATTGTCAGATTATTATTATTATTATTATTATTATTATTATTATTATTATTATTATTATTATTATTATTATTATTATTATTATTATTATTATGTTGTTGTTGTCGTTATTATTATTATTATCATTAAGTTGTTGTGATTATTATTATTATTATTAGTAGTAGTAGTAGTAGTAGTAGTAGTAGTAGTAGTAGTAGTAGTATTGTTATTATTGTTATTATTATTGATATTGTGATTAATGAAACTATATCATAAAAGACGTCTACGTTTTAAATATACGAGTTTTAATTATATTTTATACTAGCGGTATTCACCCGGAGTGGCTCGTGTGATCAGAAACAATGTCAAATATAGTAATGTTTACTATTGTTTTTTCTTGAAAGAAAAGTTAATCATAACATTTGCGGGCAAGAGGTCAAGTAATAAAACAAACTGTTAGCTTGTTGATGCTGCGTTTCTTACAGACAATTGTAAAAAGGCCAATGGCTTTAATGAATCGAAACGAATTCCATTTCATGTAAAAAATCTCAATTTAAAAATATCAATAGCAATAATTATATCAATGTTTAAACCTTATTCCAGTATATTTATGGATCTATCCGATTATTGACTCGAGCGACCCTAAATGTAATCGAAGAAAATGTTCTTTAGTGTATTTATATAAAGTTAAAAATGTGAGCCTTATTGAACGGAAAGATTCTAACTGTTAACCTATCGATTTCTATAAAACACAAACTAACAGTGAATTGTATATAGAGAGAAGATTATTTCTCTTGGTAAATAACATAATTTATAATGTTGTGCGTTGGCGGGTGTCTGCGTTCTATGTAGTTTGTTTCGCTGATCTTTTATGGTGTTTAGCCGCACGAGAATGATTATATTTGTGACGGGGTTAGTGTATAGGTAATAAGAGGGAACAGTTTTCGATGAGATGCACTTTTCCCATGTTGCTTAACTTCAGAGGATCGATTTAGAAACGTTTGCGTATCACAATAAAACGATAGAAAACAATGAAAAACATCTTTTTTTTGAAATACGAGCGGTAAAGATAACTCCCGAAACCATCTGTAAATTCTTCGGATTTTGACGGATATCTCATCTCCCGTTAATAATGGAAAGATAGAGTTGGTTATAAAAATTGTAGACTCAATAAATAATCATATATATATATATATATATATATATATATATATATATATATATATATATATATATATATATATATATTAGTATGTAATGAATAAAAATAGGCAAGCAAGAATATTTTATATGATGTTCATATATATGCACATATACATATCACTATATATATTTATATACAAAAATATATGATATATAAAGTGTTATATATATGTATATATATATATATATATATATATATATATATATATATATGGGTGTGTATATATATATTATATACATAATATATATGTTATATATTTATATATATATATATATATAAACTAATAAAAGTGGGTTCGCTTTTAGCAAATTTGTTTCTACGAAAATCTCCGTTCAACTAGCAAGCAACAGATAGTTGGTAGTACCCTAGGCGCGACGCAGACGATATCTTTTAAATATTGCATATCGTTAGGTCTCTTTTTCATTTACAACTTCAAGAAAGAGTATACATTTTCTGTCGACAACATTAGTTATGTTACCAGAAGAAACGTAGCTACTTTCTCGGTATATTGAAGGACTTACAAGATAGGCGATGCATAATTGATAAATCGTCGATGAACCCACTTTTTAAACTAATTTAAATGACATACTCAGCAACACTTATATATATATATATATATATATATATATATATATATATATATAATCAAATCTATGTGTTTGTGCATGGGGGTGGGAGTGGAAATGTTTATATCAGTCATGTAATTTATACCGTATATATATATATATATATATATATATATATATATATACATATGTATATATATATACATATGTATATATATATATATACATATATATATATATACATATGTATATATATATACATATGTATATATATATATATACATATATATATATATATACATATGTATATATATATATATATATACATATGCATATATATATATATATATACATACACATATATATATATATATATATATATATATATATATATATATATATATAACAGTTTGGAGGAAATCCGACAGAATTATGTGGATAAAATACAATTAAGCGGATATACCACAGCAATACAATAAAAGTATCTCATACAGTGAAATCTAATCATTTTCTTCTCATAATAAAAACAAAATATTAAAATCACACCGTATGAGGTTATAGAATAGTATTGTTATTGTTGTGATATATAATACTTTTTGCATTTCATCTTTTACATATATCCATGTATATATATCTTTTTATTTTTTTAGTGTGCGTGTTTGTTTTTGTTTTTTTTTCTTTTTCCACTGATTTTTTGTAAACGTTGAAAATCGTACATCTCTTTAATAGTAAAGAAAACACATTTATTTTTTTATATAAATTTTCTTTTCAGATTAGCAAAAATGCATAATCTTTCCATTTTAAAATTTCTTTTCGCATATTTACATACCTAATATATATTTTGTTTATTTTTTATAAACACTATTTTTTTTTTACTTTTTTATACCTCATAGATATTTTCTCCCATATTTTAATTCCAATTTTTTTTTTTTTTAAATTGTAAAAAAAGAAATAATATACATATTTGTTTCTTCTGTACTGTCCAATTAAAAAAATTACATTGAGCATTTTTTTTTATTCCTCAATTTTTCAAACATGAATTTCTTTGGACAGTTCCCTGAGTAGATGAGAAGGTGGAATAAAAATCTTTTTTGAAAAAGTGTGGCTACACATATATAATATATTTCTCCACTTCTCTTGTTGCTACACACATATAATATATATATATATTTATATAATTTTTAAATATTTTTTTCAATTTTTTTAAAGTTCAAATAAATGTTCATTTTTTTTGTAAATTATTTCTCTCCTCCTCTCATATATATTCTTTTGTTTCTTTTTGTTTTTGTTTTTTCATTTTTAACAATTGAACAGCTTGGAAGGAGAATAGAATCGGCACACATGAGAAAACAATAATACAAAAGAAAATTCAAACAAAAACATTAAAATCTGAAAATAAAGTAAAATTGCTTAAAACTGAAGAAAAATTGTTTCATTTTCATCACATGACGTAGTTGCAGTTGCTTTCGAGATGAAGAGATAGAGTGATCGATTAGAAAAAGCGATACATAGATAGAAAGACAGATAGCTTAATAGACCGATAGATAGATAGATACATAGAGATAGATAGATAGATAGATACATAGATAGATAGATACATAGATAGATAGATAGATAGATAGATACATACATAGATAGATAGATAGATAGATAGATAGATAGGCACTATATAGATAGAATCAGATAGGCACAGAGATGTATACGTAGATAGAGAGATAGGAATATATAGAGATAAATAGAAATATGGATAGATAGTAGATATATAAATAGGCACAGAGATAGATATATAGGCACATGGATGGATAGATATATTATAGATAGATATATGATAGATATATGATAGATATATAGATAGATAGATAGATAAGCACGGATAAACTAAAAAGGATGGATAAACATATATATATATATATAGATAGATAGATAGATAAACATATATACATATATATATATATATATATATATATGTATATATATATGTATATATATATATATGTATATATATAGATAGATAATTAGATAAATAAACATATATATATATATATATATGTATATATATATGTGTATATATAGATAGATAATTAGATAAATAAACATATATATATATATATATATATATATATATATATATATTCGCACAGATAGATAGAGAGAGAGGTGGGTACGGGGTGAAAGAGAGAAGGAAAGAAGTATGGGGTCAGATGGATAGATAGAGTGAGTCAGGCGGATCAGAAAAGGGATGTACAGATACGCAGAAGTATGCCAAACACGGGTAAGGGTAGATAATCACGAACTGATAAATCAAACATCCTGGATATAGATCAATCGATTGATTGCTTTTGACATGCACTTCGACTAGATGATGCCCCCTTCAAAGCTTTATATATAACAAAGCCTCGCCACTGTTCTATTTGAGGTATCCGCCCTGTTTCAATATCATATAACTGTAGACAAATATTTATATTAAGATGTGTTATCACACTCGTTTCTACAAATACTGTTGGGCCTTCTAGCCGAACCATTCTCTCGAATTCATCTCTCCCTTTTCTATTTTTGCTCCCACTTAGATCCCACTCCAATTTAGAGATTGTCCTGCTTGTGTCTGTTTCTAAACAAAACAGAAAACAGTGGGAGGTCTGTTATTTAGAAAGGGTTAGGAGGATCTTACTGACCGTTTTTTGTCTTTCTTTCTCCCATTCCCCATTTTAATCCAAGTAATTTCTGCAAATAAATGTATTTATGAAAATTAAAAGTTTCAACAATTTAATTTTAAATAGGATGACTTCAAATGTGCTGGTGTGGTGACTGAAAGGATTCTGGTAAAGAGTAGAAAATACATTTTTATCATTTTTTACCAATAATGACTAACGACCCATACCCCACACTTTTGATGGCCTTGTGCCTAATTTGTTCCGAATGCAAATCTCTATATTGTGTGTACATAAATAATTCCAAATGTTGTATCTGTTCTGATCCTGTACTTAAGCTTCCTGTTATCCGTCAGTAAAACATTTCCTTCTAGACTGAGGCAAATTTAATTGTTGTTCGTATCCACGGTCCTCTTTTTAGGGAGCTGGATTATCTCCCTATTAAAACCGATCTTGTGTCTAGCTGTACCATCGTGGGGAGGCAACTAAATAGAAACAGTGCTTGTTTTCGCTTCCATGCCATTCTATCTCTTTCTCTAGCTCTGTATCTCTTCTATCTGTCTCTCGTTCTCCTTCGCTCTCTGCATTTGTATGTCTTCCCCCTATACTCGGCAATAAGTTTCCATATCTACTTCTATAGCGAATAAGTCTGCTTTCTCTTGTATTTCTATTTTCCTTCTGTCACCCTTTATTAATAAGATTAAAATATTGATCCTTGATTGGTATTTCGATTTTGTATTGAAATCTATGAAAGTGGTTGCTGCACTAACCACTAGTCTCTCTCTCTCTCTCTCTCTCTCTCTCTCTCTCTCTCTCTCTCTCTCTCTCTCTCTCTCTTTCTCTCCCTCTCTCTTTGACAGGATAGAAAAACATTTCTCTAACTTAATAGGACTCGCACTATCTTCAATCTCAGCTCGTGTCCAATCACCGCAATGTTGCATCCCTGTGCTTGTTTTACAAGTACTTCCACGTAATGTGTTCCCCCGGACTTATTACACTTCTACCCCCCACTCCAACGTAAATACACCCGACAACCCCGACTAGCAGCAAAAACCAACCCCTTCACTGTAGAAGTCCCCAAGTGCCGGAACACTTTCTACTTGCATAACTTCTGTCATCGGAGCGCTTTCGTTTGGGGTTTCTTCTCTGCTCCCTGTTTTCCCGACTGTACAATCATGCAGAAATTTAAATGTAATGTGAACTAACATCTTGCTGCACAACTCCCCACTTAGAATGCCCCTATAAATAGTTCTCCTAATTCACAGTAGCCCCTTACGTGTCAGTGTCAATATGCTTTATTTTAAAGTCATTTCTATTTACTATATAGAAGAATAAGCTTATTAGAAAACAATATTAAGTTTCAGTTTCATTTTCATTTAAATATTCTAATATTCTCATTTAATCCTAAATATTCATTATTCGTTCTTGAATATTTAGTAAACTGACAATTTTCTGGATATATTTACATTAGAAAAAAATAACATTATACAGGGTGGGCCAAAATAAGGGTCCTATCTTTAAATTTGAATAACTTGAATTTGAATAACTGCCACAAAATAAAAGTTAAACTCACCAAACTTTATGTGTGTGTAGACTGACCCTTCCGAGATTTTTTGAAATAAACAAAACAAATTTTAGCCGAAAAACACTTCTTAAAACTTACAAAAACTAAAGTATTGTTTTTTACACGGTTTTGAGTTTTTTAAGCAAAAATAATGTTTTCTAAATGAGGGTACGTTCCTTAGGGCTAATACGGCTCATGCTTGCTTCGGAAGGGGTCCTTTACTTATTCTAAAAAAAAAATTTAAAAAAATCAATAAATAAAAAAGTTATGAATTTTTAAAAATAAGACCCTTATTTTTGCCCACCCTGTACAACTTACAATAAGTGCATAAACATAAAAGAATGTCGTAAAGTATTTAAGTCTTAAGAACGTTTGTCATTATGGAAATGTTGTGGGTGATTTTTCAGGTCATCTTCAAGTTGACTGATAACTTGGCGTTCAGTGTTCGATCCTTTTATAATACATGTTTAGAACCTTACGCTGGTTACATAATATCTGGCATGTAACAATACACTTTCTAGCATTCAAAATAGGATCAAAGTGTAGTAGGTGTTCTGTTCTCACTCAGAGGAGGGTACATCCTACTTGATTCGCGCAATTTAAATGTTTGTCCTATCCGTAGTGACACTTTTTGAGGAGCTGGTTTTCCTCGCCTAAAAAAACCGGACCTGTCCCTACCTCTGCCCTCATGGGGAAGCAAGTAAATAGGGCCTAAAATGCATTAGATGGTGTTCAGTAATCGTAAACGGGTGTTACTGGCTGCAAGATGAAATAAGAACGGGTGTCCAAGAGGGTTTCATCAGATGCATTGGAAGCTGGTCGTAATGAAACCCGACTGGTACAATTCACGGATTGTTATGTGAGCTGCCGCATCATTCCCGGTGAACTGAAAAGCTTTTTCACATATATGTGTATATGTACATAGAGCTTTTAAATTGGTCAACGGTTTTTAAATCGGTTGCGCCTATCTTTTACAATCATAAGGCTAAGGTAACATTGATCAAAAGAGCAAAGATTCCTAAGAATAATATGCCTGTACTATTATCCATCAACCACCATATTCTACGGACATTCCACCAAATGATTGTGATCTCTTTAAAAATGTTGAACATCATTTCAGTTGATAAAGACTAATTTTAAAAGATGAACTAAAAAATGAAATAATTTACTTTTTTTCAGTTTCAAAACAAATAAAATGAAAGAATGGAAAGGCTTATGACAAACCTTCGGGCTATGGTGTAAGGTATAATATCTGTTCTGTCCTGGGGCACCTGTTATTCTCACATAGACTAAATTTACCATCCTAGGGAGGCAATTAAATAGGGGCAGATAAAAAAGGGTCTGAGGAGATAAAGGTGAATATGTTACCGATTAAATACATCTAATATTTGTAGGGTTTTTTTTATTGAAAAAGAAAAACGCTGGTTGATATCGCGTCATATACGTTTAGGAACAGTTATATTTTTCATAGGGCCTTTTAAACTCTAAGAACATGCTATGCAAACGTGGCATTCAAAAACTTATACGCAGATGGAAAGAGGTCATAAAAAAGGATAGTGACTAAATTACCGATTAATTACATTTGATATTTGTGTGTTTCATATTTTTTTTACTGGGTCTTAAAAAAAATGGTCTGAGCTTTCGTTCTCATCTGATATTTATAAAAGCGTGTTTAATAATTCCCTACATTCAGCAAAACTATTTAATATCCTCACTTTTAACAAGTATTCTCTTGTTTCTTAGACATGAATTTGATGCCACTACAGGTGATGAAATTGACGACCAGGGTTCAAATTCAACCAGTTCTCGTAATATTTCAAATGATCTTTTTTATGTTAAAATAAAAATAAATATATGTTTAACATGTATCACGAACGATTTCGATTCTTAGTCGAATCATCATCAGGCTAATAAACAAAGAGCTGGAAAAAGCGTCTGACTGACTTCTCGTACCCGTTTCTCGGCTATCTTTTTTACATGCTCTTCTTTTCTCTAGCTTTATATATATATATATATATATATATATATATATATATATATATATATAGATAGATATATATATATACATATATATATACACACAAGTATATTTATACATTCGTGTGTACATATATAGATATATATAAATATATATATATATATATATACTTAAATGCATGTATATATATACTAATATATGCATTTATATATATATATATATATATATATATATATATATACGTTAAATACGTATATATACTGTCTATTTTATGAAAAGATCGAAACGAAAAAAATGTTAATTTCGACAGTGAAAAACATATCTCATGTTAGCCGACTATATATAGTATACATACATACATTCATATATATATATATCTATATATATATATATATATATATATATGTATATATATATATGTATATGTATATATATATGTATATATATATATATATATATATATATATATATAGAATGAGAAATATGCATACACAAATATATATATATATATATGTATATGTATATATATATGTATATATATATATATATATATATATATATATATATATATATATATATATAGAATGAGAAATATGCATACACAAATATATATATATATATATATATATGCAAGCATATAAACATATTTATACACACACATATATATATATGTAGACATACACATATATATATATTTATATATATATATATATATATATATATATACACTCAACAAATATATTTATATATACATACAAACATATATATTTATATACTTACAAAAACACACACATATACATATATGGCGAGAAATATACAGATATACAGATATATATATACAAACATATATAAATATGTATGCACATACACAGATATATACACACATGTATATATATATGTTTTTGAGTTTATTTTGCTAGTTGTTGATTTGCTTATTCTTTATTCCATTTTTATTTTTACATATATATATATACACTAAACAATTATATTTATTTATATGTACACATATAGAGTTATATACTTACAAAAACACCCACATATATATATGTAGAGAGAGAGAAATATGCATATAGAAATATATATATATACCGCACACGCACACACACATAGACACACACACACACACACACATATATATATATATATATATATATATATATATATATATATATATATATATATATATATATATATACTCAACAAATGTACTTATATATATATAAATATATATATATATATAAATATGTATATGCATATATATTTATATACTTACAAACACACACATATATTCCTGCACTAAATACAGATAACCAGATACGCATGAGTGTTGACAAATGTATTTAATGGTATCATATAATAATAGTGATGATGAAATTTCATTTTATTGATTTAGAAATTTTAATAGTTGTTTTTTACACATTTTCTTCCTTTTTTAATTTAAAATGTTTAATTTTGTTCATATTTTTTTGTTATTTTAAAACCCTTTATTTTCTTCGCTTTATATCAGGTTTTGCATACTCGTATGGAAAGGGACTTGTGTTTCAGTTAGTTGAGAATATTTATTCAACTAATTTTGGAAAAAAGTAACATTTTCTCTTCGTAAAATATTGTTGATCTCCTTCAAATATGGAGATGAAAATGAATTCTTTTAATTGTTATTGTTTGCATCAGGTGTTAATATATATATTTACAGTTATAGAACGAAGCCGCGCACACTGACACAAACACGTACACTTCTCTGTCATAATTTTTATTTATATATATATATATATATATATATATATATATATACATATATACATATATAATATGTATATGTAAATATTTCTCTCTCTCTCCCTCTCTCTCTCTCTCTCTCTCTCTCTCTCTATATATATATATATATATATATATATATATATATATATATATAAGGAGAATTAGTTAATTAGAACAACAAGTCTATTATGGCGTACGGTCGTTTCCAAAACATTCTGGAAATACTTTATTGTATTCTTTAATTTTTTAAAAAAACAATAAAAGCTACTCCATATATATATATATATATATATATATATATATATATATATATATATATATATATATGTATATGTAAATATTTCTCACTCTTTCTCTTTCTCTCTCTCTCTCTCTCTCTCTCTATATATATATATATATATATATATATATATATGTGTGTGTGTGTGTGTGTGTGTGTGTGATTATGTATGTATGTATGTATGTATGTATGGATAAGATGCACCACAAGCAAATGAATTAACAAATCCGGAAAAGAATACAATAAATCACGCGAACGTAAAGCAAGCAAGTAACCGATGAAAAGCGGATGGAGCATCTTATAACGAAGCATATGAAATGGGAAGGCACGAGTGAATAAATCACATGGCCAGAAAAACAAACGCAATAGTTTTAGGTTGTTGCGTTTTTATTTTTTTACGTATGAAACCAGTGGTAACATTTTAAAATGTTTAACGTAATGCAATTTAAATCTGTGATGCCACTCCAACGTCGTTGAATTTAAGTCGTCAATGTCTATTCTGGAACAATGCGAAAAACGTTCTCTGCGCGTTTCTCCGCCGTCTTTTTAAAATGTATCTTCTTACTACGGCTTTTTTGTTCATTTGCTTTTGGCAGCTGAAGATGATTCGACGGCGAATCGAAAACGTTCGTGAAACCTATTTGAAATGTGTTTATATGTTAAACAATATTATTTCTTTATAGATACAATTGCTATTTCATGTACAACTCGTTAAAACAAAAACAAAAACTCATATTCCACCACACTAAAATAAAATATACCTTCTCTAAATTCAATGCTAACTTTAAAAAAACAATAAAAAGTCAGATTAATGTTTAAAACAAATTTCCCGGTAAATTGAAGTTAGTCCGATAAACGCACGAAGCCATTTAGCAATATACGATATACAGATTTAAAAATAAGAAAAGCAGGTGTATAAATATTCCAAAGTTTGTGTAGGGTTTTTTTTTCTCGATTTATGTTTTCTTTCTATCGATTCATTCATTTATAATTGTTTTTTTTTCTCGATTTATGTTTTCCTTCTATCGATTCATTCATTTATAATTGTTTTTTTTTCTCGATTTATGTTTTCCTTCTATCGATTCATTCATTTATAATTGTTTTTTTTTCTCGATTTATGTTTTCCTTCTATCGATTCATTCATTTATAATTGTTTTTTTTTCTCGATTTATGTTTTCTTTCTATCGATTCATTCATTTATAATTGTTTTTTTTTCTCGATTTATGTTTTCCTTCTATCGATTCATTCATTTATAATTGTTTTTTTTTCTCGATTTATGTTTTCCTTCTATCGATTCATTCATTTATAATTGTTTTTTTTTCTCGATTTATGTTTTCCTTCTATCGATTCATTCATTTAACATTGTTTTGTTTTTTTGCTAAGAAGGAGTACATAATTTTAAATTCCGATAAGCCAATCGCTGACTGCATCCACTGAATTGTTTCAAACTTTGTTTTATTCTCTGCACTGAGCTCCAGCCTCTGGTTCCCCTGCAAAATATTTACAGCAAAAATTAGTCTAGCTAAAACCACAGTAATAAAAAGTTTCCTTTCTTCTGCTGTGTACCTAAACCTAAACGGAACTTCGATGAGAAAAGTGTCTTTCGAAAAACTACCCGTCCTTGTTGAGCCGTTCTCTGAAATCATCAGATTTTGCCCAGTTTCAACCACCGTTTACAATCCTCAAGGTGTTGTCTCACCGCCCAATTGAAAAAAAACTCATTGACCCTTACCCTCGAGTGGTTATTGGACCTTGATATGCTGTGATTCCTTAGTAAAAAAGAAACTCACGAGTTCAAAATACTTGAGTGATTTATCATTTATTATCTCACACAAAAGCTATTTACAAATAAACAAACCGCTTGATTTCGCAAATAACTGCCGATTGTTATCGATAATGCTTGTTTTAATTCCCCAAATTTGATCATCTTTTCCTCCTCGCCTGCTTTATCTCATACAACACGTTAATAAAATATTTAATTGGTCCCCCGATTTATAAAATCTAGGGACTTATGTTTTGCAGCATGTCCGTCCGTCCGCCCGTCCGGATTTTTCTCCGTAACCATCCATTAAATTTCTCTGAAATTTTGCAGGAACTTGTAAATTTGGTCAGGGTAGAAATTAACATTCTCCGATTTTTGAAAAAAAATCTTGGTTAAGCCCGCAAGGGGGCCAAAAGGCCCCGAAAAGGGAAAAAATGACATTTTTTGCCCCATAACTATTCATCCATCCATTCAATTTCTCTGAAATTTGGCCAAAATGTGGAGGCAATTGTTCCTAATAGAAAATAAGTATCGCTGACCTTGGAAAAGATCTGGTTCGCGCCCACAGGGGGTCAAAAGCCCTAAAATGACAATAAATGACCCTTTTCTCCCATAACGTTTGATTCATCCATTCAATTTTTCTAAAACATGGCCAAAATGTAGAGGCAATTGTTCTGGATATAAAATGAGCATTTTTGACCTCAGAAAAATTCTGGTTCGCGCCCCCCGGGTGTCAAAAATGCCCCAAATTGCCCAAATTTATTGCATTTTACACTCGCCACATTTACGTGAGAATATATAAACTCATTTAGTTTCAGAATATATCTGGTTATACAGCTCTATCACGCGGACCGTAGCAAGAGTTTGTGATGTATTTCCATTCTATCGACGCCCAGCGCAAACACACCTCCACGATATTATTGTACCACTTTTGACAGTTCCGATACTACATTTTGATTCTAGTCCGAATGCTAAGAAAGTCTATTTCGTATGAGTTTCACGTTCGACACAGCGACATCAGATTCAATTAACAAAAGTACTTTTTTGCATTGCATCTTCGGGGATCGGCTGATCCTATATTTTAAAACGGTGTACATGGTGATAACTTACGTACGAACATTAAATTGCCGTAGCCTAAGATTGTATAGAGCATGCGGTAGCGACTAGTTCTAAACTTTTCAAATGAAAAATGGAGTATAGGTATACAAATTATATAAATAATTGAATTCAAACTCGTTTAGAAAGACTCGCTTAGAACTATCTATAAGAATTTTATTTCAACTTGCAAATAAAAGAAGCTCAATTATCTATCCAATAACGTAGAGCTGATATATAATTGTTTTAGAATTTAATCAAGATATAAATGCATTGTAAATGCTTATACAATTATACATAGGAAGTGACGTGCTGTGATGGTTACATGTGCGAACTCTGGTCTCGGGTCGAGTTCTGGTTAATACATCCATTCCCTGATTCTTTTTCAGAAGGTATACAGCGATAGATCCTTCATACAGCTATAGATTGAATGTGTAACTAGTCTAGGAGAACGAAAACTGCTTATGTTGACATTGTTTCTTGACCTTCTTCTTGTCACTTGACCCCAGCAATGTCGATTCAGGAAAGGTCGCTTTCTAGACACTATCAGCGCATTATTTTTTCAGTGGTAAAACATTGCCTCAAAAAAGGAGATCTCATGCTGATGAGCCTCAGTAACAGCGAAACATGTGTCCGTGGATAACTTTTCTTTCTTTCTAAATAAATATATACGCCGTTAAAATATGTGGGGCGACAAATTGTAAATGAAATAACTCTCTCCAAGGCATTAAGAAAATACATCACCGAAAGATAGTCGATGCTCAACTGTCATTATCGCCAAAAACACAATAACAAAAAGCCAAGATATTTAAAAGCGAGAGAAAAAAAAACGTATTCCAGGTAAGACTTCCGTGGCTTAACGATAAAGCTCCCGACTGCAGTCCCTACAGGCTCCTGTGATCGTGGTTGCGAATCAAGCTATTATCAGCCACGCTGATGGACCGCTATAACGACGAAACACGTGTCCGTAAATAATATATATATATATATATATATATATATATATATATATATATATGAACGATAAAAACCGTGACTATCTCAGTCAAATCTTCGTAATCACTGGTAACATAGTGGACTAAAGACAATGTGGCCGCGCGTTAAAATCTTGTCATTGTCAGCCACGCTGAAGAGCTATAACTAACGCGAAACACGTGTGCGTGAATAACGGCTGTATCTATCTATCTATCTCGCTCTCTCTATATATGTATATATATGTATATGTATGTATATTTATACGTATATATGTATATATATGTATATATATATATATGTGTGTGTATATATATATGTATAGGTATATATATGTATATGTATATGTATATATATATATATGTATGTATATATATATATATATATATATATATATATATATATATATATATACATATATATATATATATATAATCGCATATGAACTGGTAGATATGATGCTTCCTGATAAATAAAGCTAACCTCTGTTGAACCCTCCTGGGTTCGACAGTACGGAACAAAAACGATAACATGGAAACTCGCAGGTGTTCAAAGGGAGTGGCATAATCCAACAGTGGAAAAGAAACACGTGTGTAAATTCAGGTTACGTGGGAAGCAACAACAACAACAACAACAACAAAAAAGGGCGCCAAAAGCTAATTGTGTCGAGGTAAAACTTAGTGTTCGGAAATTAGACAAATAAAGAAAGAACAATAGACTTCACGGGAAGTGGAACGTGTTGGAGCAACCACCACGGCGTGACCATGCGTTTCACTCTTCGTTAGATAATTGGGTCAACCGAGTATGCAATATATCGATAATATCGTCTGATTTATTTTCAAAGCTGTTCTGGTTATCTTATCAGACTAACACCCGGTGGGGAATCGCCTATTTATGAGATTTGAGGAATATGCCATCACCCCATAGTTTGACAAAATCCTAGGTCAATTATGATTCGAAATGAATGTACATCTGCAGATATTTATAACGTTAGCATATTTCAGTCTATTATCCTCGTCCTGGTTGAAATAATTCCTAAAATCGTTTGGGTAAGTAATTTTAAATATAAAGACGAATTATTGATTATATTGTTTTCTTATGTCCTTTTTTCGCATTCATCGTTCAATTCTCTTCGATTGTAACAACACTTTTTCTTATTTCCCAACCGACTCTAGCATGGTCGTCTTTAAGTCTAATGTGAACAAACACTTGTTGAGCCGTTCTTTTGGGATAATCAATTCCTCTTATGTAATGTTCTGCACCTCACACTTATTGTTTCCGGTTCTCTTATGGGCGGGATCATCGTCAAACAGACGATCGCTTAACCCTTGCCCTCGAGTGGCCCTTGGTCCTTGCTAAATTGTGACCCACTAGTATGATGGACTCTCCCGTCGATATTTCGACGTATGAGTGCCCCACCAGGGGTTGCCCACGCATGAATTTGAAATTGCAAGGGTTGCGCAATCACTAACAACCGCTCTCCTGTGTCGGCATTGCTTGATCCCAATAGCAAGTATAGTACAAGACGACTGGAAACAATGCCGAGATAAGCAGAGAGCACATACAGCACCTGGTATTCCCAAATGGTCACCCATTTAGTACTGGCCAGGCTCAACGCCGCTTAACTTCGGTGTATATACATACATATACATACATATATATATATATATATATATATATATATTCAATGGAATCTTTTAAACAATAAACCTTGGAATGTGACATCTGGTATTAATGAGTCGTATTAATATGAATTGTCTGAGGATATCAGAAACCAATTACTGTGCCTCTTGGGGTAATCGAGACACCCGTTACTTTTTTATATACAAAATATCATTTATTTCATACAAAGTAAATAAGAACTGATTTTATCATTTGTTATATATTTTAAATGCCCTGCGTATAATTCAAGTAATGCCCGACGAACAGGTACAAATAGAATAGTTTATTGTAACTTAATGATCCTTTTTAAAGTTGACAGACGCCATTTGATCCATTTCTAATATACAAGAAAACTAAGTGTTAATTTAAAAATCCATTATTATAAATTTGTTTAATGTCGCACAACTGACACATCTTTTCTCCAACATATTTATTGAAAATAAAGCAGGCTGAACATTTTCAAAGAAAAACTGATTGAATTTTTTAAAATTACGTTGATCCGTATTTTAAATAACAAAAATATAACTGTCTTCTAAAAATCGAGACTGACTGATCCATTTTAAACAGAAATATATTGATTATTTTAAAATAAAACTGATTGAACATTTCGAAATAGAAACTATTTTATTTTTATTAAAAATAACTTACAGTTCATTTCATAATAAAAAAGTGATTTAAGTACAAAAAACTCGTCTTGATAAAATCATGGTGTCAACGTATTCAATGAGAAATAAACTTTGTGAGTCATTTTGAATAAAATCTGATTAAACATTTATAAATTAAAATCTGGTCAATTCTTATTTAATAACATCATTTAATTAACACTTTTCAACTGATATTTGATTGATCCTAATAAATGAACACGAACAGATTCATAATTATTAACATAAGCATGAATTGATTGAATTTTTGATTCGATAGTCAAAAATGCCCTTTGCCTGATTTGAGTAATGCCCAAGCAAGAAGTTCAATTTGTTTTGTTTTTAAACATTACCAGTGTTACCGCCTTAGTTTTCTGGTTAAGTAAGTGACAATCTTTGCATTGCATATAAAAGGCGTTTTTTTTCTCTAGTCTCGACGTCAATTTCCACTAAAAAAAAAGTGACACTTTCACTGATAAAAAATACAAAATCATGATATGATCTCGTTCTTTTTCAACGCTTAGGATTTACTTTAGCAAGCACCATGACTACCGAACATTTCGTTGAAAAATTTTTTTTTTTTTGCTAATGAGTAACCAATTATTAAGGCCCTCAAACCACTCAAGGATGAGTGTTAATGAGATTGACAGCTGAATGATCGTAAATATTTTGCATTATTTGGATTATTCGGACTAATGTTCTCATGTCCCAGAGGCACATATGTTTGGCTATTGAACGTTGATTTTGCATATGAGCAGCTGATTGTGACAAGTTCTTGTCGGCGACCCCTCACTCAACAGTGGAGTTAATGTCTGGGAGGATGGTTTCATGATGCCAAAACAAATACTACCCTCAAATAAAGTAAGAAATTCTAGGAGGATGGTATCATGAGCACAGAACATATACTACATTATCCCCCCCAAAAAGGTGGGCATCATGCATGGGAGGATTGGCAGCAAGCATATACTACACACACCCCTAAATAGAGCACTGAAGGATAGTACAATAGTACACTAATATAAGTAATAGTATAGGTTCGGCTTCAGGTAGACAGAAAAGATGAGAATAATAATTGTACAAAATACAATATCTATTAAGTCATCAGTTGTTCAAAACAACGGGTTTCAAATAAAAGACATGTTATTATTCCTTCCTCTCATATATATATATATATATATATATATATATATATATATATATATATATATATATATATATATTGTGTGTATTTAGGCAGAATATTTTCATTTAGGCAAACATTATTAAATAACACGGAGTGGTTTTGTTTGATGCGACTTTTTTCAATTTTTTCAATTTTCCGAATTGTCCATCTAATGTTTCGGTCAAATTGATGTAAATATGATCCATGGGTTTCTTGTTCCATTCTTTTTTCTTTTTTGCAAGTACTTTCGATTTGAATCGTCAAATCATCTTCAGGCGGTATTAGTTTTAGTGTCTTTACAAATTATGCCTTTACTGTTGTGCTCATTTTTGAATTATAACGGCAAGTAGTTTATAACTTGAAAAAGCGTATGTAAAGTTGAAATGTACATGAGAGCGTGATGGCGTTCTACACATATGAGAGATTTAAAAGTTTGACTGTTTAAACCGTTAAGAAATTGAAACATTAGATGGACAATTCGGAAAATTGAAAAAATAAAAAAAAAGTCGCATCAAACAAAACCACTCCGTGTTATTTAATAATGTTTGCCTATATATATATATATATATATATATATATATATATATATATATATATATATATATATATATATATGAGGTGTGTGTATCATAAAGTTGCTTAACCAAATGCAATCGTTAAGAAGAAAACATGTTACTTTGGTAAGCATATCTATGTGGAGTGAGTATGATGTTTAAAAACTCGAAAATTAGAAAAGGAACCAGTACTTAACTGATGACCGTCTCCGGTGAATCAACGAGATGTATTAACACAATTAAACTGTGTTCATATATGATATCAATTCATCATATTTTTTTATATCTGCTGTAACGTATTTGTACGATTCCAATATTTTACATGAAAAAAAAAAAATTTAGTTGTGTTGGTTTCAAGGGAGTGTTTTAAAGAAAATATTCACTTTAATGAGTTGATGGCTTTGATATGACACACATATCTGCATTATGTTATATACACTCCGTTATAATAATTAGGATAGTACCATGTGTGAGATCGTTCCGACATTATCAGTCAATTTAGTGTATATAAATAAATCATTTATATATGTATATATATATATATATATATAAAGTTGGGTATGTGTATTTATAATATATATAAAATATACCTACATTTATATAGCTATATTATTCCAGTGTACATTATCACATCACTGTAGTCAAAAACGTTTTCTGACTCTGAATTTATATAATTATATATATATATATATATATATATATATATATATATATTAAAAGTGTAATTTCCTAAACTAATGAACGGATCATGATGAATTTTGAAATATATATTTTAAACAATACTGTTCGTAACATGGCCACATATTTTCTTGTAGCTATTAACATTTAGGAATAAGTAAAGTGTTTTTTTAATTTATTTTTTGTTAACAGACGATTATGAATTTTTTAATATATATTCTCGATTTTAAAGCTCTGTCCGTCAATTTACCATTTTTCTAGATTGCTTTTCCAATCATCTTCTTTTCGACTTATTGACGAAAGTGGTTGGAGTCGGCAGCCTGTGTTTATTTCCGGTTCTTCTAGAAACGTGTTCCAACATTATGTATTATATATATATATATATTTATGTATATATATGTATATATATATATATATATGTATATATATATATATATATAATGTATATTTATGTATATATATATGTATATATAATGCATATTTATGTATATATATATATATATATATATATATTTATGTATATATATGTATATATATATATGTTTATGTATATATATGTATATATATATATATTTATGTATATATATATTTATGTATGTATATATATATATATTTATGTATATATATATTTATGTATATATATTTATGTATATATATATATATATATATATTTATGTATATGTATATATATTTATGTATATATATATATATATATATATATATATTTATGTATATATATATATTTATGTATATATATATATATATATATATTTATGTATATATATATATTTATGTATATATATATATATATATATATATATATATATTTATGTATATATATATATATATATATATATTTATGTATATATATATATTTATGTATATATATATATATATGTATATATATATATATATATATATATGTATATATATATATATGTATATATATATATATATATATGTATATATATATATATATATATATATATATATATATATTTATGTATATATATATATATATATATATTTATGTATATATATATATATATATATATTTATGTATATATATATATTTATGTATATATATATATTTATGTATATATATATATATATATATTTATGTATATATATATATTTATGTATATATATATATATATATATATATATATATATATATATAAATGTGTGTTTATGTGTGAGTGCTTGTGTGTTTGTGTGTGTTTAATTCTTAATTGAAGCTGTTGTGTTTAAGATGAGAACAAAATTAATAGAATTAAGAAGCACTCCCCATAAGAAGTGTTGTGTTACCCCCACACGACTGTTCACGCTCTGCATGACAGTTCAGTCACTTCAAAATTGGTGTCAAAATCACCAGTTCTTCGCCTCAAAGTACGTAACTCATATCATCATACTCACATTATACAATAACATCGTCATCATCATAATGATCACCATCAGCAACAACAGAAGCAGCAATAGCAGCTCGTGCTGGTGTAACGGATCCTCTTAATTCTCCTACGCTATTACGCTCTATCACCCATCCTACAAGGTAGGTCGTAATAGGTGCATTGTGAGTCCTCTATTAGTTGCCTACAGCAGTGCCGGACAAAATAACGGGCTGTCCTCTGGCAAGGTATAGTAACTGGAAGCCACCCTGACAGAGTTACGGTGACGTCATAGGAAGCAGCGTGGTTGATGTTTGTTCACAGCAGACGGATTGGCAAGTTTAGTCAATGATGAAGCACTTTTGTCCAAGAAAGAACTACTGCAGTGTCTGTACGGGTGGCATCCGTAGACAAAAATACAACTATCGTAAAATTTACTTTGACACACTAACAATCACTAGCAATCACTAACAATCACTAACAATCACTAACAATCACTAGCAATCACTAACAATCACTAGCAATCACTAACAATCCTATTTAAATGGGCGAAAAACATCACGGTAAATCAGCAATACTCCTGAAGAAGACCGAAAGGTACTCCAATGGAAACGTAGTCAAAAATAAGAATAACAACGTTAATTGGAAAAAACCGTTCGAAGAAAAGCCGATATGTGTCGGCCTATAGGCAGTTAGTAGCAACCTAATGGATGCGACAGGTATTTCTTCTAAAGTATGCGTATTGTATGCTTTACAATAAAAAATAAGTGTATTTTCTCTTCCCTATTTACCTCTATTCTCACATTAGCTGAAGTTGAAACAAAATCGAGATTAATATGAGGTTTAACCATTCCCGAACGCCACAATGACGATGAGGACTGTATGGCGTTCATAGATGGACACGGAGAGGACTCTTACGCAAATTTTTGATGTGGGGTGTAACTATTACCGAACGCCATAAGGGTGATGATGGCATTGTGGCGTCCATAGATCGTCACTTACGCGTATTAATCACCACATAAGAAAACCAGATTCCACAAGAGTTTACGCCGGGAGCTGCAAAACGTCGGGGTTTACGGAAAGGCTGCAATCAATGAACCATTACTTTCAGAAACAAAGCGTTTAGAAGGTAGTAAATACCAACGGAATCAGTCCATAGATCAGTACAAAATGCTATTTTCTCAGACGCGTCATCGTTTATCGTATTTCCGAGTACAGAGCGAGTATACGTGTGGAGAAAGCCAAAACAATTATTTAACCCAACTGTTAAACATGAAGGACGGTCTGTGATGATTTAAGGGGGGGGGGGTGTATCTTGGAAATCTGCCGAATTAATGGTTTCCATTCATGATCAAATAATTAGTCAAGACCATTTAAGCATTTTATCTGATCAAATTCATCCTGTGGTTGCGAAACTGTTTCCGAGAGGGAAACGCAATCTTTAAAGTTGTTACTTAATGACACAAGGAGACTTTTAGTAAAGTTGGCCATCTTATCTGTCATTCGCAATCCATACACCTCAATACTATTTAACATTTTTGGTGCATTTAAGAAGCACAAAAGATTCGATATCCTTCACCATCATCACAAAAAGAATTAGAGATTGTTTAAGCTAAATAATAACGACAAAAAAAAAGAAGAAAGATGAGCGAGAGGAAAGAGAAAAGAGAGGAGAAGAAAAAGAGAAATATATTATAGTATATTAGGACATCACAATAACTGAAAACTCACTTGACTCATTCTTTATAAGTATTATTATCAACCTAACGCCAAGTAAAGAAAGTATATATTTTATTACAAATAGAGACAAGAAACTGACCTAATGAATCACGAGTTGTCGAGAAATATATAAAAGTAGAAAATAAATTCGCTTCTTTTCTATATACATATACTTTGTATACTTTTTTGTAAGAATCTTTGTACTTAGCTATGAAAACAGATTTCTCTCTGAAAAAGCATTTAAGTAAATAAAGAAGAAAATAGTAATTATGAACATGAAATGTGCCTTTCTATGCGTTCGGTTATTCATTTTTCAACTTATTACCTCAACATATATATATATATATATATATATATATATATATATATATATATATATATATATATATACATTGAGTTATTTGCTAGAGCGGTCGCACCGTCTGAGCCCCCGTCGCCACAACAATCCGTGCCAAACATTATGTACTTGTATGATGTTTTCCTTAGGAAGTTTTATAATAAAGACAAAACGTAGCTGAATACGTAAATAATATTTTAAGCTTTTTCTTTTAGTGATTTTAATACATATTTATAATATATATATATATATATATATATATATATATATATATCTAGCGAAAGAGAGAGAGAACGAGAGAGAGAGAGACGAAATGAAGGAGAGGAAAAGTAAGTTGAGCAGAAAGAGAGTAAGAGATTAACAGGGTTACAACAGTCAGAAGTGATATATATAAATATGTATATGAATATATATATATAAATATATATAAATATATAATTAAATAAATATATATATACGTATATATATATAAATATATAGATATATAAATATTTATATATATATATAAATATATATATATACGTATACATATAAATATATATATAAATGTATATATATATAAATGTATATATATAAATATATAGATATATATATATAAATATATAAATATACATATATGAATATAAATATATAAATATATAGATATATATAAATATATATATGAATATAGATATATAAATATATAAATATAAATATAGATATATAAATATATATATATAAATATATATATACAAATATATATATACAAATATATATATACAAATATATATATACAAATATATATACAAATATATATATACAAATATATATACAAATATATATATATAAATATATATATATATAAATACATATATATAAATATAAATATATATATATATATAAATATATATATATAAATATAAATAAATATATATATAAATATATATATATAAATATAAATAAATATATATATATATATATAAATATAAATAAATATATATATATAAATATAAATAAATATATATAAATATATATAAATATAAATATATATATATAAATATATATATATAAATAGAAATATATATTTATATATATATAAATATATATAAATATATATATATATAAATAGAAATATATATTTATATATATATAAATATATATAAATATATATATATATAAATAGAAATATATATTTATATATATATAAATATATATAAATATATATATATATAAATAGAAATATATATAAATATATATATATATATAAATATATTTATAAATATATATATATATAAATATATTCATATATAAATATATTTATAAATATATATATATATATTTAAATGTATATATATATATTTAAATGTATATATATGTATATTTAAATGTATACATATATATGTATATTAAAATGTATATATATATATAGTTAAATGTATATATAGATATTTAAATGTATATATATTTAAATGTATATATATATATATATATATATGTATATATATACATATATAAAGAGAGAGAATGAGACAGAGAAAAACGTGTGCGTGAATGAGTTAGAGAGATGAGGAATAAGAGAGGGTGTAGCAGAGGTTACGACCGAAGTTATATGTCATGTATGAAAGTTTAAATAAAAAGAGAAATGAAGAAAAAGTTATTACATCCAACGAAGAAAAAAACAAAGAAAAAAGAAAGAAAACACAATCAACTCAAATTAGTAAAGAAAATAATTAAACCATCTAAAAACGAAATAAAATTAATAAAATAAAAACAAAACAAAAATTAAAAATTAAGTTTGCAGTTATTTTTCAATTTTTTTTCAAATTATAAATTTTTCTTTTTTTTTTTGGCCGCATTTTATTTTTTTTCTTACTATTAAACATTCCCCCACCTTCCAGCTGCGAAATAATAACACAAACCAAAATCAAACAAAAAATGAAAGTAAAAAAGATGTTCCTAAATAATAATAATAATAATAATAATAATAATAATAATAATAATAATAATAATAATAATAATAATAATAATAATAATAAAAATTAAAAAATCTGAACAAAACAAACAAACGAATAAATTTTCGGTAATAATCAAGGAATAATTTTCGGAGAATTTCATTCTTTTTTCACTTCATTTTTTTCTTTCTTTTGATTTAAATGAAAGAATCTCGATTTTTTGTTTCGTATATTTTTCCACTCTTTTTCTTTCGTCACTAGTTTCATTCTTTCTCGATTTTTCTTCTTCCTCTCATTTTCCTTCTTTTTTTTCTCGAAAAAACACAGAAGAAAGAAGGAAAGCAGACAAGTGTTTCTTTGTTGATCACAATCTGTATAATATCAATTGTTTCTCTATGTTCATCATCAGAGAAAATAATAATAATAATAATAGCAATAATAATAATAATATAATAATAATAATATCAAATATTATTATTATATCTGATAACGTTTTTGTTTTTTGTTTTTTTTTTGAAAATTACAACAAATTTGATTTCTTTCGAATTTCTGTTGGTGTTGTCTTAATAATGTATTTTATTTTGTATAAATTTGTGAAAGTCTTTGTACTTTATATAATTTCGTATTTCGTTAATCAACATCGTTTCCCGTATTTCGCATTATTTATGATCCTCCAACGCCAAATTAACATTATTTATTGTATCGTCTTTTTATTATATTTAGTATATAGTTGTGAAAGTGATGCTTTTTAATCAAGTGACCGCTACTTTTCTTGTTTTCCTGGATTGATCTAAATTTCTTCATATATATTTAAGTCGTACGTAGTTAAATATAACAAAAATATAATTTAATATTATACACATATATATATATGAAACATTCATAAATATATATATATACATATATATATATATATATATACATTCATTAATATATACATATATATATATACATTCATTAATATATACATATATATATACATTCAT
>OY744531.1:33334232-33356732 GCA_963556195.1 Sepiola atlantica | reverse complement strand
ATTCACATCCGTCGAGTTAGTAAATTTTGTTTTCTACTTTTTTCATTTTTATTAAGCAATGTTAAATGTTTCTAGATAATCTTTCTGTATATTTAATTGTAAATATTATGATTATTAGCCGTGGTTCTGTCTTAATAGATAGTATATACACTCTGAAAATAATAACTTCCCCAGGAAACGTATATATATATATATATATATATATATATATATATATATATATCAGTGACGACACTTGTAATCGGGCAGCTCGGAATGAGCACCACCTCATCTAAAAGTACAATATCTTTTTCTTAAACTACGTTGAAATTCGCTAAAACAGTCATTTGAAAAGCGTGACTATGAATGCCAAATTCTATGAGAAATAATCTTGCATAATATTGAGTTTTAATTATGTATGGAATCTTACAAAATTCGTGTTCATTTCGTCAAAAAATGTTCATTAAAATAACTCTCGGTTTTAATTATTCATACTGATATTAAGTTAAGAAAACCAAGCTTTCCAAGGTGGACAAAAGGGGAAAAAACATTTGTTTAGATGCTAAATAAAAACTTTACAAGAAATGTCATTCTTAATCCCGATTCAGAATCAATAGAAACTGGCGCTGTTTTGCTTTCTATGTTTGGCGGCATATCAACCCTTTTAAGATTATTTAATTAATGAGTACATAAATAGTGTGAACGATTCGAGTGTATACGATTGATTAAACAAAAATAACTATTTAATTCATAGCTCTGGCTGTAAATTGATCACTTTTCTAACCGAAAACAATAGATATGACCATATTTGAACTCAGTAACCTAGTTACCATAGTCCGAAATGGCATCCATTAAATCAGACACATACGTCTTATAAGCGAAAGTAGTCACTGATATATATATATATATATATATATATATGTGTGTGTGTATGTATCTCTCTCACTATATATATATATATGTATATATATATATATATGTATTCTTATTGAATGATAAAGAATAATAAGTATCTTTACTTCTTGATTATAATTATTATTAGTATCTTTATTATTAATTATTATCATCATCCTTATTATTATATCTCTATATATAATTAATTGAAGACTAACAAACAGTAGATTACACTTACAATATTTGGACCTTAAAGCTATATCATGTTAGTTATTCTCCAATTATTTATATATATATATGGTTGTACATAATTGTAATCATGATAATAAAAATACTAATAATTATCTCTCTCTCTCTATATATATATATATATACATACATATATATATATATATATATATAGAGAGAGAGAGAGAGTGAGAGAGAGAGAGAGAGAGAGAGAGAGAGAGATTTGAATAAATAATGTGTGTGTTCTATCAGTTATGACCGATTGTTTCACACCGTGAGCGATTCGTCAGATGACTGAAACACGGCTTTTGATGGGTATCGATTAGTTAGATTGCATATTCTTTTAAAGTTGCTACAAACCTGTTACAAATCAGAATGTAGGATTAATCAACAATTTCCAAAAAACATACTGTTGCCTGAGACTTTGTTTATTTTTCAAAAACTCAGAAGATGACGAAAGTTAGTCGAAACCTCGAGAAATACAGATCGTCCTAGACAACAACATTTATCTTTGGAAATATTGTGATTCATTTATACTCTGATATTCGACTGTTTATGCTAGTATTTTGAAATGCTTTTTAACATGTCTAATAAACACAACATGTCTACATTTTAAATAAAATATGCTTTAAAGAACGAATGCTGCTGAATTACACAATATGTGTATATGTGGTTAATCTGTATACATATATATATATATATATATATATATATATATATATATATATATATATTATAATCAGTTGACGTAAAATCATAACTACACGAGAATGCAAGAAAAAGGGAAAGGCTTTCGAAAATTACCTTAAATAATATTTTTCTAAAAAAAGAAGAAAAAATAAATCATGATTTACCCTGCTTCTAAAAGCGTCCAACCCACTCAGAACGTAATTGTAAGTTACACATACATTTTTTTCAATTCGTCACCTACTTGTGTGCTAATAATTTTTCGTCGACTGATTATATATATATATATATATATATATATATATACATATATATATATATGTATGTGTGTGTGTGTGTGTGTGTGTGTGTGTGCGTATAAGTATGTTTGTTTTGTGCTTTTCGACAAAGGAATTCTTTTGAGTAAATGTTTCTTTACAAGTTATTGTAAGTATTGTATTTGTTTTGTGGGTGTAGGACAATGTGTATTTCGTTAAGAGTTCCCATTCAAATTTCAGATTACTGGCCAGACGTGGTCCCCGAGTATTTTTGGTCACTCTCATTTTTCTTGTTTTCAATTTGTTCTTAGTAGGCGCATGAGGGCTCTTCGACAGGTGGCAACGGACTATAGGCGGTACTGATTGATCGGAACGAACACACGGCTGGGTCGAATAAACATTTAGAACCCGTTCCACTGATAGTCTGAAAGAAAGCAAAAAGACAGCGTTAAGAAAGATGCAAAAAGAAACGTTTTTAATATGGGGGGGACGTAAAGGGTGAACATTTCAGATTCATGCGAGTAGTATTTTTTTGTGTTCATTTATACATAAATAACACTAAACAATCAAACATTTTGAGAATTTTGCAAAATTCAGAACGTGCAGACCAGAAATAGTCGTTAGGGCTCCACGGGATTCAAAATTCATCATTTTTCGGTGAAAAAAGTAGTTTGATGCGACATTGCAGGTCTTAAAACATCCTAAAAAGCTATGAATGAATATAGATGGTTAAATCTGATATAGTACTGTAATTCAGGACCATTTTCAGGCTGTGAAAGGATTTTTCATGAATGTAAAATAGCCAAAAACTAGTGAGAAATAGCCCAAATAAGCCAAAATTCTCCGTTACGCAACCAAATTGGTCCCCAAGCCTTTACAATGGTTATAAATGGGTGTAGATAGTTGAAACAATTGTAGTGTCAGAACCATTGCATTGTATTATATTCAAGCACTTCAATAACAATTATTTTCTTTTGTTTTCAGTTCAGTTCAGTTTAGTTGAGAAGATAGGATGAGGAGAACAAAGTATCAGTAAAATGATTAGGATATCACTTTGCTTGAAAACCTCCCAACTGTACATGAGTGCGTTTTGGCCATATTTCATCATGCTCCAACTTATGGATCTACAGAACAGAAAGAGCATCTCCATCAATTTTCTCTGTGTCTGCTGGCTCACTGGCAAAGAGCATTTGGAAGAGACATTACACTAACAACAATAAAAGGAGTGAAAGATAAACTTGATCGATACTTGAGAGAGTACAATAGCAAAGTTCAGAAGGGCCATGGATCGAAGAGGTCAAACTTGATTCAATGGAAGACAAAAAATCACATTCTTTTCAATATTCTGGGAAAGGGTGTTGACGTGGAGAGGTTTGATGCAAATGAGAAACAGATTTTCTTTGATCAAGTTGCACTCAACCGGAAGGTCATAATTGACAACATGCATATCGATGAAGAACATGAATCAATGGTTGTTGAGACGGAGGAAAGGGAGGAGCAAGAGATGGCTATTTCAGTTAGAGAGGAAGAAGAAAGGGTTACAATAACGAACAGTACTCTCGACGATAGTGATACTAATATCAATTTTGCTGTGCAGCAGTCAGGGAGGGTACGTAACACAGTCAACTGTAATGAAGTTGGAGTTCAGACAGATATGACTTTCAATCTCCGTGAATGAAGCAAAACATTTACTGACTCCATCAAGATTGCACTGGCTGCTTCCTCGTCAGCCGCAAACATTTCTCCAGAAGCAGCACGGATGGCGTATAAGGTTGCGACTGAGAAACATCTGGGGTTGAACTACGCTCTGAAAGCTGATGTTGAAAAAGATGAAGTTGAACCGCCGAAGAATAAACGACCTCACACTGAGGAAGAATATATACAATATAAGTATGTTCTCCCATCAGCAAAGACGATTCGGAAGATGAAGCACTTGACGGCCATCCCGGAAGACAGGAATGCTGCCTTAGCACTTCTTGATACTACTCTATCTGATGTGGTAATCTTCCACTATGACACCACAACCCGCAAAAGACTAAATGGTGAGTGGCCATCATTGTTGATTCAAACTTCCAGTGGGAAGAAATTTCGTCTGCGTTCACTAAACATGGCAGTTGAAGATCGAAGGAACATTGTAAATCTTTTTTTGGCATCACTTAATCGTTTGTCTCTGACAGTAGGGTGCAATAAAGCTTTGATTTGGGAAAAACTGACAGCTGTCATGACAGACTCCATTCAGAAGAATCTCCAAATTGAACATCTGATCGCTGCGTCTCTTTCTTCCAATCATGTACCTCTACATCTTCAATGTGTGTCCCACACATGTGAAGCTTTTGATGTTGGAAATGTTGGCTATTTTTCACTAGTTTTTGGCTATTCTACATTCATGAAAACCCTTTTACAGCCTGAAAATGGTCCTAAATTACATTACTATATCAGATTCAACCATATATATCCATTCATAGCTTTTGATGATGTTTTAGGACCTGCAATGTCGCATGAAACTACTTTTTTCACTGACAAAATGATGGATTTTGAGTCCCGTGGAGCCCTAACGACTATTTCTGGTCTGCACGTTCTGAATTTTGCAAAATTCTCAAAATGTTTGATTGTTTAGTGTTATTTATGTATAAATGAACACAAAAAAATACTACTCGCATGAATCTAAAATGTTCATCCATTACGTCCCACCCTTATTTTTAATAGACATTATTTAAAACTTATATTCATTGATTAATCACATTACACCTATAAGCAAAACAGAACAATTATAATTTGTAATATCTATAGAATTTATTACATTCAAAGTACTTTCAAAATGTATTTGTTTATTTTAATTATAAAAACATATATTAATTACTTTAAAAAAACTCGGATTTTTTTGCATGACATAATTACATTATAAATATTATATATAAGTACAATAAAAATAATAACGGGTTTTCTTTGAATTATTTTTTAAACAGAGTAAACAATGGGAAAGTGTTGAACTAAACTAGAATTTGAAACTAGGTTACGGAGTCAGAGTCTGAGAGGTTGACAAGAGGCAAACTCATAAGTAGGCCGGGAGTCGGAGTATTAAATCTCTGATAAAGTAACAGGCGTTCTGAATATTGGAATTGTTGTGAAGTGTTTTTTGAGTGATAAGACACAAATATAAAGAAATAAATGGATGAAAACTATTCTATGGCGATAATAAATGATTCATTTACAATTTCCACCTAAAATAATTACTATGACTAAGGAGGGTTTGTTTGTCGCTAAGCTGATTTCGGCAACGGCCTCCATTTTGGATTGTTTTGTTGCTTTTCTGCATATAACACTGAGCAGATCAATCAATGCTTGAAATGTCTTTTGGCAAGGGATGTAAATTTAGGGTACAAGAGTTACTTCCCTTTATACAGTATTTCCCAGATAGACTTTGTATCTATCTAACAGGCAGACTTTAAAATAAGGAGTTAGAGTCGGAATTGTATTCTAATTCGGAGTCGGATATATTGGAATTCTAGAAGTCGCAGTTGGAAGTTATTAAATCCTAGGAATAGGAGCAATTTTGCTCTAAAAGATAAAGGCTTAAATGCTATCATTTTTGTGCAACAATTATATTTGTATTTGATTTGTAACGTACTAAAAGTAATAAATAAGTTGTAAAATCTTTGAAACGATTACCGTTTATTTAAATGGACGATATTATCTCATTCTTTGATGTCTCTCTTCGTTTCTCTTTTTTTACTAATTTTGCTTACAAATAAAACTTATTCATGCTTCAATTAATTTTACTTTCTCAAAATGAAAAATCCGTATTTATTTGTTTGAGTTTGAAAAGTCCTGTTTTCTTTTTATTAACGTCACATATGCTTGCCTGCAAAACCCGTTCCTTTAAACTGTTAACATAAGTGTAGTGCTGAAAATACAACGGATCCTAGATAGAAAATTCCCATATTCTAAATACTGGAACACATTTTGATCATTGGAAAATCTCGTAATAGAAACTATTAACACTACAAACAACTCTCCTTTTCTTCCCTTGCGTACCTAACATGAAACTGAATTCAATACACAGATTTTTTTCCAAGAACTTCCCACATGTTGCATACAATACCGCGGGAATGTTTCCCTATATACTGCAACATGGTCGTTTTCAAATCCAATGTCAACAAATATTTGTCGAGTCGCCATGTGAATTGATCATGGTTTGCAATTTTTTATCCTACTGTTTCATCATCCAACTGAAAATCTGACGAACGTTCATACTCGAGTGGCTTTTAGTGATCAATTAGTCTAATAATTGTTTAAATTGAATCCACCAAGGGAGATGTCATTATTATGAACCTGTCGAGCTCCAGATATTTCAGCTAGTAAACGATATAAAAATGAGGAAATTATAAGGGAGAAATAAAAGCAGCCGAAAACAAAACACAAACGAAAGTAAAGAAAGAGAAATCGCGGGAGGAAAAACTCGAATCCGAAGAGATCGGAAACTGATATCCTAAAAGAGGTGATACTTCAATCAGAACTGTTGTGTTGCTCGATTCGGCCACAAGGGGGTGCAGAAATGAAAAGTACGGGTGTAAAGGGAACGGGTGTACGTGGGAAGAGTGGGTTATTGGCATGGACCGTTGCCAACAGCTCCAAGACGAATCTTATTAAAAGAGGAATCTTTCTTCAAATGCCACAGATTGTTGGCCGGCTTCCAGGTCGTCTTCGTTTCACATTGGCTTGGCCGTGGAACCTGGCACTTTGCCGAGTATAAAGATAGGTGACCAGGCTGAGGCCAAGAGGTATTCTTAATGAGCGTCCATGTAATCTGCGCGTTCAGCGATGACATTTCTATTATAAATTTAAACGTGACAAACAACGAAAATGCGATTTCAATCTGAAGCCTGACAGACCGAGGAAAATACTACAGCAAACTTAAACGTGACAGACCAAGAAATATACTATGTCTCGGTCTGTTACTTAAGCTAGACAAGCAAACGGAAATATTTTGATATTTCAAACTTAAGTGCGACATGAATAAAGATGAAGCTATTTTAAGCGTGACAGACATGGAAATGCTATGCCAAACTTATTCGTGCGAGATCACCCGACGGACAAAACATTTTAAGAGAGATGTTCGGACGTATCTACGTTTTAATGGCGTCCAGCGACAAAAATGCTATTTCAAACTTAAGTGTGACATACCAACGGATAGGCAGACAGACCGAACGACGAACATAACCTCTTGATAGAATGCATTGTCGCATCTGAAAATCGAAAGGAAAGGAAAAGCAGGAGTGTTTCGGTAGATTCCATAGGACAGGCGTTCAACAAAGATATCCCAATCATTAGAAAATTTCCGACATTTTGACTAAACACATTTAGTCGAGCGACCCCACCCCCGGGACTGAGCCCAGACGCGATAATAGAGACGTAGATAATGTACCAAGCTTCAGTGGATATACTCTTATTATGTAGACTAATTTGGAGAGTCTTTACAGTCACGTTCATTCAAGCCAAAGTGTACAAAGTAATATTTTTAAGGTGGGGGGTGCAGTAGTAAATATTTGATATTATAATATCTACGATCTTTAGATCAACACGGTTTCAGTTTATCAATAGATGCGTACGGATCAGCCTCCTAAAAGATACGTGAAAAATATTGTTTAATAAGAAGAACAACAAAGTGCAACGACCAGACACACGTGCACGTTGATGCAGATGTAAATAGCATATCAAAATACCCGTTATACAGATTAGAAAATATATGCGCTCTTCGGACAAGTTCTCCAAATAAATATAAAATGGTTACAGTTATTTCTTCATTATTATATAATGTGTTTAGTCAAAATGTCGGAAATTTTCTTATAAAATGTATAAATATAAACCAGTTCCTTATATGAAGATACATCGAATAGAATTAAAAATCAATAGTAGCAGCCAATTATTTATTAAAATTTATCCATTAGACTATCTGGAAATAAAATATCCCGTTTACTCTGATCACGTAAACGTATAATATATATATATATATATATATATATATATATATATATATATATATATATAAATAGATAGATATACATACATATATATATATATATATAGATAGATAGATAGATATACATATATATATATATATAGATAGATAGATAGATAGATAGATAGATAGATATACATATATATATATATATATATATATATATATATATTATTATTATTAGGCAGAAGGTCGTTATGTATACATGTTTAATTGAAGACTACGAGATTTTCGCATTTCGTAATTATTTAAATTATTTTTCGACACGGCGAGCAAATTTCCGGGTTTTCGGTTGTAAGTCATGAAAAAAAAACAACCCCTGGGACAATTGGGAGGATTGAACGCGCTTGAGGGGTCTGATTAAAGAACTCTCGGAGCCACATAACACGAATTACTACACGAATCCGTTGGGTCTCCTAGGGAAGTATCGACAAGTGAAAATTATGTAATCGGATTGAAAAAAGGATAAGCGATGCGAGAATTATTAATAAATGAAATATTGTTTAATTATTTTTATCTAATCAAATATTTCAACATACACATGTCTTCTTTCAGTGTTTACAGGCATTTTTTCTAGATCCTCAGGTTAGCAAAGCCAATTAGAGATAATGAAATCTCCCTATATATATATATATATATATATATATATATATATATATATATATATATATTGTTCTCTATCGATGGGAGTGCCATTTGTTAAAATCAGTGGGCGTACTTAAGAATGAATGAATCTTATTTATTTCACCAAAATGGCAACCGTTAGCCATACCTATCGTAAACAAATTCACTCTGCTGGACTTCATTTATAAGTTCACTGATACATGCTTTATGTTCTTATATTCATTTATTTATGTAACTCCATGTACATCTCTGTACAACTCTGTACAACTCTGTGCCAAGAAAAATGAACAATCCTATTTCAACGATAAATAAAGCGGAATGAGTGAACACCATTAAAACCTGTCAGTTCAAAGAATATCTCAAAACAACTCGTCTAAAACATCGTTTGAAAGCAACACACCTACAGAATCTATTAAAAAACAAACAGTACATATTTTTAATACTTAAGAAAACTAAAGAATCGTATATATATATAATAAGGTGATTTAGTTTGCTTAAAGCAATATGTACATTGAGGGTTCATAGGAGGCTATCAACGTAAAAGACGTGTAAATATGCCGGTGTTGAGAAAGAAGACACGAACAAAATGATATGTTTCTTTTCTTTTTATTTATTTATTTATTTATTTATTATTCCTTCTTGTGCATCTCCCTTTTAACTATCTTCTCAATTCAACTGTTAAAAACAACAACTCTTAGTACAGTATCGATATCCAGATCAAATTATGTTAAATATTTCATTTGATACTCCCAAAAGTACCCCCTCAATTTCTCCCTCCTACCACTTTCCCTGAATTTATCCAACCTCATTTTAAACTGATCCACGTTATTGCTGTTCTTAATCTGATCTGGCAACTTATTCCAAAATACATACTACTCAGTGAGCAAAAACCTGAACTGGTTAACAGATCTAGTTTTTGAAAACTGCCTTTAAAATAACCTTCCAGATCTAGGGGAAATGCTAGGAAAAATGCCAACCATAGTTAGAAATGGCATTTATCTTGAAGGTCTCAATCATATCACCTCTCATTCTTCTCTCCAGCAAAATAGTCAATCCCAAGTTGGCCAATCTCTCCCTGTAATTGCACGCCTTCCAGTTTCTATATTACATTCCAATTTCTATATCTAGTCGCTGGAGCTCAGGCCTGGGTGCAGTATTCTATATAGTAAATCTTCACAACTTTTGAACTAATGTGTGTAACTGTGTTTCATAATATATTTCACGGTAATTCTAGTTAATTAAATGCTGTGTGTTTCAAATATTCTGAAACTCGTGTGGTCTTTTTTCGATTCGTTTTTTGTTTATTATATTTTAGGTTAATTGTACTAAATGTGCTATTTTTTTAATATGTGTTATCATTTTTTATTTATTTATCTTTTCACTCATTTATTGTAAATATGTCTACTAAGTGTATTGTACTATTGGTATTTATAATCATGTTATTTTGTTTATCTATTTTTACTACTTCCTGACTTATTTGAATTTACTTAACATTTGTATTTTTATAATGTGTGTGAGATTAAATGTAAATATTATAACTACTAGATCATAAATAATTAACCCGTGTGTAAAGAATCGTTTAAAAAGCGACACAAAATCCTCTTCTAATATCAACTCTTAATTATTATTTTTTTAATTATATATTCAATGAAATATACTTTGAAATCAAATAGAAATTGTATTACTTTGCGATTATGTATACAAAAATGGCATTATGTTTTTTTGTTTTTGTTATGTTTCATTATATTGTTCCCATTTTCTTGAACACATCGAGAGAACTTCCAGTAAGTAGAAACTCTTTTAAACATATCCACTGAAAACTCGCAATACTTTTAATACGATCTATTCTTCATCCAATACTCTTTTACTAGCTAAAAAGTAACAATGGTGTAATGGTTATCGGCGTGAGCTACTAATTCTGCCTGCTGTCTACTTGCTTTGTAATGAGGTACGACACAAGGTAATGTTTTGACAAGCCAGCGAAATAGAATAAGTGCTCTCTTGTTTACAAAAGATGCCTGAGCAGCCCCGTCGGCATTCCCCGGTTGGGATGCGTCGATCGATTAGCAATAAGCTAATCCCTTCACAAAGAGAGAAGTCTTGGAGGATGGACTTCCTAGAACTGGACAGAACCATACCTCAGCCCGAAAGAAGCAAAGCCACTACCGGACTGATTGTCGAGAATGTATCCTAGACTGGCATAAACACCTACTCAAGCTGTGCATCGTAAAGCCTTGTTTAAGTTAAGTCGGCGATATTTAACCACTTTAACTATGGAATGTTGGCAAGATTCACGTCGCGTTCCTTGTGAGTACCTAATTCTAAAACAGATTCGTAGAAACGGGTTCCAACACCTAAAAGTAAAAATAAATAGCTTTTTTATTTTCATACGAAAGTTTCTTTTATGCTGAAATGTTATCGCTTTTATGCATGACAAGGCATAGCAAAATGACGACACATTCTATCCAAATGTGAGAGAATTGAGAGACAAACATTTATTTCGTTGTGTCTTCTCAAACCAAACCCAAAGTTGGGAGAATTGAGAGGCACATAATTGTTTTCTTGTGCGTTCTTAAACAAACCTAACATTGGGAGAATTGAGAAACTATTCAGGCGACGTTCTGAGAAATCAAGAAGCTCCTTCCTAGGGCTAACACTTGATCTGTATATGAGATACATATATATTTGAATATTCCATTAAAGTTATATTTTTATGAAGCGATTTGATATAAGGATCTTAGAACAATACTAGTTCAAGGTCAAGGTGAACTAGCCAACGATAAGTGTTAAATGGATAGATTTCGACACAGAAAACAGCAATTCTTCGATCTTTGCTAGAAACATCGCTCATGATATGTGAGGACTAAAAGACAAAATAAGGGAAGCAATAATTACGAAACTGCCAAAAGTAAACCCAAAGTCAACTTTCTACTCTCCTTATCTCTCAAACGTTTAGTTAGTAAAAAAGGTTAGAAAATATTTGTTTCGTTATGTGTTCTCAAACCAAAATTTGGGAGAATTGACAGACACATATGCGTTTCATTGTGTCTTCTCAAACCAAACGAAAAGTTGAGAGAATTCAGAGACAAATAATTGTTTTGTGGTGTCTTGTTAAACCGACTAAAAAGTTAGGAGAATTCAGATACAAATAATTTGTTCTTGTTGTTTAATGATTATCTGCTGTCATTAACTTTTACAACTGCTGCTATTGCAAAGAAGACGAAATTAAACATGCGTAACAACAGACGTACGACGAGTTTAAAAAAAACAAAAAAACGAGTGGGAACTACTATTACGTGTCATCAACGCAACAGGATTCTATTTGGTTAGGTGATGAGCCGTCGTCCGACTAATCTTCTGCAGTTCATTGATATGCCCATCATCGTGCTGCATTAAAATGAACCGCATTCTCTTGAATTTTGAGAATCTGTATAATGTTATGCCATTGACCTCATTAAAAGTAGACTGAGTAAACAAAATATAGTTTGAGGCTCTTTGAGAAAAAATATATAAAGTTCATTTATTTGTATTTTGTTTCAAATATAGTCACTAATCAACCAGAATGTTTCCAAAATTGGTTAAAGCAAGAAGTATTTATTTTATGTTATTTTTTTTTTTTTTAATTTTATTTATTCGTTTAGTTTGTATGTTATCGTGACTGTGGGGTTGAACATCTCTTGTAGCTTAACTCTAAAGAAATGATGATGATGATGATGATGATGATGATGATGATTATGATGATGATGATGATGATGATGAAGCCGATGACCATATAACAATGAACTACTAGTGCTGACAGGAAACATATTCAGTTGCTGTTAATTTCAATAAATTAACACAGACGAATAAAGGATAAATGTGACCCTTTTTCGACAGTCATGCTGTTAGGGGGCGCGCGCTATACACAGAGAAATACGTGTAAGAGTTTATAATGAAAGTTCAACAGCGCAACATCATTTCGCTTCGAGTCTTCTTTGTGTTCTAAACTACTTGAGAAAATTCTGCCCGAAATGACTAGACGATCGACTGCCGAGAGATACCAAGCGAGTGGTTCTTTTTGCGGCCTGACATCATCACAAGTTAGAAAAAGACCAAAAACAAATACTCGCAAGTGTAACTTATATATATATATATATATATATATATAATATATATATATATATATATATATATAATATTTATAAATAAAAATTAAATTATTAATACTTACAGACCCTAGCGTTTCAAGCTTATTGCTCTCATTAGTGCAGGAAAGTAACAATTTCAGACGGTTCACAGAGTCAGCCTAGAATCTGCATACAGTCGCCATATCCACTCGGGCAACGGAAACTGTCACGTGATTAAGGGAAATCAAGATCTATATAACCTATATTCGGAACTTTGCAGTGGAGCTTTTTGACAGTCTTTTTTTAACATTCTCGAGAGTGCTCAACTTTAATTTCTTATACGGGCTTAGTTATCTTTACACTGATTATTCCGCAATGATGAAACATATACGTCTCTAAATGATTATATACGACATTATTTATATATATATATATATATATATATATATATATATATATATATATATATATATATATATATATAAATTATTTATAGACGTATACGTTTCATCATTGCGGAATAATCAGTGTAGAGATGACTATTTAAACCAATCGCACGATTCGAACCCCGGAACTAGAGTTATCTTTAACTTTAAATCCCGATGCCTTAATCGACGAGACTAATCTGAAAAGCTCTTCGATGTGCTGAGAAATTCATCTTATTATGCCGAGCAGGCGGGCAACGATACAGTTTTATGAGATGGCGTTAAACATTTGAAAAAAATGCAAATTGAACAAAGTATATGTACAAAGTATGAGTTTCTAGTTTACCTCTAACTGGAGTGTGTGTTCATATCCTTCTTAATGGTATTGCTGTATAAGTATTTTAAGATTAGAGCTCGGTTTTTCCCTTCTCTAATTAGAGGCTATATACATTCGACCACTTGTGTTTCGTAAAATATTGTGGAAGTTAATCGGTGAAAATGTTGGTAACGCGCGAAAATAGAATAAAGAATAAATCAAATTGTTCGAAGTTTTTTAATTAGCTTTTAAGTAAATACAACAAATAATAAATTCATAAATTGTCTCACACAAATAATTATAACATACTCTGCGGAAGGTGTTATGAGCCGAAACGTTTCATTGTTGTTTTGTTCATATTTTCAGACACTGCTTCCGACATTTTTATTCTGTTGATTTAAAGTAACGGTACTTAGTTAAGAAATAATTAAAGTGAAATCTATTTTAGTTGGAACTCTTTGTTATTATACAATGTATTATAGTTGTATATATTAGGCTTGGTTCTGATTCAGATCATATGTAAACACCTGATTGCCATGCATATATGTGTTATTTAAAACCATTTCATAAAATAGTTATACCGTTCGCAATCGGTACTGCTTGACCTCTTCACACACATAATGAAATGGTCGTCAGGTTTAGTGGTTGGCGAGCTCGGGACGTTATATCAATCGTCTTTGATACTGTTAATCTCCGCTTGCCAATTACACACTAATCCTGGGTTAACATAATTAAAAGCACTTTTCACACGTATTCATTAAATAATGTTTCAAGTTTAACAGGGGAAAACGACGTTAACGCTTTTTCCAATTAAAATTAAAATTAAAATCACGACGCAACCTGTGAATGCTTTTTTTGTTGCTTTTTCGTTGTTGCTTTTACTGCGATTGAACTGCCGAATGTATTTATTTTTTACTTAAGTAAATTAAAAGTAAAATAAATTCGTATGAACCAGAATGGTACAACTTTGTTGACCGGTTTGATTCTGTTGTCGGCATTCTTGCACAAGAGGCCACATAATGATTGCCAACATCCATAAATGAAAGTTGTATTATGGAATCGACAGGATTAGAACTTGGCACGCCCAGGTCGTTAGTCCACGTGTTTATCCATTTAACCAACATCACCTCCCATTATTTTTTTAACATACTTAAAGTAAAGATGATTTAACTTTAAAAGGGTTGTTTTTGTTAAATGAAATTAATGATAAGATGTAAACAACAACAATAGTTATAATCGATGATGATGATGCTGCTGCTGCTGCTGCTGCTGCTGCTGCTGCTGCTGATGATGATGATGATGATGAAATATTTTTTACGCAGAATTAAATTTCCAATTAGATTTGTTGATGAAGCTACGCTATCTATCGCTAACGATTGTGTCTTTGAAGAATAGCACACATATTAGTGCAAGTTGAATTCACATTCCTCGAGAGATTCGACGATGTAGAGACCTGAAAAGCATTATCGAAGACACCACCCGACTAGAGGAAGGGGGAAATGTAATGTACGTACGTTCAGAGCATAGACTAGCAAAATATCGGACGTATGTTCACAAGGAACATCAGCCACAAAAACACCGGCCACTTCCGGCTAGGTTGACTAAGCGTCCTAACACGCTTGTAAATAATGGGAATCAAAATAAAATGTTGAATCAACGCTTTAACTTGTTTTTCTTGTGAGAAACACCACATGGCGACGAGAATTGGATCATGTTTAAGCACTGTAAGCTTTTACATGTAATATTTATCCTAAATCCCCACTGTTTATTGTTTAAACTTTGGGCCTTAGCCAACGCACACAGTTTTTAACATGACGTCGTTTATTCGTTTTGATGATGTCTCGTCATAATAATTTATATTTCAAAAATTAATTTATTGACGTACTTTTATATGAATATGTTATATATATATATTGATAAAGAAAGACAGCGTACACAAGCGAATCTTAATTATTCTTGTCACTTTTTATGAAAGTTGTACATTACTTATTGACATATATATATATATATATATATATATATATATATTTAATTATTAATGACATTATATGTACTAGCATATACTATCAGTTCCTTTTACATTGTAGTCTCCTTAAAAGATTCGGCTCAATGATTGTCAATTATTGATAACAGAGCAAATATAAGTCAGTTCATATTATATTCCAATAACCATGGTTTAATTTTATTATTTTTATATTTTCACATTTCAAAGAAACATAATATTTCTGTGAGATATATTTTTTACGGTCCGTTTCATTTGTCTTGCGCCAAACAACATTTTTATGTCAATATCGTCTCTGCAACACTACAAAATCATCAGAAAAATTCACAAAGAGTAAAAAGTTCTTGGATTAAAGTGTCTTGAAAAAACCCACACTATACAATAGTTCATTTTTGGGTGAAAACAAACAAAAAACAAATAAAAAGAGAGCAAAAACTCACATGTGGGGGAACCCACTAATACGCCATTTTTAATTTTTTGCTTGTTTTATTTGTTTTGTTGTTTAAAAAAATTATTGCAACTATAATTAAAAATTATAGGACGCAGCAACGTATCAAAATTAAAAAAAAATTATTTGATAACAGTAACTTCGCTATGTTTTGCTTTTTTTTGTTGTTGTTTACTTTAGAACATTTCTTGAAAATATAACTTACAATCACAGGACGCAGCACCGTATCAAAATTGTCGTCTGGTACCATTCGGCTCGTCAACACTCGGGCGTTTGCGTACCACAGCCGAACGCTTCCGAGTCGAACCTCACGAAAACTGGGTCAGGATCGATATCAGTACCTTTCATTCAACCGTTGGTCCGTGTTGCCTTCTCTAATAGCTTCTTTCTTCAGAACGTTTGTCTTGTTAATTTCGATGCTTTCTCCCTGTTTCTCCGACCATTTAATTGTAAAGTGAACGAATATTTTGCTGCCGAACTCTCAACACATGGTTCCCCTCCCATGAACCTGACCCCTATAACAGTAGCTCCTTACGCTTCACTGGCAATATGCATAGTTTGGGACGAATGAAATAAAGCAAAATATTTAATTGTGAAACCGTAAATAAAAATGCTACAACACTCACCTTTATTTTTACGATCTTGGCACGACTAACACTGTGCGAATTGTGTTTGCGCATTAAAGTTTTCTGAAAAAGAAAGATAAATTGGTTACGTATATTTTATGCAGAGGAAAAAAGGCACCCGACAATATAAAATAAGTAACGACTGCAAAAATATGTTTATGTGAAACAAGCTTCATTCACCTCAAATGATGTTTCCGTGAAAACGTATAACTTGTTCCGGATTTTTTAGATGAGGATTGATAATTTTTATTATTTGGATTATTCGAACTACTGTACTCATCTTGGATGTTATTTTCATAACTGTTCGGCCGGTGTAAAATCCGACGTTCTTCAGATGCGTCTTGTCGAACTCGGAAGTCTGTATGTCGCACTCGGGAATCTGAGGATCGAATATTAAACCTCCAGAAGAACTTATTTTGGACTTATTATAACTTAGCACTTTAATCTGTTGCGCCACATATCCTTACAGATAATTCAACTATCAATATTAGGAGTCTTAAAACTATTCTTGTTTTTAGATCTGCAGTCTTACTCTTTATAACTATATATAGCTTCTTAGAACAGCATATATATATATATATATATATATATATATATATATATATATATATATAAGGTACTTAAGCTTTATTTTTTATTTATTTTTTAATGCAACTTTGATTCCTATATAATTTTATGGCTAGCTACCATATTGCAGAATGGTTCTATGATGTAGTGTTTAGATAGTATTATTATTATTATTTTTTATTTTTTTATTATTGTTATAATTAATGTTATTTGATATGCAAATTACTATATCATACGGTAGTCTTAAGGGTAATATATTATTATTATTTTATCATTATTATTATTTATTTATGTATATATTAGTGGTATTTTAAGCTGAATTATTTCGACACTTGATTATTGGGGAAATGGTCGTATAATCAGTACCATTGGAGAGCCATGAATATTATAACTGTCCTGTTTTTAAATCTCCGAAACAGTTACATGGTAAACAGCTGATGATCCCCGTGTTAATATTAGACGCTTAAGGTCTCCTGTGTTTGTTTCACTCTTAGATAATTACCCCCCCCCTTTTTTTTTCTTTTTTTACTTATATTTTTTCAGTTATTAATTTTCCAACGAATGTTAAGTCTGCAATATCTTGGATTTAGTTAGTTTGTCTGGGAATTTAAACTGCATTTTACATTTTTTTTGTAAATGACTCAAAGCTTCTTTAGACTATATATATATATATATATATATATATATATATATATATACGTATATATATACGTATATATATATATATATATATATATATATAATGATTGAAGTAGAAATAAAGATTCTTGACATAGGTGTAAGGGGTTATAATGTGGCATATATGTAGTTTGATTCAATTCTAAAAGGAAAATTCAGATATGCAGTATCATTTTGAATTTTTAACAATAGGAATTAGACATCAATTATTAAATATTTCTAAATTTTCATGTTTTAGATTGTGATCAAAGTAGAAATAAGGATTCTTGGCATAGGTGTAAAGGGTCATAATGTAGGGGATACGTAGTTTGATTCAATTTTATGACCCATATATATATATATATATATATATGTATCTATAACGTAAAATAGTAGTTTGACAATCTAGTAATGGCAATTAAGCTACAAAGAGCGGCCATGTTTCATTTCCGCAGGGAATTGTCAGGCTAAGTACACGGGATTTCTTGTCGATTGTTTCGTCTAGCTACTTAACCAATGAAAATTATTGTTATTTCCTTCTCGCGGATTCATGTTTCCATTAGCCAAAGTCAGGTTTTAATGTGGCAGAAATTCATCTCCTCATAAACGGTCATTCTGGATTGGGACCAAAAAATGCCTAAGTCTAGAAGGATTTCCCCTCAACTGACTGAAGATGAAAAATATGGAAGTGAAGTATCACAACAAATACAACACTTTGCGCCGAGTCAAAAGATCAATAGAGGAATTAAATGAGAGTAAGACAAAGAGAAAGACAAAAAGGGTGCGTATAGAGTAAGAAAGAGAGACACTAGATATATAGAATGAAACGGGAAGAGAATAAGCTTAATAATAATCGGAGATTTTAATTTCAGCAGGAGAGCTTCCTAAATGTAAAGTCATTTTTTAAATTACATTTTTATATATAATAGTTTTGTTATTCACTTGAATTTCTTTAATATAATATTGATACATGTGATGTGTATGTATATACTATCGAATAGCACTTTCTTCCGTCATGGTGATGACACAAAACTGAATCCCGTGATAAGCCTCCAATTTGCTAGCGTTATGGAGTGTTGAATCACCCTTTAGGTAACACTACTCGCTCTTTTACTCCGACACTGAGTGCTAATACCTGTTATGGCCGCAGCTATTGTTTAGATAGAAACTATTTTTCCACACTATTCATTTAGAAAATGTCCACTTATAAAAGATTAAGCTGTAAACCAAGCATATAGTTTTTGTTATAGAAATCGCTCCAGACAAGACATGAAGCAACTTGATGTAAGGAGCTAAAACGTTCTACTTAAAAGTTAAAAACTAGCCGACGATAAGTGGTATATGGATGGATTTCGACCCAGAAACGAGCAATTCTTCTCTTTATGTCAGATGCATCACTCGTGGAATGTGAGGACTACAGGACAAAATAAGGGAAGCGATAATTATGAGGCTGACGAAAGTAAACAACAGGGCCACTTTCTACTCTCCTTAACATGTTATACAAAACATGTGTTCGCTTTCGACATAAAATGCCCAAATAACGGTTAAGGTGCCGTTTAAAAAAACCCAGCCACCTACCAACACAGCAACTTCCGTCTGTTAAATGAGTGATCGTTCATCTGATAACAAAAGGAAAGGAATTGAGCTTCTTGACCCCCGATGACCTCAACCATAAATTTAATGCAGCCTATGACAACTGCCCTTCGTTCATGGGACATTTTTCTGTAAATATTGTTTAATGGCGCAATTTCTTATCCCATATCTGAAAAGTTGGCAGCGGATTAATCGATTTTGTCAAGTAAGGTGAAATATATTAGAAGAGACTCACTTGCCATTTAGAACTTAGCGAGAAAGCATCATTGTGTACTGTCCAACTTGATACAGACGTGTAGACTCTACGTGATTATACTTAGACACCACTTGTATTCCATGAAAAATGCCAGTATACTGAAATCATATGCCCTTAATAGGGTTAAGATGAAAATACATATACCTTAAATGTACAAAAAGAAAATTCCCAAATTTTTACACTTTTATTGTTATTAAGGGTATGACTATATATCAACCAAACCATTTCATTACCACATCACTACAGTATAAATCGCTATGCATGAGTGGATGAAGAAAAATTCCTACCAGTAAAATACATAGCCCTGTTGTGATCGCATACCCTTAATGACACTAAAAGTGTAAAAATTTGGGAATTTCCTTGCTATTGTACATTTAGTGTATATGAATTTTCATCTTAACCCTATTAAGGGCATATGATTTCAGTATACTGGCATTTTTCATGGAATGTCACTACTTTTGTAAAGGCTATGTCTCAATACAATGCTTTCTCATAACTGATATAGTTGGTAGTTTGACTAATCAAGGTATATGGTAAACTGAAATGAACATGCCATCAACTAGACACTACAACCTCTATCTTTGCCAAAAATAAGCTGAATCCATCAAATGGTCGATAAGATATAGAATAAAGTGTATGTAAGGTTTTTTGGAATTTTCTGGAAAACTAAGGTATATGGTAAACTGAAATTAAAATGCCATCAACGAGACACTAGAACCTCTATCTCTGCCAAAAATCAGCTGAATCCATCAAATAGTTTATGAGATACAGGAGGGCACATACGTACGTACGTACACACAGATAACATGATTTCATGATTGAACTTTCTGGATCTCTGGGTTGCCTTGACTAATGATGCTGAAATTCTACACACTTATAGAACCTATCAAATATAAATTTTGTGCAAAGTTTTAACTAATTTGGTTTATTGGTTTTTGAGTTATGATTGATCAAAGAAATGAGATTTCCAGCATAGGCCATTCGTGAGTCTATTAAGGGATAGGGCGCTCTCGCGCCTCCCTTTATTTAAGGAAAATGGACGAAATATTGAAGTGCAATAACATTTAAGTTAAATTCGTAGTGCTACATTTTTGCTATATGTTAGTAAGAGCTCGCGATCCTGGTCGAGACTGCAACCGAGAGGAATGAAAAGCAAAATATAATGATACTTAACCTTAGTTCTAGAATCCTTATTCGAATTTTGATCAAGATAAATGACATAATTTTAATTCTGGAAAATTTCTCAAATTTTGCCATACATTTATAGGGTTTACAAACAAATTACATTACAAGAATTCTGCTTAATTAGTGCTTGATAACTATCGATAAAATCCAATGCAAAGCTGATATATTTGAATTTTCAAAATGGCGGTTATGCCCACATTATTTTTTTTTTAAATGCTGAAACTGAAATTTGCAGAACATTTATTAATTGATGTTTTATACTTAGTTTCACAATTTCACAAATATCTTAAGAATCTTAATTTTCACGAATGACTTCCACTCCCTTTTCATTCCTTTGCATAAATTAAAATAAACATATCCCACATTACGACGTCTAGCAGCTGTGTTCCAAAATTAATAATTACCTGTTACTAAATGTAGGCATGACTCCTCTCCCCATATAAACATATATAAACATACGAGGCCTGTCTAAAAAGTATATGCCATTAGGCCTGAAAAAATATTTCAAATACATGACGGGGTTGCCACCCTAATCCTTTCAAAGTAGGTCCCTTGTGCTTGCACACACTTAGCCTACCGATCTATTCACTGGCGGAAACACCTCTCGAAATCTTCTTTTGGGATGGCGTTAGATTCCGCAGGTGTTTGGAGAAGATGCAATTAGTGTAACACAAATTAATGGGTGGTTCAACCGATTCCAAAATGGCCGCACACCAGTGGAGAGTGACCAGCGTTCTGGCAGGCCTCAAACTGCTCGGAATGCAGCTGTTGTTAAGAAGGTGCGAAAAAAAGAGATAATACGGAACGCGACGGCAGAGATGAACACCATTTAAAAAGAAAACTTCCAGAGGTGTTTCCGGCAGTGGATGGATCGATGGGCTAAGGGTGTGCAGCACAAGGGGCCTACTTTGAAGGGGATTAGGGCTCCAACCCTGTCACATATTTGAAATATTTTTCTGGCCTAAGGTCGGATATGTTTTAGACAGGCCTCGTATATATACATATAGAGATGTTTTAAGAACTCTTATAGTATATTGAATATTTTTTTAGAAATACAAAATATGTTTATTTTTCAACATCCCACTGTATAATCTCCCTATTATCGCTTTCTATTAAATATATCTTTTTGTGTGTATGAACAGTCGAAACTATTAAAGAAAGGAAACAATAAAAATATTGGAATAGTCCATTATAAACAATTACAAGAAGCAAAGAGAGAGAAGGGGAAGAGGCTAATTTTGTTGATTTTGTCTTTTTTATATTTCTTTTACTGACTTTGCAAGCTCACCTTTTTTTCTGATTAAAACAATTTAACCCGAGCTCAATGGTTATTAATATCGGTGGATGTGATAACTGATATTCTCAGATGGATCTTTTCGAATTTGAAGATCGAACATTCGAACAGGGAATTGTTATGTCGAATTCAGGTCTCTATACGGAGTTTACAACTGAACCTTTATAAAATCGAATGGAGTAGATTGAGCCCATTCTGTCAGCTATTACCACGTAGAAGTGCAATATTGTATGATATTCTTAGATATTATCGCCCGTGGTAATGATTGCACCTTTAATCTCCAGAAGAATGTCATTTCGAACTGTTTGTTAACCAACGCCTTTAACTGTTGCATCTA
>OY744531.1:33319232-33329232 GCA_963556195.1 Sepiola atlantica | reverse complement strand
TCATGAGAAGCCAACGGGCGACTAGAGAAACTGGACTCATGTCAAATTAGTTTTCCATTCTATCTACGCGTTTAGCAATGAAAATATTATTGCAACTAGCAAATATATGTTTCCTCCGGTCGCTTAGTTTAGTTACATTGGGAAGGTTGGTATAATAACGAAAGAATATATATAATACACTGACAACAGAAAGGAGTGGCCAATACCTGAGAGAATAGTATTATCATAACAGTACAAATACTACCCTACCCCCAAAGGAGAAGGCAATGCCTGGGATAATCGCACCATGCCCACAGAACAGATACAACACCTGAAAAAAGAGGAGGTAATTCTTGGGAGGTGGTACCATGACAAATTAACACATACTACACTATATCACTCCTCAAGAAGAGATAATGCCTGAGAGGATAGTCTTATGACAACAGAAGAGATACTACTATCTCCCACTCTGACAAGGGGGTCATTCCTGGGAAAAGGCTATTCTGATAACATAACAGGTACTACACTACCTCGCTATTGAGCATCTAAATAATGTACAATATACTGAAATTGTATAGTAAACTAAATTGAGAATGCAAAGATAGTAAACTAGTACATTATAGAAGTAATAGTATAGTTTCGACTTCAGACAGACAGATACCAAACCTCCATTAGTAATAAAAGTGAAGCGTGACAGATAACCGACGGGCGTAGCTTATCGTCGAGGCGAGATGACGCACCTTAAACTATGCGTGACGACATCATTGATGTTTTGCCATTCATTCTTGAAAACGGTCCAACCGAGTTAAAAACTTGCCGCCATTAATATGACTTTCTCACGTTTCTTGTTAGCCTACTCTAATCAAGCAACAACAAGCAAACCATTCTACGTTTATGTGGTAATTGAATTGACCAATAAACGGAGCAAACACACCTGTTCTACTAAATATGTCCGACTGCGCGAATTACATAATGGACGCCGAAGTCGCCAATCTGCTATGCCGGGTTCGAATCGTATCAGATATACTGTGATCAAATTACACACTAGTTATATCGGCAAAGGTGTTCATCCGAAATTTCTACAGAACTATGATTGAGATAGTAACGTGTGTTCAATTACTTTTAGAGAACGCAATTTTAATTCATATTAATAGAGCCAATAGTCATCGTGGATTACTATTAAATGAATAAAAAAGGGGTCGATTTGGCGTAAAATAGAAAATCTCTGCTCAGAAATAAACAGACCAGACCACGTTGGTTGTTGGTTGGTTGGATGCGATCGTCTATGACGAATTGAAATCAGAGTTGTTCTGGAGTGCTCATTTTCGAGCGAAACCTGTCGGGAAATTTATGAACTTGTAATAAACAGAAAGTCTGTAAAATTTCCCAGGCTTCTGTTCAGTCTTAAGAAACAATGGATAGCCACTGAAAGGGTGCCTGCGCGGGGAGTCTATTGTGAAGCAAGGGTTGCGCAAATCCAACCACTGCTGTCCTGTACCGGCATTGCTTTATTCTAGTGGCAATTAAAAGTCCATGACAGCTGGAAACAATGCCAGGATAAGCAGAGAGCCCTCTCAAATACAGCACCTGGTATTCCAAAATGGTCACCAAGCTCAACGTAGTTAACATGATTATGCCGTATGTAAAATAGCAAAGTGTGTTTTGATATATCGTATGCAATGTGCTTCATTATTGAATAACCTCAAAATAGTTAAAGTCCCACATACAGAATAATCATGTTGACACACCGGTTCTTGCTAGATAATTGAAGTCAGGCAACGTGGAGCCTGATAAATACTAGATGGGCAACCATGTTAAAATACCAGAATGTATGAGGGAGGACGGCGACACCTGGCTGCAAAAAAACCTGCAAAACCTGACGTCGTTAAAATAATCTCACCTGAGCGAGATACACTTGTTACCTAGGGCCGCTTGTGAAGTTGATATTCCCTCGAAACTTTCTATTTCGGAGGGAGCCGGTTTAATCCGCCTAGGGTGCGTGCTGCACCCGGAGAAAGGCGTGACTTTCCTATAACGGTAGAAGACAGAGTGTGTTTAATTATGTACTCATACTGTTGAGAAAGGAATGACTCCTCAACTTGTGTTTAATTTGTCATATACAATGACTCATACCATATTTTATTTTATTTCGACATTGAATGATCTAAAAATGGGTTGATTTGGCGTCAAACCAAACAGAAACCAAACGCAAACCCATTTTAAATCAGTTGATTGTTGCCTGTGAAGTTCCGAAATAAAAAGGTCTTTCTCAATGTGTGATTGTGGTAAGTTGGTCGCAAAGAATTGGAAACGGCACAGTAGTGTGAATTTTCTTCTCCCAATGAAATATCAGAGGGTAGCGAGAAGTTTGTTAAAACTCTGTTACCACGTAATGTAAAGTGGCGAGAGTAGGCTTGTTGACAGTATTATTTACTCCTCTCCAGGAGTTAGGCACAAGGCCAGTTTTATCCTACTCCCACAAGTAAGATGTGACCCAAGGTCGGGTCGGAAAGTGGGGGTTGAAAAGCCAGCGCTCGAGAGGTGAGCACTCTGACCATCAAACATTGCCTGGGCAGCCCCGTCGGCATTCCCCGGTAGGGGCGCCTCAAGCAGTAAGCAATTAACTTACTCCTCCCCAAAGAGGGGAGGAAAAGCCTGGGAGGGTGCACCTCCTAGAACTGCACAGGACAATCCCATAGACCGGCGTAAATCAAGCCCCGAAGGCCAAAACAATACCGGTCTATAGGGTGCAAGGGAAGAAATGTTGTCACGCATTCATCTCGGGACACATTCAATGGGCACGAATTCCAATCAAACATTCTTTTTCACCCTTCATTTTATCACACCTGTAAACATACATTCGGCATCGACCCTCCGTCAACTCTAATAACCTACAGCCATGTATTCGATGCCGTGTCCTTAAATTTCCCTAATGTCATCCAATATATCACAGAAGGGAAAATAAAAGATTATTTAAAAAGTCACATATCCGACATTCAATATATTACAGGACCAGTTGCTTATTGGGTCAAATATTTTTTTTTTGTATAAGAGGAAGATAATAAAGAACAATGCATGATAAGTCATTTTTGCTTTGAAAACGAGGCTAAAATATGGCGCTGTTTTATTCGTCTTTGTAAGAGATAGGCTTCACTTTTATATACTAAGTCACCGCTTATCAAAGGTCGAATGCCGCTCGAGGATAATTATTAATGAGATTGTCAGATGGTGATGAACAACACCTTTAAGGGGATTGGAAACAATGGCTTAATTTGATTATTTAAGTGGGTGGATCGACAAGAATTTTCTAACATTAAACTTAAAAACGACTATGTTGTAGTCAGCTGGGAAACAGTCCTGCAGTATTGTGTAGCATACAGTACTGTATTGCACAGATAAGTTTTTGGAAAGAAACTTTGTTCATGGTAGTTCGGTTACATTTTAGGAACACGTAGGGAGAACATAACATTTTTAACAGTGGTTGACGCTAGAGGGGTTGTTGCTGTTAATGTTTTACAAAGGTTGAACCTGAAATTGGAGCTCATTTGAGCACCTACCATAAACATAGGAATAGAATAGAAAAAGGCTAGCAATGTCTATTCTGTGAAAAAGGGGTTGCACGAAAGAAGAGGAAATCACCCCACCAGATTTCAAAGTCGAATCTGTACTTTGTACGGCATAAAACATGTTCTGAGCGGCACCGGTACCAAGATGTGGCACCAGTAGTCAATTTTAGGACGTATATGACTCTTGTACAAGTAGAGGATTGCCTTAGACTGTTACTGTGACAGACGGTGAACGTTATTATTCTGCATGAACGATTTTGCTTAAAACCAAATGAAGCATATGTGCCCTCCCTCTGATCATCAGTACTTGACTAATGGAAACAACCAAACAACCATTAATCACAATTTTTATTGAATTCTGAAGAAGATTAATGAGTGTAAAGTCAGATATTTGCGAAAAAGAGCAATTTTTGCCAATTAGGGAGAGTTTAGTCAGTCGTCTGACGGGATTACCAGTTTTTTTCAATGATTGCCAATATTTGTTTAATTTAAATAACGGGTAATCCTAACTTTTAGTGGATCAAACAGAAATATTAATGATAGAGATGTTTTGGTAAAAACTACCATTTCGGTGCATTTTATATCCTTGAAGGATAAAACACTGTTTTGTTCTTTTTGTAAAAAAGTTGTGATCTCCGTGTTCAGAGTGTATCCTCTTTTAACTTAAAGCAATATTTTCTTTAATTTTTATGAACTAATGTTGAGACAATCAGAAAATAACAGAGAAAAATATAAGTTATTTTTTGTGCTAAAGTTGAGTTTAATTGATATATTTTGTCCGCCATGTTGTGTTTCATTTTCTTTAATAATGAGTCACCACTGACCACGGCCCAAAGGTCACTAGAGGATATGGGTCAATGAATTTGTGCGGTAGACGGTAAGGCAACACTGATGATAGATAGCGATGGTTGAAACTGGGCAGAATTAAAAAGGACGGCTCAATAACAATTTGTTTACATTGGGCTTGAAAACGACTATGTTGCAGTCAGCTGGGAATCAGCCCCGCGGTATTGTGTAGCATACACGTGTAATTATGGGAAATAAACTTGATTTATTGACGCTCTGTTTAGTTTTATGTACACAGAGTTTGAAAGGGAAATTATTGACAGTTGTTGAGACTAGTTTTTGTCGTAAATATCTTACAGAACCATAGATTAGAGCTCAGTCGAGTACATGCCATTAAAAATAACGATAGAGCAGAGAAAGACTAGCAACATCTCTTATGTGAAAAAGTGGCTGCAGGGAAAAGGACATCCCCCACTAGATTTCGAAGTCGGTTTTGTAGTCTGTCAAGGTAGGAAAGGGTACTCTGAGCGGCACCACCCCAGATGTGGCAACAGTACTCCATCTTAAGACGTAAAAGGTAAAGGTCGCATAGTCTGGACGCGCACGAGTGTCGTTGTCGACATCGCACACTGCCCATGGCCGTAGCGGCGGTGATTTGTTAAGAATCACCGTGTCTCGGGCACAGCATATGGAAGGCGGAGCCCATCCCTCTCCTTCCGCTGCCTTGAACTTTAGTCAGGTACCCATTTACAGAGGGAGTTTCAAATCCGAAAATTCGCATGAGTGGGATCGAACCCGGGTCGTCCAGCCCAAAGGTAACCACTCGTCCACAGGCCCTCCCTTATCTTAAGACGTATTCGGCTGTTATACATTCTTTTCTATTAATGAAACTGATGATCCGAGCGTTAGCGGTGAAAGGAGAGAAGCTTGGTTTTGAACATATTAAAAGTAACCAGCCACCTTTTTCCCCATTGTAAAGAGATAATCAGAAAGATCTTGATCGTCAATGCTCTTCTAAGTATTGTCAAAGATGGTTGTGATATCTGAATAAAGGTCGACGAATGATCTTAGAATGTGATTTGGGATTTAATTAATGAAGATGAGAAAGAGAGTCGGGCCAAGACTTGACCATTGAGACGCATCGGCGATGATACTATGTGCTTCAGATGCCTGCCCATACAACGACTACTTTTATAAACCTATCGCAGAGAAAGGATTGTATAGTATAGACAGCATTTCCAGATATTCCATAGCATGCACGCTTCTGAAGTAGACCTTTATGCCACACCCTATCTAAAGCCTTAGATATGGCAACAGCTGTTGCTCCGGGAGCGAAGACCGTCTATAGATTCACTGAACTTGCAGGACTAAATGCATATTGCTTATCACTGAGTAGACTGTTTCTGCTAATGTGATTGGCAACTTCTTTAGTTATCATTGATTCAAGCAACTTACTCATGATGCATAGTAGACTAATTCGTTAGTATTAAGATGCATAATGCCGATTCCTAGTATTTTTAAATACTACGCATGCTGACGAAGTTTTCAAAGCTGATGAGAAGCATTTCTGATTTAAGTAACAATTGAACAGCGTTGTGAGAATAGGAGCTAATTCCGTTTGCAGTGCTATAATTGGAATGTTGTCAGTACCAGTTGATTTGCTGGCATCAAGGTTCTTGATAAGTTTTGCAATATCCCGGACAGATATATCAATGTCACTCAGAGTGGTTTCAGTAATAAGCGGAAATTCAGATGGTAAGCGGCCCTGATCGCAAAGGGTGGAATTTGATTCAAAGTTCTTTGCAAAAAGTTTGGCTGCATCTGAAGTTGAGGAAATCCCCTCTTGTCCATTGGTAATAGTTGAAATAGAGTTCACGCATCTGTTTAGAACTTTGTTTGTTATTCACCAGAACTCATGGGAATCAAGCTTCAATTCAGCCACTCTATATTTAACGGATCCGGAATATGATTCCTTCGCGTTTTCTATAAGCATTTTGCAGTGGTTGCGGACAGTCTTAAATGCTGCTTTTGGTTCAAAACATCTATTTAGTTAAAATCAATTGGAATAGATGTTTCTCTGAGCAATGGCGGCGGCACATTTTGGGGTTTGCTACGGCTGGCAATTTTGTTTCTATTTGAATTTCTTGGAGGGAATTAAGCTCTTAATAACAACAGTTAACCAATCAGTTACATCGGATACGATACAGGACGCATTCTTTTCAAACATGAAGTGCAGAGGAATCTCTAATATGTAAGATCTGAGGCTGTCTCAGTCATCAATCGAGTATCAATAGACGGTGCAATGGAGAGAGACTTCAGGGGTTTGTTGTACTTTGTGTTGCTCTTAATTGAGATGACTGAGTAATCGCAGATCCGAGTAGAGACAGCATAGTGGATAGGTACAGTTCAAGAGAAGTTGCCAGGAACAGATCAAGATAACTTGCTAAATGTCCGTCATCGTCGGGTACGCAAGTAGGTGTGTTAACAGTCTGTATTAGATCACAAGGGAAAATTCGTGACCAAAACCTCTCTTCATCGTCAATCTTCTTTGAGCGGACTAGTCTATCAACATGGTGAACATTAAAGTTACCACAGACATTAAGGCTAGCAAAAAAGCGAAGAGGATCTTGTTAATTTTGTCAGATATTTGCTCAATTAAAATAGCCCCATCGGTGATGGGACGATAGAGAGTAAACATGAAAGCTGTGCTGTGCATAAGTGCAACACTGAAACACGTATAGGGCAAATTAGGGTCTTCATAAAATTGTCCCTACAACATGGAAAACTGTCTATGATGTAGGCACAAATTTCATGACCATAGCAATTTTGAGGGTCGGGTTTAGAGGTCATATTTGAGTATCCTGAGATCAATAAGTCATCAGTAGAAACGTATGGGCCAATGCTGCTTTAATATAGAAACAACAAGTCGGGTTTGGTATATTGTAAATAGATTTCAACATCTGGAATGTTGGAAAGTCGACCCCTAACGTAAGAAAAAAGGGACCTGATAGTAGGATTCTACGTTAGACGTTACAGTTTTGAGTTTACGCTTTTGTTTTTTTGTGTGACGTATCATGTGGGATTTGGAAGATTCGTAGAAAAGTTCAGTAGAGGAAACACACGATTATCTTTTTAAACCATTGAAGAAAGAAAAGTCATACCAGTTCCACTAATATATATTCGATAGCCCCACCACCATCACCACCAGAAACTACTGCATGGTCCAGTCTCCATTCGCAAAATGACACTGCATCAGCCCCGATATTGTACATCTGCTAGTAGGACGGCCGCCTTGAGAGTAACTCCAAGGTTCGAGTTTTTAGACTATCAGACGGATAACGTAAGCGTAGGTAAAACGTTTACCTTCAGCACCCTTATTAGGGACATGACAACAAAGATAGAGGGAAAAAATTACTCAAGTCATTTCCAGTCACTGCTCATACTACACTGCACTCCAGAGGACAGCGATTTCTTCCTCGTTTGTCAGAAACATCACCCAAAGAAAATGAGAACTGAGTGGCAAGGTAGGGAGACCAAAATTATAGAACTGCCGAAAGTGCATTCACTATGGATGTTCTACTCTCTATTTGTTATGTCGAGTAAAACTCAATGATATTGTCATAGACTGTGAGGAGTGCCTAGGGTCTGTGATATTTCGAAAGGCGTCTGTTTTTGTGCAGTAACAAATAAGATGCACAGACGTTAGCAAGAGCATTTGGTTAATCGAGAATAAAAGTGTCTAATCTAAATATGTGTGTTAACTTCGGCCAAATTTTAAATACATCTTTTGGTGTGCCAATTAAAAATTGATGGGAACACGTTGTTGTATTTTAAATATTATGATTACATGAAAAAATAGAAGCGGTTATAATGTATTTTTCTTTTTTAATTTTAATCATTATTTTTTAGAGTAAAATCACATTTAAGATAATGAAACGGGAGGTGACGGTGCTTAAGTAGATATCGACACGGACTGAAGAGCTGGGTGTTCCAAGTTCGAATATAGTCGGTTCCACAGTACCACTTTCACGTAGGGATGTTGGCAACTTTCTCGTGGCCCTTCCCGTAAGTACCCGATGTCTTTCTAGAAAGATTTATAACTAGCAAAACATCGGGGAAGCTAATACTAACACCAGAATCATCTGATTCACAATAATGAAAAAGAAGATGATGCAACAATTATTTGATATCTCTAAAGATTAATCCCCAAAATATAGATTAAATAAAAAATGCATTTTTCAAATTAAACAATGCTTCGAAAAAGAACAAAATCTATATATATATATATATATATATATATGATATTTTTTAATAATCGAACGCCCACGCATGTCGTCAAAAAGTTAAGCTGCTTCTGAGTTCAGTAGGTAGCTAAGTGACGGTCAAATTCATTAATCTAGTCATCCATTCGTAAGTATCAGCTTTCTTGATCACTGCTGTCGGGTCAATGGCTCGACACGGACGCATGTGTCTGAACGGTGTCGGGGGTTGCGCGCATAAGACTCCGCGTGATCGCCTCAACTAATCACATCCTGATTAGATGACATCGAATGTTTCGCGAGGCGAGCGGTAACCTCGCCTCATTTCTTCTCGTCGTCGGCTCCTCAACCCTGACACTCCTCATTTGTGGAGGGCGGCCCCCGAGGCCTATTTCTGATTGTAACTGCAATCTATCTGGACCTGTCAGTCTCTATTGATTCAGCGTAAATGCAGTCTACTTTATAGAAACGGGACCTTTAATTAAAAGGAAAGGAGCAAGCAGGCTGACAAAGGAGGAACAGTGAAAACAATAATGACAATTGATTGCTATGAAGACGAGAAGACATAATGAGATTTCTTCCAATCTATTTCCTGATCGGCCTATTTAACTCTCTGTGTTTCCTCTGCGACTCGTGTCTATCAGTGTCGCTTCATCCATTGTTTATTCATATCTACTTAAGCATGAGCATATGAATTTATCTATCGATGTACTTACGTATGTAAGCCCCTAAATATATATATATATATATAATAAAATGACGTAAGAAGCCCTTTTTAACAATGCGTGAAAGAATTTATTTCTTTTTTTTCTTTTTCCAATCAATTTCGAAGTTTACAAACTTCATCTTCAGGGATGTATTTTTTTTTTTTTTTTATAAAATAAACAAACCTTTACTTTTGTTTATAAGTAGCATCGAGATGGTGTGACGCTCTCCACCAAGATGGAATAGGGCGGAAGTGAAAAATATTAAGAACGATTATGCCAGGGGCAAGCCGGGAGTTATAAAGATATTGTTCGTTCTTTTTTTTTTTTTTTTTTTTAAGCATTGAATAAAATGTAATAAAATGACGTAAGAAGCCCTTTTTAACAATGCGTGAAAGAATTTATTTCTTTTTTTTCTCTTTTTTCTTCCTTTTTTTCTTGGAAAAAGAAAAAAAAGAAATAAATTCTTTCACGCATTGTTAAAAAGGGCTTCTTACGTCATTTTATTACATTTTATTCAATGCTTAAAAAAAAAAAAAAAAAAAAGAACGAACAATATCTTTATAACTCCCGGCTTGCCCCTGGCATAATCGTTCTTAATATTTTTCACTTCCGCCCTATTCCATCTTGGTGGAGAGCGTCACACCATCTCGATGCTACTTATAAACAAAAGTAAAGGTTTGTTTATTTTATAAAAAAAAAAAAA
>OY744531.1:33296732-33309232 GCA_963556195.1 Sepiola atlantica | reverse complement strand
ATAAAACTCACCTGCATTTTTTCGAAGTCGAGGCAGGGTCTCTGGATCACAGCCATATTTTCCAGGTCCAACGAAGAGTCGGAGGCTGAATTGAGCCGATGCCTTTTACGGGGTGAAATCGCACAAATGCTAAAAGACGGTTCATTCGGAAGGAGAAAGTTTGTGGCCGTAGTCCGCATCACCTTGTGGATGCCGGCCGGTGGTCCTGAACCGAGAAGTACCGGTTTCGGATCTAGCATGAACTCCTTTACTTCCTCATCCGATGACCCGGCACTGTCGGCCAAGTTGCCGGGAACACAGCAGGCGCTGTTGGCATTGGCGTTGTTAGAAAATGCGTGGCAGCCGACAGTGTTAGTATCAGTGACGCTATTGAGATTCGGCGCAGAGACGGCCCCGGCTACAGCACCGATAACATTGTTAGTATTCGCGTTGTTTATGTTGCTGTTGTTGTTATTGTTGCTGTTGTTGTTGTTGTTGCACATTATATTGTTGTTGTTGTTATTGCAGAGGGCATTGTTACTAATGAGGATGCTGTTGTTGTGGGACAGTGGTGGCAAAGCTGTTTCTCCGATGACAGGTGAAGCCGGGTCCTCTGCGCACCTGCGGCAAGACCGACTGTTGCCGCTGTAGCTGTTGTTGTTATTGTTGTGATTCTGTTGGTGTTTGTGATGATAAGAATGAAGATGGTGTTGGTGGTGACTGTGGTGATTATGGTGGTGATGGGGGTGGGGGTTAGTGTGCGGGGATGCGTGTGGTTGGTGAGGCTGGTGGTGATGTGGCTGGTGATGCTGGTGTGGTAGGTGTCCACTGCTACTGCCACTCCCGGCGCACTCGTCCCCCTCCCCTTCTTCGTGCTCTCCACCTTCTCCTTCGCCAACCCCACTTCCTGCTCCCTCTCCACTACCTCCTCCGCCGCCGTCGCCACCACAGGCCTGCGATTTTTTCCATTTTTCCGGAAGGCTGTTTTCACGATTTATACACTCCAGCTCCTCCTCGGAACTGTGTTGGTCAGTTGTGGCTGCTGTTAGATCAGCCGACGTCACCATACCAACGCCCGCATGCAAATCCATCGAGCCAACAGTTTCACTAGAGATCCTATCCGAGTTCTGTACAGAGGTCCTGTTAACAAATTCCGAATTTAGTGCCGCGAAAGCATTCCTGCTCCCCGTCGAGGGCATATCGACTCCAGCAGCGGTATTTATTGTCGTAGAGCTCAACTCGTTCGTTAACGAGCTCTCCGATAAAGGAGAGTCCGGTAAGGATAGCGGGGACTTTATATTAAGATTATTCAAATTACCCACCATGCTGGAAGAAGGGGTATCCTGATTAAAGCCGGTGGCGTCGATTGAAGCGTCCCAGACTGCTGTAAGATCCGATGGGAAAGAGGACGGGGGAACCACGTTTGCAATCGACGGAGACTGGCGCTGGGATGGTGGCGGCGAGGGGGATGGTGAAACAGGTGGCTCCGAGGACAGACACTCTGGGCGAACACCGGACGAACGTACACCATCTTCTGTAGATTCCAGTTCGGACATTTCCGATGTGTTCTCAACTTCTGTGTTTGACTCCATTGCCGGGTTGTCAATGGGTTGTTCAAGCGACAACTGATATACCGTTTAAAACTGTTCTGGTAACTGAAAGACGAGCCGGACACTGGACTCCCATAGTAAAATCTCTGGGGTTAGTTGCTGGGTTTAAAATATTGTTTTTTCTTTTCAATTCTGCGGTCTGAAAAAAAGAAGAGAGAACACTTAGGTTATTTTTAAAGAACTGAACAATATTACAGGTAAACATTAAATAGACATATACGTGTGTGTAACAGTGTTTCGCCACATGAACCATGTGGCCTACATTGTATATAGCATCCCACATAACAGGGGATTTTCTTACAACGATGTATTTTGTTTGAGGAATCGGTAACGCTGTGCGACGGTACTATAACTTATCCTTCAAGAATTTCCCAACTTATCGGGCATCCTCCTAACGTTGTCATTGAGTTTGGAAACGTTGTTGTAACTTAAATATTCTGCACTGGTCACATAAATATAGGATAATCTTCCTTAATTTGACATAATCTGTAGAAGTTATAAAATGTCTCTATTTACTGACTTCCGCACGATGGCAAAGTTACACAAGTTGGGGAGATTTACATAGCCCGATTTTTTGCGAAATTTTGACAATAGGTATTAGACATTAATTGATAAATATTCCCCAAATGTCAGTATTTTTGGAGCATTTTAAAGAGTGTTCAGGGCACAACCTCCTATTTAAATATTTTAATATTTCCAATTTGTATTGAATTTGATTCATATTTCTCATTTGTATTGAATTTCATCCATATTTCTTATTTGTATTGAATTTGATCCATATTTCTTATTTGTATTGAATTTGATCCATATTTCTTATTTGTATTGAATTTGATTCATATTTCTTATTTGTATTGAATTTGATCCATATTTCTTATTTGTATTGAATTTGATCCATATTTCTTATTTGTATTGAATTTGATCCATATTTCTTATTTGTATTGAATTTGATCTATATTTCTTATTTGTATTGAATTTGATTCATATTTATTATTTGTATCGAATTTTATCCATATTTCTTATTTGTATTGAATTTGATTCATATTTATTATTCGTATTGAATTTGATCAATATTTATTATTTGTATTGAATTTGATCCATATTTATTATTTGTATTAGAATTTGATCCATATTTCTTATTTGTATTGAATTTGATCCATATTTCTTATTTGTATTGAATTTGATCCATATGTATCAGAAACCAATGAAGCAAGATTCTCTGAATTTCAATCTCTTCTTAAAACCACTTTAGCTTAAGCCTAAAATTTTAAACATTTTCCAGAATCAAAAATGATAATGGTTTTTGATCAAAATAAGAAATAAGGATTCTAGCCATAAGGTATGGTATCATTATGTCTTGATTTTAATTACTGTAAGTGGACATAGATATAGTAGGAAACTGTTCTGTTTGTGTAATTTATTTTTCCCTTCGTGCGACGTGTATACTTCTAGCTATATATAAAATCAAAAATTAGATAACGCACTAATGATATGAAAAAGTAATCTAAATGCAATATTTTAATCGATGGCGACGATGCTGATTTGAATAAATACAGGTGAAATAGGTGAGGTATTCCAACGACTTATATCCACCTGGTTTCAAACCGAAGGAATCATCAGACACAAATAGTTAATTGAATATGTGTGTAGCCAGATCTCGGATAGTGTATTTATAAAGTTTAGCCGCCTTTCTGTCGCCAACAGATTCTAATTTTAGGACTCTAATGACCGCGATTCTTCAGATGAAAGGAAAACTAAATACAATTTCCTGATTGCATGCTTGTTATTACATGTTTTCTGTCTTCTTTAAGTTCGCAAAACGATTCTATAAGAGAATGAATTCGGTGATAAACATGGAAAAGAATCGAGGATGAATCAGATCAAAGCAAGGATTGAGACCATACAAGGAACGGAAATGATGAAGACAGCCGGAATATAGAGGAATGTTATTGAATGCGGAAAGCAACCCACATAACAAACAAACTCTTACTAGCCACAGGTTAATGGAAACGGTAAAAAACAAAATTAACATGCGTACGCACATATGCAGTGGCACCATCATCAATTGATGCCACACAAAATTATTGTGAAGAGTAAAGCAGAGCGGAAAGACCTACGAGGGAGAGCAACAATGAGACTTGCAATGGAAGGGTGCAAAAGTACTGAAATAAATTAATGGTGAACGGCTGTTACGATAACGCAAAATTATTTGCAACTCTCATCAAAAGAGACAAAGACTGATAGAAATCTTTGAAGACTTATTGTCACTCAGACTCCAGGGAACACCACTGGTTATTGTTGGTGAGTAATCACTGATAATGACTTGTTTGAATAATAATAATAATAATAATAATAATAATAATAATAATAATAATAATAATAATAATCAGAGTATTATCCAAAGGACATCTCCAAGGCGAACACAACAGAGAACAGTGAAACGGGAAACAAAAAGGCGAGAAAATATTAATGTGAAGAGAAGACACTGTTATATGGACTATTTATAAGTCGGAGCAAAAGGATTTATACAAGAAACATGAACATGGCCGCAAAGAGGACACTTAAAAAACGAAACGAAATCGTTACTGATATTGTGTATCCCACTTTAATGTAATTAGACTGGACTAGATAACTTGATAACAGTACAAGAGTATAAGTCATTTTGATTTGCTGTAAAAGTGGATTTTTATAAGAAAATCCTTTTTCATTGCTTTGAGATATTTAATTTTTTAAATCTTTTTAACGAACTCAAACATATGACGGCCTTATGAACCGCACCTGACACGAATATTTCTAAGATATAAATATATCTGGGTAGTGTATCCCTGTCTACCAAGCTCCACCTCCTGTCGCATCGCCTCAATGTTGTATCCCTATGCTTGTCTTCTAGGTACTTCCAACTAATATGCTCCGATGAAATTACTGAATGTGTAGCCTCTCAACCTAACTACTCTCGACCAACCCGACTAGCAGCAATATCCCGCCCCTTCACTGTAGAGGACCCCAGATGCCAGATAACAATATCTAATAGATATTTTTATTCAAACCGCTTGTCTTTGGAATTCCCTCTCTGCTCCGCATCTGCAACTGTATGAACATACAGAAATTTAAATGTAATGTGAACTAACATCTTTCTCACACAACTCCTCACTCAATACTTACCTTATTAATATGACCCCAACTCATAGTAGCCCTTTACTTTTTGGTGGAAATATGCCTTGTTTTGGTTGAATGAAAGAGAAAAACATCATATGACTTGCTATTATAAAACCAAACATCTGGCTAAACATAATATATAAAAAGGAACCATACGTATTTGTTTTAAATATTCAATTCTTTTTTATTTTATTTCAGTCATGTTTTTTTTCTTTTGTGTACTATCTTCTTTTCGCTTCTCCCTCGATAATTCTCAGGAAAAACACGTGTTTTACTTTTGTCTGCAAGTGTCTAGATTTGGGCGGTATCCCATATAAGGAGCACCTGTCATAACAAACAGTATCTTCCACGATCATTTAAGGTTCCTTGAAGCCCCCTTTTTAAGGAACGCCCAATCATGATTCTATTCCGGCAGCAATATGGATGCATGGATGCATACGCACGTGTGTGTGTGTGTGTGTGTGTGTGTGTGTGTGTGTGTGTGTGTGATGAGATTAATATGCGATGGCGTTGCGGTTCGTTTATTAAAATCAATTTGGAGTTACATTTTATTTTTATTCACACCGAATAAGGAATATTGCTACTGAAGGATACGGGGCTACTGTGATAAGAGTCAGATTGGGGGGGGGCAGCCTTAGTGGCGAGCTGGGCAGCAAGTTTTTTTCACTTTTCATTAAATTTCGGTCGGAGAAACAAGGAGAAAGGTGGAAATTCCCAAGGAAAGCGGCCCGAGAAAAGAAGCTATCAGAGTACACAAAAATATCCCGGCATTTAAGGTCTTTAGAGTGAAGGGTATGGTTTTTGGTACTAGTCTTGTAGGTCAGGAGTATTTACTTTGGGGGGTACGTGAAGTGAGTTTGACGGAGCACATTCCGTGTAAGTACTTGTAAAACAGGCACAAGGATGCAACTCTGCGGCGATACGACAGGGACTGGAACTTGGTAGACAGTACGTGACCAATTACGTTATAATTTTTTTAACCCTGTCCAAGATGGATTAGAGAAAAATGGACAGTCGTTTTGTAACAAGTTATATCAAATCCTGGCTCATCATTTTCTGCAAACAGTTGGATATAAACTTAACGACATTTTATTGGTTGAGCTGTGGTGTCAATTGACCAATAAGGAGCAAGTAGTAGAAAAAGCTTTTTCATTCCGCTAAGAAAAAATATTTTTTAAGAGTGAATATTTGGACACAAAAAGTAGCGCTCCCATAAAATAAGAAGTTCGACCAAGGTTGGGAAAGTGCTATCACACCAGTGCAAATGTTTATTTTAAAATGCAACATACATTGTTCAAGATTTGTATTTTAAATAATGGTTTTGAAATACATTTTAAACTGTTAAAATTCTACTGGACATTTGTACATCTGGACTGCACATCTGTAGAAGTAATCACACTGCTCCAGATGTATATTATCACGGTTACAAAGTTGGGGCTTCATTACCAAACACACATAAACAGATATACTGTATGATCATAATATAATCATAGCCCTTTGACTGGTCAGCATTTTAATAATCTTAAATATAGAGTGGCCCCTCCAAAAATGCCACCCATATAATCGTTAATAAAATTCGCAATTCTTTATGCAATCCTACCATATTTCCTACAAATAGACTTCAGTCTATGCATTACCGGTCAACAAAGTTTACGTCATAAATGTCTAACAGATTTTTCTTTATCGCCGTCCACGTTGGTGGTAGTCTCATCAGTAGGGAGATTGGGCCTGAAAGGGTTTAATACTTACTCGACCTTAACCTCTCAGATTTTTATTTGTGTGAATTATCTCAAAGATAATATCTATCAAAATGATTTCTACACATGAACTGAAATCAAGAGTGATATCAGAGCTCAAAGAAGGGCAGTGCCAAGAGGGGAGTGTGTCAGAGTTTTCGGCAATTTTGCACATCGTTTCCAGGTTTAGTTCTAATTGAACGGAAGAGTAGTCGTGATGTGTAGACTATTTTCGAATCTGAACGAACTTAGCGGTTACGTTAGGGTATTCAGCCTCAGTGGAATAAGAAACGGACAGAATCAGAGAGAGAGAGAGAGACAGAGACAGAGACAGAAAAACAACTGAGAGAACGGGAAAGAGAAAGGGAGAAAGATCGAGAGTCTGTAAAAAGGATAGATAGATAGATAGATAGATAGATAGATAGATAGATAGATAGAGAAAGAGATAGAGAGAAAGAGAGAGACGATAACGTTTTAGCGGCGCTGGGCAGTCACAGAGAAATTTATGGACGAGGATGCGTTCGCTATTAGTTCAGTTCTCTTTCTTCACCCTCCTCTCTCTCTCTCTCTCTCTCTCTCTCTCTCTCCTCAACATGAAGAAGCCTATGTTTATTTGTATTAGTAAGCAAAACTATATTTCATTTAAAAAAAAAACAGTAGTATTTAATTGCAAACCGGAAAACGTAAATAAAATGGCAAGAAAGTCCAATAAACCAGCAACAACCATGGACGATACCTATCCGTACCGAATCTTCTTCCATTGGCCACACCCTAACCCTAACCCTAACGTATTCGTACCGAATCTTCTTTCATTGGCCCCATGAGTACGAGTCGAAGCCAAGATGCAAAATCAACACGAGACTACAATTCGCCAGATGAATAGAAATTCCCAATGAGATAAACAAACCGCTATGCAACATGTCTGTATAACATAAATGTCTAAGACTGTGTGCCGCTAGCAATATACCGAAACGTATCGATGAACCAATCGATCAATATTTTAGGGTCATTAAATAAATTAGTTAAATGTTTTGTACTATTTGTATCATTCAGACTACTATTCTCATCTTGGATACTATTCTCACAACGTTTCGTCGATGTAACCTCCAATCTTTTTCATATGTGTTTTCTTAAACCCACCACTCTTTATGTCGTACTCGAGAATCTGTAAGGAATTTCGAATGAAACCCTTTATTTTATCCACGAGGGTAGCTTGTTGTCGTTCTGTCAGCCATGATCGGGTTGAAGACTTAAGTATTTCGTAAGTGTATTCTAAGTATCGCCCGTACTAAGGATTGAACCTTCAACTTCCAAAAGACTCACTTAGAAGTGATTATTACTTAGAACTTATATCAATTGCGCCACGGGTCCTTGCGCATGGTCGGAGATTACATCGGCCGAAACGTTGTGAGAATAACATCCAAGATGAGAACAGTAGTCCGAATAATCGAAATAATACGAATTATCAATAAATATTATTTTAAAAAAGAAAAATAACTAAATTATTTTTTCTTTATGAATTCGATATTGTTTCATCTCACAGAAATAGTTGTTTTTGCAGTTATTCAAAATAGGGGAAAATCAAACAGAGTACTCCAGGTTTGTACAGAGCTCAGATTTCAGATGTTTCACTAGTTTGTGCAATTTTAAATTTACAATCAAATGTATTATGTGTATGAAGGCGAATGTTTTAATTAAAAAATATGCTAATTTCCCCCACAAAAAAGAAGAGAGCGTCGACCTTTTATGGCTTTCGTTCGCCAAGATAATGCAGGTAGCCATACTGCAGGAATAACTGAAAAACCATCGGGTAGGGAACAACTGCCACACCCTCCATAGAGTCAAGATCTACCCCTTTTGATTTCTATTTGTTTGGAACCCTAAAAATGAAATATAAACCGTGAACAACTTAGTACAAATATGTCTATGTGTGTGTAATGGTCAAAGTGTTCGCTAATACGCCCAGAGACCGAGGTTCAATTCTTGGTCGAGTCATACCAAAGAAACAAAAAATATTATGCTTCCTTACTAAGTACTCAGCATTATAAGATGAGTATCTATGGTATAAGGTGTCGCCATCCCTTACATCTCGGTGTAGTAGCCAACAAAATGGTAGTCGTCCTCGACACCAGTTGATCCATTTATTTATTTTTATATCAAAAAGTGAGTTTTCTTACTAGCTATACCAAACTTGCAGCAGATAAGCAAAACGGTCACCCATCTTAGTAGTGATCAGGGTGAAGATTACTTAACCGGTGATCACCCATCTAATTACGGTCGAGGGATATGTTTTATTATAAAAAGTGGTGATTATACTTAAAAGTAAAACAGGCAAGGTCCCAAAGAAAATTCGAATTTTTCTATTTAAACATTTCAGCACATTCATTGAATAATTTCCGTGTCTGTATTCTCAATGTATGGACAAAAGTTTTAATTCATAAATAAAATAGGTTAAACTGATAGTAAAAATAAGTAAGAAAGATAATTTAAATAGTTTGCAATAAAATACAAAAGTCAACTAAAATCAAAGGGGAGTGGCTGTATAAAACTTCCCGATCTAAGATTCGGACAGACCGACCGACCTAACAATCAATCACTCAATCAATCACCTTCATACACAAAGCGAATAAAAAAAATGGCGAATGGTGACGGCCAACACCAGTAGCCATTTTGTTTTGTTATTCGATGTTCTGCTTCCGTTTTTAGACGCTCATGATTAGTACCGTCTAAAATAGAGAAAAACAAAAAAATCAGAATAATAAAAAATATGGCGACTTGTGTCGGTCGCCATCAGTCGCCATATTGTTTTTATCTTTTTGTGTGTGGAGGGATGACTGATTGATGGGCTGATTGATTGGTTGGTCGCTCGATCTGTCCGAACACGTGGCTTTATATATTCCCGCCGTCAAGCATGACAGTTGGAATCGTAAAAGAAAACCTTCCCACGATTTTTATATTTTTATTTTATTCAATCGGCGGAAGATGTTTATGACAGTGTCACGATAAGCTGCCGGCTACGTCTATTTGTTGGGTCAGTAAGAGTAGAATACATCTATAAAAGAAAGATGAATCGGACGCAGGAAGTACACATTCATTCAGAATAATTGTCGACTTTGTAATGTTGTAGACAAGAAACTTGTTTAGAAAAGTCCATTGAAATGATCATGCTATATTATAGCTCTTCGGCAGCCTCGTAACTCTCGCTTCTTTTTTTTGGTCCTTTAGTCCTCACATTCCATGAGCGATGTTTCTGACAAAGGGGGAAGAATAGCTACTTTCTGGATCGGAATCTATCCATCCTAAGCTTATCGTTAACTAGTTTTGTTGACCTTGAAGTAGTGTTTTTTTAACTACTTACATCAAGTGGCTTCGTGCCTTGTCTGGGGCGATTTCCATTAAATATATATATATATATATATATTTATATATATATATATATATATATATATATATATAACTTATAATGACAATTAACATCTAGTTAGAGGAGCAAAGCAAGGTTTCTGTGAAATTTTATTGCATTGTCATACTGTTATTATACTCTACTCATGGATTGAGCATAGTTGAAATAAATGATCTCTCTCTCTCTCTCTCTCTCTCTCTCTCTCTCTATATATATATATATATATATATATATATATATATATATATATATATATATATATATATATATATATATGGTAGATATTCTCAGTTCTCAGTCGGCGTTGCTCGGGAGTAAAATATAAAAATGACCAATTTGTTTATGAGAAAATAATGCTGACGCTATTAATTTCGTAATCAAATTATGTAATAAGAATCATTTAACAGTTCGTTTTACTAATACACACCAAATATTAATGTGCAATTTATTTGAATGCGAGAAAAACACGAAAGCATTCGCAGAAACCCATAAAAGCGCATATTTTAAATTCATGTATATATACTAGCAGAGCTAAAAACCGAGCGTGGCCACATCCACTATCGGCCACGCTCGGTTTTCACACAAATGACCCAGAAACAATCTCTTTCCCTAAAAATAAAAATAAGAATTAATAACTCCCAACTATCACCCCATTTCCTCTTTCCCTTGAACTGTGTAAACTGCTGCTGATAACGGGTTAACCAACATCGCCGTTTTTATTTTTTCCTTTTTCATTCACATTCATGCCGAAACTAGAACGTTTTTAAACTTAATTTAAACAAAATTAATGACTGTATGATATCTTCTGCATTTTTATTCATCCTTAGAAAGTCTACAATAAAGACGAAACGTTGAAGGATATATAAATTATATAGTTTTTTTTACTTTCCTTTTTCATAAATATATATATATATATATATATATATATATATATATATATATAATCAGTATTCACTTAAACAGTGCTCAATACATGAGTAGGACAATTAGTAGGATTATTAAAATAAACTTATGAGAAGCAAGCTATACATAAACCTATCTGTTTTGCTCAAAGGTCACCAGCTTTACACTTAGCCTCACGAAATCCTTGCAGCGACACAAAAAAGTGTATTTGTAGCTTTCTTGCCACATAGAATATATATCCAAACTGATAGACGACGAAACAAGTGTCTGTAGATAACTATTATATACATGTATGTGTATGTACATACATGTGTATGCATATTTATATGATAATACGGTGTTTTAAGCTTAACACCGTATTTAAGTTTCACCACATCTCTGATCATCAGAAGTGTATCTGACTGTTATCAATCGAAACGTGAACCCGGAGAATTAACAGTATTTATACACGTGACATTGCATTTATAGAATTACGAATTTGTTAACGTTATTTTAACAAAATATGTATATATATATATATATATATATATATATATATTATATAATAAGCAAGAAACTAAAAGTAAAACTTTTAGTAGAAAGAACCTATAGTGAAATGGTAAAAGCTCAATATACGAGATAGAGCAATTATAAAGTTAAATGGACGAAGAGTGATAAACATGCACGAATGTCCAAATTTATTTCAAACTTCAAATGTTCAAAGCAAGGCATATTCTGTAATAAAATTATGTTTATTGTTCTTTCCTTAAGCCAAGGCTTTTCAAAGATCGAGATCTTATCATCAGAGGAATTATACAGATAGATAAGTTGGCAATAGAAAAGCCAAAGTTCAACATTTGAAAAAATATTTAGAAAAAGATGGGTGAGAAAAAGTTCGAGTAAAAAGCTATTGGGTTTGTCCGGGTGGTAATTGTCCGCCGATAAGCTGTCCAATGGAAGAGAGTTTCAATATATATTGTATACTATTATATTGTATATATGTGTATACTATCATAAATGAGCGACACCATAAATATAAAGTCATGTTAGAAATAAGAGGTTTCCTGTGTGGAATGGTTATCGAGAAACGACTCTTACTTTAAGAAATGGGTATTCAGTTGGTCACTGAATTAATATATATCGATCCAAATGATTGTCGTCCTTTATTCATGAATGTACAAGCGACATGGAGAAAGTGTCCAGTGAACAGCTTCAAACATTTGACCTCTGATGCAAAAACACATCTATAGCCACAATTGAAGGAGTAATCCAACTTTTTCACTCATGAAAAAAGTTTTAATATTCAATTTTAATTGTTTATTAATTATCGAGATTCTGATTATTTTAAAAATATTTTCAGCTAAAACGTAAACGACAATAATTTACTTTTATTTACCTCCAAATATTCGTTTTATTTATTTGTTTACAAATTGTCATTATGAGTTTTACCGATTGTTTACATCATTTTTTCTTTCTTTTGCAAATTTCAAAAGATTACACGAAAAAATAATTGACACTTTAAGACTGCGACGCATGTCATTGTGAACAGTTGTTTTCTTTACTAAGGTTTTGAAAATAATTAATGAAAAACTCAAATCTGAAACCAATACATATATATATATATATATATATATATATATATATATATATATATATATATACAAAATATAGTCATTCACCGACAACGGTTTGTGTGTGTAAACATAGCAAGCACATCAACCCCGAGATTCGAAACCC
>OY744531.1:33274232-33281732 GCA_963556195.1 Sepiola atlantica | reverse complement strand
ACTTAATTCGAAGTCGAGTTGCTGACGAAATTGTAGCCGCCATGTATAATAATTAAATAACTTTAAGGAACTATGTTCGTTTATTGCATCCTATAAAACCGGAATGAGTATAACTGTATACGTAATAGGTAGAAATAACGTTATCCGATATTCTGGAAACTCAATGGAATTAGAAGGAGCGCCCATTAAATGTGTGCGTAGTGTTTGGTATTATGTAGTAAATTATTAGCAGACAAATAGTAAGTATAAACGTACACGTTTTTTAAAAGTAAACGTTGTTTATTTTTTCCCGGTGTAGATGGGGAGAGTGTTAGTACTAAAGTGTTAGGGTGAAAAGTTTTTGCTACCACCTATATGGAATATGTTTTGGGGAGAGTCTTAGATGGTGGGCGAAAAGTAATATTAAGTGTTAGCTGGAGAATATAATCACAAATTTACTAAATCACGCTCGAGTGAATAAGCGTAAAATAGTGGTGAGTTTAGTAGCCTGTGATGCATGTGGTTATGTTCCTATCTTGACAAAGGTACAGGGGGGAAATCATCTTAACTTTATATAGACGATAAAGAGGTTTTTTTCGTCACTGTAAGTGTTTTAAGCAATGTTAAGCCTTGTTAGTACTTAATGAGTGACCAGTTGTAATAATGATTCCGGGAAAAATTCAGTTCGAACCCCGTTTCAACGAGATAAATGTGGAAGAAATAAGTTGTATATGCTTTACGACATTTCTAGACGCGTACTGACCTGCACAAGGGTCTTGAGTGAGTGCTCGTGTGACGGCACCTTGCTCATGTTAACGTCGAGATAAGAAGTAGATGTTCTCGTAAAATAAAGAAACGAAAAAAGGTGGGAAATAATGTCTTTTTTGTTTTGATCAATCGATAAGAAAGGGGGACATTATTTTGCAATCGTATTTAGCGCTGGTTGTAAAACTGCCATGTATGAGGACGCCATTGGTTCTGTTTATTTCCGTTCATGAATCTCAATTTATTGCTGAATAACTCTCAAGAGCTCCACGTCATTTTATATGCGTTACACAGAAAATATACTTAACGCACACATGCGGATGTACACACACATCACTATCACTTTTTCCCTCCCTCTCTCTCTCTCACTCTCTTTCTCTCTCTTCCTATATAAATATAATAGTTATAAATATTTTATATATATCAATGTATAACAAGCCGCGCGTGCGTGGTTCCCCATCTGTATATGACTCGATGTTGCGAGTGTAAAATGCAATAGATTTGGGCAATTTGGGGCATTTTTGCACCCCCCCCCCCCTTTGACCCCATGGGGGCGCGAACCACAATTTTTCTGAGGTCAAGGATGCTCATTTTAATATCCAGAACAATTGCCTCTACATTTTGGCCAAGTTTCAGAAAAATTGAATGGATGGATCAAACGTTATGGGAGAAAAGGGTCATTTTTTGCCATTTTGGGGGCTTTTGACCCCCTGGGGGGGTGCGAATCAGATTTTTTCCAAGGTCAGCGATACTTATTTTCTATTAGGAACAATTGCCTCCACATTTTGGCCACGTTTCAGAGTAATTGAATGGACGGATGAAAAGTTACGGGGCAAAAAATGTCATTTTTTGCATTTCGGGGCCTTTTGACCCCCTGGGGGGCTAACCAGATTTGGTTTTCAAAAATCGGAGAATGTCACTTTCTAACCTGACCAAAGTTACAAGTTCATGCAAAATTTCAGAGAAATTCAATGGAAGGTTGCGGAGAAAAATACGGACGGACGGATTAACGGACGGACATGCCTCAAAACATAAGACCAATATATATATATATATATATATATATATATTAAACTTTAATTTACCTCAAACAAGGCACATTGCCACTGAGACTGTACATTTAGGGTCATATCAATAGGGGCGTATCAATAGGGGCATCCTAAGTGAGTAGTTGTGCAGCGAGATGTTTCTTCACATTACATGTACATTTTAGTGTGGTGGTGCAACCAGGAAAACAGGGAGCAGAGAGAGAATTCTAAAAGTTTGCAGTTCGAGGAAAGAAGCTATTAGACTAGAAAGCCTTCCAGCATCTGTAAACCTCTACAATGAAGGGGTGGGATTTTGCTGATTGTAGGGCTGGTCGGAGGTATTTATGTCGAGCCGGTACCAGAGCAGCAAGTCATACGAGAACATTCTATTAAATTATTAGTAAAACAAGCACAGGGATGCAACATTGCGGCGTCCTCTGTGACAGCAAGATCAGCGACATTCTAAAGTCGAAGATGTACCGGACTATTGTAAGACCCATCACTTTGTACAGCTCCGAGTGCTTGCCAACTACGAAGTAGGTGGAGCGAAGATTCGTTGTTATGGAAACCAAAATGCTTTCGAGAATTAGAGTGATCGACCACATCTTTAATGACGACATACGAATATGCTACGGCATCGCGCCGACAAAGGGCAAGATGAGGGAATAGTGACTCCTATGGTTTGGACATTTGCTGAGGTTCGACAACACCGTCACGAAACTCGCTTTCAAATTATGAGTCGCCGGGAAGCAACCAGGGGAAGGCAGATGACAGGATGGTCAGACTCCCTTCACAATGAGTTCCGTAAAAGCAGTCTTCACTCGGACCAAGTCTGTGATCGCTCCAGTGGAGACAACATTTCATTATTGCGTACCCTGCCGTAGTTCGGGATAAACGCAAAGAAGAAGAAGAAGAAGAAGCAGAAGAAGAGGAAGTTACTATATCTTAATATTATACTAAAACTCCGATAATTTCGTTTACTTGGTTTTTTTTCGCATATTAAATATTATAATTGTAATAGTAGCAGTAGCAGCTTCAGAGAACGAGAATTAGACGATCTTGCCAGTAAGTGAATGACGTCAACAATAAAATAAAATAGGAGCAGTAATAACAGAAACAATGTAAAAAGGTGAGTAAGAGAATGACGTAATTAAATAAATGACATGAATAAAGAGAGGTAGTCGTAGGAGCAATTGCAGTCACAACGTAAAAGGCGTATAGTAATCCGATGACGTGAATAAAGCAGAAACATGGAAGAGTAACAGCGTAAGATGAGAGTAAGAGGACGACGTAAATAAATAAATGACATGAATAAAGAAGAAAAGGGAAAGAGTAAAGTAGTAATAGAAGCAGCAGCAGCTCAGGACACTAAATGTATGGGTCAACGTTGATATATTGTAGATTAGTGCATCTACAATATATCAACGTTGACCCAAACGGGTCACTGGCTGGATTGTTAGTTTTCATTATAAACTAGACGAAAAAAAAACTCCTTGCAAAATGTAAAATAACATAACTTGAAGATAGCATCAGCAAGTTAATGGTCAAGGATAATGTCAATCGACTGACGTAGACAGCTAGAGAGATGCGATATCCGCATGTCAAATGGGAAAAAAAGAAATAAATATATCAAGTAGATTTACGTTAGTATTCATGTTTTTTTTTACTGATAGGGCCACCTCTTATCAAGGCCCAGGGACACTCGAGGATAAGGGTTAAAAGGATTCTGGGTTTGACTGGACGATGATCACTGCCAGGAGAGGATTGAAAACAGTGGGTGGGATGGGCAGAAGATTATTCAAGAGACAATTTTCTGTTTACATTATGAGATGTTCTAGGAAGTAAACTTTGTTCATGAGATGTTCTAGGAAGCAAACTTTGTTCACGGGATGTTTTAGGAAACAAACTTTGTTCATGAGATGTTCTAGGAAACACACTTTGTTCACGGGATGTTCTAGGAAGCAAACTTTGTTCATGCGATGTTCTAGGAAGCAAACTTTGTTCACGAGATGTTCTAGTAAGCAAACTTTGTTCATGAGATGTTCTAGGAAACAAACTTTGTTCATGAGATGTTCTAGGAAACACACTTTGTTCACGGGATGTTCTAGGAAGCAAACTTTGTTCATGCGATGTTCTAGGAAGCAAACTTTGTTCACGAGATGTTCTAGTAAGCAAACTTTGTTCATGAGATCTTCTAGGAAACAAACTTTGTTCACGGGATGTTTTAGGAAACAAACTTTGTTCATAAGATGTTTTAGGAAACAAACTTTGTTCACGGGATGTTTTAGGTAGTAAAATTTGTTCAAGAGATGTTCTAGGAAACCAACTGTGTTCATGAGATATTCTTGGAAGCAAACTTTGTTCATGGGGTGTTTTAAGAAGCAAACCTTGTTTTGTATATAGAGAAAGGAAAGAAAGTTATTTGTAATTGTAGTTAGGCGAGTCTTTGCTGTGAATGTTTTACAGGAGGGTCGCGAAAGATTAGGGGTCAGTCAAGTACCTACCATGAATATAACGATACACTAACATCACTTTTGTGTGAAAGAGTCTTCAGAGTCGAGAACTTACAAACCTCTGATCGGCCATTTTAGATTTAACAGATTTTGCATAGGACTCTTTAACGTTTTCTAAGACTTTTCACAATGGTTATGGACAGACGCATCTGATATAATTTAAGCTAAGCGTGTAATTAATTTGGGTGGGGAGGGGCGTAGATCGATATAAATTGAGTAAAACACACAGAGGAAAAAGAGAAAGGCAGAAATGAAGACACAAAGTTGCACAAGGAAGTTGATACATAAATACCGAGAAAATACGACAGGCATATATGGAGCAACTAGGAGAGACGTGGGGTAACTAAGACCGATGTAGGGCAACCGAGATAGACCGAGTTAGGGCAATTGAGATGGCAAATACGGGGCAATTAAGACAGACTAAAATAGAGCAATTTAAGCAGACTAAAATAGAGCAATTAACACAGGCAATTTTAAAGGAACTAAAACGGGGCTATTTGCAGCACACTTAGAGAGACATATATGGACACCCAATACCAATATGGAGAATGTAAACCAGACCAATATGGAGCAATTAAGAAATATATTAAGTGTTTAACTGAAAAATGCAATAAACGCCATTATCAAAATTACGAAACTATCACTACGAAAAGTGTTCCATATGAACACTCGACCATACCCTAAAAACATATTTTACATGATATGATAACGCCATAGTTTCTCTTTGCTTTCAATCAAAATAAGCTTTTAGTGAAAGTCTACATTTAATATATTCGACCTTTTATTGTTTAAGGTAGCAATTTAAACTAATTGGATTTATCGCGTTTTGCATTCGTACTCATCATATCGAACAAGTAAGACATAGATATTAGGAGGAAAGTGTATAAATATAAAAAATATATAAAAAGGAGTAAATAACTGGAAAAGAGTTGATATGCCGTAACACAGAGAAACCACACCGTGTAAAACGTTTTGTTTTTGAAAATGTGTGTATTAGGGAAAATACATTTAATTCACGAACTTGTTCTGCTAACATTTAGTAATCATCTTAGGTAACGCTTGTTGTGCTCAATCTTTACTCTCTATGCCCATATATTGGGTGTAGTCTCTTCTGTCATTCCTTCTTCCCCCAAAATGGGGTTGCTGAAGAGACAGGTGATTTTTTCACTCCAAGTGCAAGCCCCTCATAAATACATAAGAGATACTGCCAAGTTTGCTGCAAAGAATGAGTCCCCTTGCCGTACTAAAGCACTTCTCACACCTGCCAGTATCCTATACCTCCATAAAGCCACCATTCGCACATGCATTGCGTATTGTTGCCACATCTGGGCTGGTGCACAAACTAGTCTGCCCCTCTAGGACAGGTTGCAAAAGAGGCACTTTAATCTAATAGGCCCCGGGCTGTTTACTAAGTATTTCCACTGAATGTGCTCCGATGAACTTCCTACACTTATATCTCCCAACCTAAATACACACGATCAACACAGCCAGCAGCACAATTCCACTGTTTCATTGTAGAAATCACAAAATGCTGAACAACTTTCTACTCTAATAGATTTTTTCCTAAAATTGCTTGCCTTTTGAATTCTTTCTCTGCTCCCTGTTTCCTGGACTGTACCAACATACAGAACTTTACTGCAATGTGAACAAACATCATGCTGCACAACTCCCCACTTGGGATGTCCACTATAAATGTGACCCCTAACCACAGCAACCTCTAACGACTTCGTGGCAATATGCCTTGTTTAGAGTGAAAGCAAGTTAATATATATCTATCATATAATGTGTCTCCTACCATACTGATAATTGCAGGTTTGACATGAAACACATGTGTATATGGGTTAATTTGAAAATATTATTTATAAATAATTATTAAAAGCTCTCGCGTGATTGAGCAATGCAAGTTAACAACACGCCGTTATTTATAGCCTAATGCAATACTCTAAGCCCCCCCTATTGAGTTCTCTTGACGACTTGCAGATATGGTCGCTGAATTTTCCATGCAGATGTTAATTCATTCTCCAATTTCCACGACAATGCGCGGTTGGCACATCGGTGCGCACTCCGACTACTGAGTCAATTATGACTTTCGTATTGGGGTTCGAACCGTGTGACCGGCAGGTATTGTCTCCTCCTATACAGGTTTAACATGAAACACATGTGTATATGGGTTCATTTGAAAATATTATTTATAAGTAATTATATATATATATATATATATATATATATATATATATATATATATATATATATATATATATATAAATCTCACCTTGTGTCTCCTTGAGCAAATACGATCGGATAATACGTACTAATATGCACCAGTCTAATCCCACCATTGATAATAAATTGTTAGCAGTGAAAGTATTGATAGTCTAGGGTAGTTTTTTTTTTTTTTAGCAGACGTGGGTGAAAATTATTCAGTAATTCTTTCTTTGTCTGGTTTGATCGCCATAACTGTCCAGTTCGCTCAATTTGGCGACTGTCCAATCTTTTTTTCATAGATTACGTTCTTTCTATCGACATCCATTCGGGTCAAATTGCTGGCATTGGGAGCAGATTAAGGGTTGGGGTTGGGTAGCGTCGAGCGCAGTTGTGTAGATCACAGCTCTAAAAAAAGAGAAACTTCCAGGGAATTCGAAGATAGACGAATCACTATAAACTCCGTTAATATGACTGACAAATACATAAATATAATCGTATAACAATAACTTAAATACGGTAATTGTTCGATGTAGAGTGCCAAGACCAATGTTGAATACAACTCGTTACTGAAACGGACGAGGCTTGCATATATTTGTGGGTGTGTTTATAAGGCTGTTTGCAATGCGAAACAAACCGAAAGGATGAAAAAGATTAACAAAAATAAATAATTGGAGAAAGTATATGCGATATGTTCCTTCTAAAACTTATCTATTTATTCTTTAGTAAAACTTCACTTACTGTTAAGTTAGTACAAGATGGTAGAATATATATGTATGTACATATATATATATATACATACATATATATAAATAATTTAATGCCATATAAAACTTAGCAAATTTATTATATATATATATATATATGTGATTTTATGAAGGCTTACCAAAGCATTCCTTTCAGGACACCAATGATCACCATTAAAGATATTTTTTCTTACAAATACTATTTATTCAAACTAAATGTTTTTTCCTACACGTGTTTCACTACTAAGCAGTTACTTGCTTGGCAGA
>OY744531.1:33244232-33264232 GCA_963556195.1 Sepiola atlantica | reverse complement strand
AAAATTAGAAAACTGATTCTAGACATCAGGTTTAGTATCATTCTATCTTGATTTTAATCTTCGTAAGTGGACCTAAAAATGGCGCAAAACCGTTCTGTTCGGGGAATTAAGTTTACCCGTCCTGGAACGGGTATTCTTATAGTAGTTATACGAAATTGACTTGTACTCATGCTTGTATAATGATAATCGCATCTCTAAAACTAGAGTATTTGTTGAATGTATATAAAGAGATTGGTCATTTCGGTGTGTTTAATGGTTTTAACATAAAACACTGAACACAACGTTGTTCTATTGACGTTAGTTTTTATCACAATTTAATTGCATTCAGTGAAATCAAATGTTCAAGAGAAATTGCATGTGAGCCCGGTTAGCTAACCATTGATCTGCACTTAGAGGTCTCATTCCCCCATGTAGACAGCTAGAATGGTGAGGAATTATTTAGCAATAAAATTCCACTAGAGCAATTGTCTGCTACAGCTTGCCATTCTATCCTCTACTCTGGGTGACTTAACATTTGCTTACAGACACGAATTCACAGTGCGGATTCTAGTGGCTCATGCCTATCCCCATCTGAACTGATAATAATGCCGCCCCCACCCCTACTAAGGAACAACGACTTGCAAACAAATTCAGAGAATTATACAATGTTAATTACATGTTCAGCATTAATCTCTATTTATATAAAGTGAGGTATGTGTATATATATATTCTTATGTACATGATTCCCTCCTAAACGAATTAGCTGATCATTATAAAGTTTGGAACACAGCTGCTAGGCGTAAGGGATCAAAAGGTGGGCTATATTCAGTTTAATTTAGTTCTAGGAAAAAGGGGTAGAAATTCTTCGTGAAATTCAGATATTTGATAATATGTATTAGATAATATGTATTAGATATAAATTAATTAATATTCACCGAAATTTCAGTTTCTTTAGCGTATTTTACAGGGTTTTAGGGGGTATAATATGGGCACCATCTTCAACGTGAAAGTTCAAATATATCAGATTTGCATTGGATTTGTTCCATAGTCATTACATACCAATTAAGCAAGAATACCTGAATTTAATTCATTTCTTAAGACTCCTTAAGTTTAAGCCTTAAGTTTAAATCATTTTGTAGAATCATTATTATATAATGAATTTTGATCAAAATTAGAATAAGGATTCTAGACATCAGGTTTAGTAGCATTATATCTTAATTTAATATTCGTAAGCGGGGCATAAAAGTGGTGCAAATTAATTTTACCCGTTCTGTTCTTCTAGTCCTTATATATTACATATTTGATAAGGAATCTTATTTTCAAATTAAATTTCATACCGATTTTCTAAAGGGTGGACTTCTTTTTATTTTGCGATTTCATGTTTGGGACAGATTAAACCAGATGCGCATTAATGTTTTCTTAATATGTTGTTACTATTAAAAACGGCAGTGTATTTTCCGATTAAATAAGTAAAACGAAAGTGTCTCACAGAGTGTTGATTAAAACCGTACTTTTCGGTGATCGCTTTCCGCCAAGTGGATAGGTTTGGGAGCAGGTAACACCGCCACTGTAGCTACACATATCGTACTTTTCTACGTAAAGATTTAGAGAAAAAAAACAACTATGGATGTTATTTATTTCCCTCACGCAGCGGGAAAATTAGATACAAGGCCAGGAAAGTGAGATTTGAAAAGCCAGCGCTCGAGACGAAGAGCACTCTGGCCGAACTAAGATTGCCTGGGCAGCCCCGTCGGTATTACGCGGTGGGAGCGCCTCAGGCGATTAGCAATAAACAATTCCTTTCTCAAAGAGCGAGAAGGTAAAGCCTGGGATGGTAGGCCTCTTAGAGCTGCACAAGACTATACTTCAGACCAGCAAAGAACAAGACAACGCAAGCCGCAGCGTGCTCAACACTATGTCAGTCTGATTTTAGAATGAATAGCCACCCCGGATGGCGACTGGGTTCTGAAAATCCGCATTTCGCGCCCACTTCCATGCTGTCTCCTTCACAACGTATACTTGAATCTTAGGCATGAATAACTAAAAATTGAGTATTTCAAGTTTATTCATTTGACTTGGAGAGACATTCCTCTGGATGCTTACTGTGTTTATATAGTATACTGCTCAATGACAAGTAGAGCAGTATATTTATTTACTATGAATGTTTATCTTCATATGTCCATACATGTTCAGCTAAAACGTTATTAAGCTTCCACAGATCAAGTTGTTTAAATGAAATGCCATTTTAAAAACCTAATATGAGGAAACTTAACCTAATAAGGTTGTAGCTGAAAAAGTATGCAAATATGTAGCCAAATATGTTTGTATAATTACTTTATAGTTATTTGTTTTTTATGGCATATAAACATTTTGAGCTTCTTTAATGCCGAATCAAGTCAATGGTGTGAATTTCTATAAAATTAGTATGCTACTATACATTTAAAATGTTAACATGTAATATATATATATATATATATATATATATATATATATATATATAGATAGATATAGATATCAGTATTTCATGTATCCACATAAAATTTTATAAGCAGATGCAATTTTTTATGTATCACTTTTCAGTATTTACTTCAACAGCTAAATTGCCATAAATATATTGTCATAGTGTAATATATATATATATATATATATATATATATATATATATATATATATATATATATATATTACCACAAAAGTTGAGTTTATAGCTCAATAGTGTATAGAGCTGAAAATATAATCATTCAATAAATGTTCCGAATTTGTTTAGAAATAAAAACTTTATTTATATAATTTTTCATGCCACTTTTTAAACATGCATTTTTTCTTGATAATAATTTAATATAGTTCCAAAAAGTTTTTTAGTGAATTTGTTTTATCTACCAAATTAGATGAAAAGATCTGGAACCTGAAAGAACTTATATTTTAGTCAGTGTATGTTAATCCGTTATTCGCTTATTCTATTATTCTGTTAAAATTTATTTCATATGCTTAAAATCCGTTCATTATTTTGTCACCAAATTTATCATGCCGGAATGTAAAAAATAACTTGATTATAGTAGAATTTTTGGGTACACTTTAGTTTTGCCCGCTTCATCAGAGGGCTAACATGCTCTTAATATCTCATAATATTTCATTTTTTTATATCTAAAAATTTCATTTTTTTTATATCTAAAAATTTCATTTTTTTATATCTAAAAATTTCATTTTTTTATATCTAAAAATTTCATTTTTTTTATATCTAAAAATTTCATTTTTTTATATCTAAAAATTTCATTTTTTTTATATCTAAAAATTTCATTTTTTTATATCTAAAAATTTCATTTTCTTTATATCTAAAAATTATTTCTTTAGTTTTTGTTAAAAATCTACTAAAAATTAAAATGAATGTTTGTTTATTTAATTCAAGTAGTATTGCTCACAGGGGAGATAACTTATGCTCTAGATGTTTTTTAAAATTTTCATTTTCACACTATATATTTTGTTAATATTTGTTTATGCTTTAAGAACGTATTTTTGGTCGTTAGACGGTTAATAGAGGTTGAAAAAATCAGTACGAATCAGTATAATTGTTAACATTGCTTCCTTTATGATTATTACAAGGTGGCTTTGCCTGCTCGCTACCACTTTGAAAAGTTCGCAACTTGAAATATGTGAAACCAAAATTAAAAAGAATAAACATTTCATTCATAGGTTTGTTGTAAACAGAAGACAAAAACTGTTAAATGAAATCGTAAGGAATTTAAAAGAAAGAATACATACACTCGCCTTAACTATTGTGGTTGTGATGGGACTCTTTTTTAACTTGCAATGGCTTCATCGAATTTAAAACAATAAATAAAGCAAATGGAGTAATTAACGGGAGAGAGATGAAAGACATAAAGAGCAAACAGTCAGTCACCTTCTCAGGTTTCGGAACATTTGTTTATGTCTCTATATCTCTATTTCTAGTTAATTTAATTTTTTTATTACCTCCCCTGAAAATGAATCAGCAAATATTTCAGAAAAAAGGTTTAATAAGTTATAACTGTTTTTATTAAATCACTTTAATTAATAGCGACAAAACTACTGCATATATATAAAAAATTGGGCAGTAAATTACAAATTAAAAAAATACCAAATGTTAATTTTAATGCACTGTTTAAAAATATTTATGCAAAATAGGTATTCAAATAGGCGTATTTGTGCTTTAGTCTCTACAATAAATACTGTATTTACAAATACTATGTCGTATCATTGATACGCGCCATAAACTGGTATCGTCTTGGCCTTCGGGGCTTGATTTACACCGGTCTATGGGTCTGTCCTGTGCAGTTCTAGGAGGTCCACCCTCCCAGGCTTTGCCTCAACTCTTTGGGGAGGAGTAAGTTTATTGCTTACTGCCTGAGGCGCCCCTACCGGGGAATGCCGACGGGGCTGCCCAGGCAATTTTTAAATGGCCAGAGTGCTCACCTCTCGAGCGCTGGCTTTTAACCCCACTTTCTCGACCCAAGCTGTGGTCACATCTTACTTGTGGGAGTAAGATAAAACTGGCCTTGTGCCTAACTCCTGGGGAGGAGTAAATACCTGTCGTATCATTGATACGCGCCATAAACTGGTATCGTCTTGGCCTTCGGGGCTTGATTTACACCGGTCTATGGGTCTGTCCTGTGCAGTTCTAGGAGGTCCACCCTCCCAGGCTTTGCCTCAACTCTTTGGGGAGGAGTAAGTTTATTGCTTACTGCCTGAGGCGCCCCTACCGGGGAATGCCGACGGGGCTGCCCAGGCAATTTTTAATGGCCAGAGTGCTCACCTTCTCGGGCGCTGGCTTTTCAAACCCCACTTTCCCGACCCGAGCTTGGGTCGCATCTTACCTTGTGGGAGTAAGATAAACCTGGCCTTGTGCCTAACCTCCTGGGGAGGTAAATAAAATGTCGTATCATTGATTGATACGCGCCATAAACTGGTATCGTCTTGGCCTTCGGGGCTTGATTTACGCCGGTCTATGGGTCTGTCCTGTGCAGTTCTAGGAGGTCCACCCTCCCAGGCTTCGCCTCTCCTCTTTGGGGAGGAGTAAGTTTATTGCTTACTGCCTGAGGCGCCCCTACCGGGGAATGCCGACGGGGCTGCCCAGGCAATTTTTAATGGTCAGAGTGCTCACCTTCTCGGGCGCTGGCTTTTCAAACCCCACTTTCCGACCCGAGCTTGGGTCACATCTTACTTGTGGGAGTAAGATAAACCTGGCCTTGTGCCTAACCTCCTGGGGAGGTAAATAAAGTCGTATCATTGATTGATACACACCATAAACTGGTATCGTCTTGGCATTCGGGGCTTGATTTACGCCGGTCAATGGGTCTGTCCTGTGCAGTTCTAGGAGGTCCACCCTCCCAGGCTTTGCCTCCCCTCTTTGGGGAGGAGTAAGTTTATTGCTTACTGCCTGAGGCGCCCCTACTGGGGAATGCCGACGGGGCTGCCCAGGCAATTTTTAATGGCCAGAGTGCTCACCTTCTCGGGCGCTGGCTTTTCAAATCCCACTTTCCCGACCCGAGCTTGGGTCACATCTTACTTGTGGGAGTAAGATAAAACTGGCCTTGTGCCTAACCTCCTGGGGAGGTAAATAAAATGTTGTATCATTGATACACGCCATAAACTGGTATCGTCTTGGCCTTCGGGGCTTGATTTACGCCGGTCTATGTGTCTGTCCTGTGCAGTTCTAGGAGGTCCACCCTCCCAGGCTTTGCCTCCCCTCTTTGGGGAGGAGTAAGTTTATTGCTTACTGTCTGAGGCGCCCCTACCGGGGAATGCCGACGGGACTGCCCAGGCAATTTTTAATGGCTAGAGTGCTCACCTTCTCGGGCGCTGGCTATTCAAACCCCACTTTCCCGACCCGACTTTGGGTCACATCTTACCTTGTGGGAGTAAGATGAACCTGGCCTTGTGCCTAACCTCCTGGGGAGGTAAATAAAATGTTGTATTATTGAGTTAAACAACTGTAAGCCGTTTTCATGGAAATATAGAAGTAATTGATGAAAGTAGCTTTCGAATTTATTAATTAAGATTCAAATAAATAAACCGTTACTATTTTTTGTAAATCATTATATAGCAAACGCACTTCAAAAAATTGAATAAATAAAAGAAAAATGAATCCTTAAAAATCAATTTTTATTTATTTATGTTTGCTTATTGATAAAAAAATCCTTAACTGATATTTATTTTACATGAGGGATATTATTATAAAATGTTGTTTATATGACCCCTTAATATTCTTATAAAATTGGAAGACATAAGAGGGATTGATAATATCGTGTAACTTATACAAGTCCAGCTTGTCTCGGTAACATTTTCTTTTATTTTTGCAATGCTGATTTTTTTATGTTTACATGATTTACATGTATTTTTTAGGGAAAATATAAGACATTCATGTTTTATTGTAATTACCTTTGTTTCTTTATTTTATGCATATCGTTCGTTTCGATGTGTCTATTAATTTTTGTAAAGTATTGCATGTAAGAGAATAAGATTAGAAATTAATAACACCAAACATTTTAATTAATCGCTAGGTTATTCATTTGTAATAATATGAACTGTTTCAAAATAGTCGTCGGCCATTTCATCTCTACTATATATACAGTATTTCAAAATACTATGGTGTGATTGAAAATATCAGTAATCCGTTTTCATTTTAATATAGGGTTGGATTTATTTATTTATATTTAAAGAAATGTAGTGTTACTATTTCTAATCAAAGCTCATATCTTCAAATATTCATGGTGTTTGCTTTAACTAGCTATGTATGATGTAACTTTATATGCATATCACCGGGTGTAGTTTCTGTTCAACCTATAGAGGGAACCCTGACAATTAATATCACTTCGGGTCAAAATTACAGTTTAATTATTTATCAGGTCCAAGATGCAGTTTAATTACATAACAACTTAGAAATAGAGCTTAAATAGCTTGACGTAACGAACATAAGGATTCAAGTTGAAGCCCCTACGTAATACAATTCAGATAAATACCATTAGTTATTACAACATCTCGAATTATTGTTGGTATCACAAAATGAACCTTCAACCACATTTTCTGCTACAATCTTGTTCGGAGCCATTGATATGTTAATGACCGACTTAACGACTTAACCGAGTCGTAAATAAAAATAAATAAAATAATAATAAATAATAAATAAATAAAAACAGAATACGAAAAACAATAAAAAAAGAAACAACATGAAATAAATCCTAACATCACAGCAGTAGTAATAAACCAGCGATTGCTATAGTAATGCTCGCCTAAATAGCAGCAGCAGAAGGCGCACTGTAGCGGTAGCTATGTTAGCCAAAGTTGTAATTATCATGGAAGATAGAGTGCTATTGTTTACTGGGAAGAATAGTAAAAGTTGTGTTTTGCAGCGTTCTGATTGGTCGGGTATTATAGTAGTAATTTGATCTGATTGGTTGGCAATTATGTCATCGTCAGCTCTGATTTATTCTTGCCGCCAAATTTTTCTCCTATCTATTTTTTCCCTGACTCATGCCTCATATCGTTCGGTTGTTTTCTTTTTTCCGCTTACGACGATTTCTTCGATTAATATATATTCTTTTTGGTCTCCGATCTTCTACTCTTCACATATTAATAACAAATGCTACGGGTACATCACGTTAATACACCGTTTCTCTTCGGATCACTGAAGGTAAGCACCGTTGATCCTGGTCTGTACTCGGGTGGGTGACCGTTCGGAAATACTAGGTTCGGTAATAGAAAAATTTGAAGACTGTACACACAATTTAGAAAAATATGAATTTGTCTCTCATCCCATTAGCTATAGGTAAATTAATAGGGTATTGATTTACTCCTCTCCATGAGTTAGGCACAAGGCCAGTTTTTATCTTACTCCCACAAGTAAGAGGTGACCCAAGGTCGAGTCGGGAAAGTGGGGTTTAAAAATTGCCTGAGCAGCCCCGTCGGCATTCCCCGGTAGGGGCGCATCAGGCAGTAAGCAATAAACTTACTCCTCCCCAAAGAGGGGAGGCAAAGCCTGGGAAGGTGGACCTCCCAAAACTGCACAGGACAGACCCATTGACCGGCGTAAATGAAGACCCGAAAGCCAAGACAATACCAGTATGGGGTGCAGTATCCATCGGAACAGATACTACACTTTGATCTTAGCCAAAAGGCCAAGCACATTAAATTAATAAGGTAGACAAGATTGCAAAACCTTAGTAGAGCAACTGTTTTTGGAGATGTAAACATTTTAAAATAACAGTATTTCTCCGCCTTTCCAAGAATCGCTACTGGTTGGCTTGCTCATATCTTTGTCACTAGAGCAAGCAATACCGTTTCTGGGGAAGTGCGGTTAAGGAGTGTGAAACATTTGCTTCACTATACACAGTTCATCGCGTCGGCAATTTTTCAGAAGATATGCATTGTCTCTGGAAATATAAAAGTTGTTTATCCTGTGAAATCAACAGCTATGTTCTGTGAGAACCTTTAAGCTTATCCTACGAAAGGCTACTTGGGGCAAGTAAGTGTTAAGAATATGAGAAAATGAATTTTAACGAATAAAAAATATAATAAGTTTCTATCTATAATATAACTATTCTAATTAAGGTAAATTGATTTCCATAGAGTAAAATCAAGTGAATCGTTACTGTGTTTATATAAAAGTGCTCAATAATACATAGAGTCAATTTAAGGTAAAAAAAAAACTTTTTATTGATACAAATACTTTTGGCTACACATTTACAGACATGTTTCGATCAAAATTGTAAATAAGTAAATCGTCGTCAAGTCTCTTTTATGAATAATGCAAAAAGTCATAATATAACAACTAACAGTATTTAACTCTTTTTATAGCAACCGAAAGCACGTGACTACAACGTGACAGAAATGAAGCAAAAAAGCTATAAATATATTGACATTCAATTTTAGACTTCCCGCAACATAATTTTTTTCATGGAACTCACTCCAGACAAGACATGAAGCCACCTGATGTAAAACACGCAAACGCGGGGGGGGGGGGTGGAGGGGTACTTACTACCCTTGTCTTGAAAAGACCAAGACTATCGGTAGGCCGAAAACAGTAAGAAGTGATTTTCAGAAACCTGCAGTTCTTAGAATTAAGTTACTAAAATAGGAAGATGCATTATAACGGGATACGTGAACAGCGAATTGATGAAGACCATTAGACGAACGAACCAAACGAGCTGTAACAAAGGAAGCAGACAATTCTGAAGAACACATGCTATAATAGTACTTATAGAGACAAAGACTAGCAGTGAGCGAGAAAGGGTTCGGCCAACTAAATTATAGAACTTAATATAATTGAAACAAGACTAAGCCTAGGGGTGGGGACATGGATAAAAAAAAACGAAATAAAACCCAATTTTATCGTTGCAAAATCAGAACAAAAATAACATAATTAAAAATAATTCTAAGTGTTCTGCAGAAAATTCATGATAAATTCTAAGAATGTGTTTTTATCCTCTAAATTGGGAAATTGTTACATTGTTAGCTGAAGCCACAATATACCGATGTTATTTTACCAATGTGCAATTCTTCGGCTGAAGTTCTTTACGACGTTATAATAAGGTTGGGACAACGTTGAGGGTGAGCGGTTAGTAACGCTCGGAGAAACAGATGCTTGTGTATTGAAGGATGTCAGGGGGTATTAGTCTAGTGTGACTTTGACATCACGAGCAAAAAGTAGAAGCGGAATGTCTTGCCGCATCTATCTTTCTACAGAGCGGACGTGTCACGGACGTGTCGTGAGAGCACAGGGAAGAAAGTTTAGGGTACATTAATGACGGAAATTAAACGTCCAAGCCTTTGTTGGGAAACTAGACAAGAATAAAAAAAAACTTGGAAATAACACCAGTTTTTCGCTGCTTATCCCGCCAATGTTTCCAGTCGTGCTCGACTACTCTTTGCAACTGAACTTCAACAATGTCGGTTAAGGATTGCGCAACCTTTGCCTTGTTATAGACTTTCCACGCAGCCCGCCGGTACAGGATGTATCCATTTTATCTGAACACTGATAAGAACCGTTTATATCGGCTGCAGATTCGTTTGGTTGCTTTATTTTACAGATTATAGAACTGTTAAAAGTTTTTATGCTTTAAATTCTTTACAAATATTTATGGATTTATTTATATTTGTAAACAATATGTTGTATTTAATCTGTACCTGGATCGCGGACAGATACTATCACTCTGGATCAGAGGGCACATAGGAGTTATGACAACTCTCAAATTAAGACCCGCACCAGAGGATGTTTATGAAAGCATACCCAGTACGGTTTGGCGAAGACATAATTTTAATAATTTATAGGGTTGGGAAGTAAGGTAGACAGAAAAAGAAAAAAATACCGTAAAAATATTAAACGGTATAAATGGTTGGTAAAGATGGATTTAACGATAGTGTGCTAGAATTGAGTTGGGCGTAAAGTGAATACCTTGCTCAAGAGAGTCTGTGACAGTTTCGTGTTGTGTGTGCGACAGCGTGCGAAAGGGAAAAAGTTAAATTAGAAATGAATAGAATATTTAGAGGACGTCAATAATCTGGAAGAGAAGAGGAAACAAAGTAAATAATAAAAGACGATACTTATACTATATATCAGTTCAAACGCAATTCCTTTCTTTTCATGAGTAACCTAGCTACACTTAGTTAGCTTTCCCTTGCCTATCTAGTCGCACATTGTCGAATTAATTTGCCGCCATGAAAGTATGGCTGTCATGAATTGCCGCCAAAATAGTTACGAGCGACTCGAAAACTGAATGAAAGTCAAGCGAGAAAGAAAGATGGCCGCTTTACTGAGTGTAGAGTTGTCGATGTATTGATAGGCGATATCGATCGGTGTTTTACTTCTTCTGAAACGAATGACGATCGATATAAATGCAACGGACGCAAAATATCTGTACGTTAGTTTTCTAACTACATTTAGGTTATTCGACCTACCAACTTGAAAGTAGATAGGAATGATGCCCTACGGATTCAAATTGTTCTTTCTATATATATTTTCTCTTTTAAAAAATTCCTGTCAAAATCTACTTATATATATATATATATATGATTAGTATTGCATATATATATATACATATAAAATATATAATATTATAAGGTAATATAATATATTGCGTATATATTTTCTCATTATTTATTTCAACAGTGCTCGTAGAGTTTAGTAACATTAATATAAAAATATATTAATGGCAAGTGAGCTACACAGAAACGTTCATGATTCATTACCGAATAATTTCATTGGGAAATGAAACATACAAGTGTTTGTGTAAGTTACTTGCAATACATGTATTTCATACTCGATATATATGCGCATAACAAGAAAAACTGTGCAAAGTCTGACAAAACCGAATAAAAAACAGCAGATTTTGCGAAAATAAAGTGTTCTATATTCTATTGGATAAAGCAGTATACATAATAATTGATAATAAAATGTACATCGATTGAACACTTTTATTGCAGTTTCACGGTATAATACATTATCAATCGAGTCCCCGACTGGTATTAAGCGATTAATTTATTACTATTGTTATGTACAGATACACACACATATATATATATATATATATATATATATATATATATTTTATACGTACATGAAAGTAATCCATGGATACGTGTTTCTGGCTCACATCTGTCATCAGCATGGCTAACTTAGACAGAGATCGAACCTTATATATATATATATAAATGTGCGAAAATGACATGGAAACACAGCTTATATAAGTTTTATTTCAACAGGTAATACATTGAATATTCTTAATAATTCATAGCAGATTAGAGATCAAGTTAGATTTTCCTTTTAGTTTAAATGAATAAATGCAAATTTTAATTCTTATTTATTGCTCCTATATTACACTGATATTAGCAGTAATTAAAGTGATTTAATAAAAAAACAATGGATAACTTACTAAAAAAAACTTCTTAAATGAAACTAACATGGCTTACTAGAATTCTTACCGACAGGCATAAAGGGAAATGGTGGCTGTCTAGCTTGCTCTCTCTTTCTCTTTCCTCCCCCTTTCTCTCTCCTGTTAACAACTCCATATTTTTATCGCTTTTTTAATATAAGGAGAGTAGAAAGTGGACCTTGGGTTTATTTTCGGCAGCCTCGTAACTCACTTCCCTTATGTTGTCCTTACATTCCATGAATGTTGTATCTGATAAAGGGGGAATAATTGCTGTTTTCTGTGGCGGTATCTATCTATCTAACACTTATCGTAGGCCAGTTTTTGAATTTGATGTAATATTTTTTTGCCCTTTAAATCAAGTGACTTCATGCCTTGTCTGGAGCTAGTTCCATAACACACATATATATATATATATATATATATATATTCGCAACTCTAAGTTATGTCTTACTGTGATGTATTGGCAGTTTAGAAGCAAATTTAAGCTAACACGTGTTTCTAGAACAATCAAAAATACTTTAAAGACATTCAAGTAGTAAACGAAAAACTCTCGTCGTCAAAGATGAAAGACTGAACACCATCAATGTGAAATTTCATGCAAAACTCATCAAGTTTCCATGAAAGTAATACCGAAAAACACATGGACGGCGGCACCGGGGGGGGGGGCAGAGGGGGCTCAAGCCCCCCCCACTTTTTGACTTGCCCCCTCCCCACTTTACGGTCATCAATAATGATGTTATATATGCATGTGTTTAACCGCCCTCCCACACTTTTTAAAGACCCCCACTTTTATAACTGTCCCGCCGGTCCCGTAAACACACACACAAAGATTTAATTGCGAAATTGAAATTACCCAAGATTTGAATCATACAGAATAAAATGTACACAAAAAAAATCCGTTTGTACGTCGAAAAAGGCTGATTGGGTTGAAACTTATATATATATATATATATATATATATATATATATATATATATATATATATATATATGAGAGAGAGAGAGGAAAAGAGAGAAAAAGGGAGAGTGTATGTGTGTGTTATTCGGATTCGCTTCAAAGTGTTTATCACATTCTTATATTATTTAAACAAAGAGCACATTACAAAAAGTAAATAACTTTTCAAAATTTGACAAGATTCTGTATAATGTTAAAAATATGGTTTCCAAAGGCAATAATTCGAATAATACAGGGTGGGCCAAAATAAGGGTCCTATCTTTAAATTTGAATAACTTGAATTTGAATAACTTCCACAAAATAAAAGTTAAACTCATCAAACTTTATGTGTGTGTAGACTGACCCTTCCGAGATTTTTTGAAATAAACAAAACAAATTTTAGCCGAAAAACACTTCTTAAAACTTACAAAAACTAAAGTATTGTTTTTTACACTGTTTTGAGTTTTTTAAGCAAAAATAATGTTTTCTAAATGAGGGTACGTTCATTAGGGCTAATACGGCTCATGCTTGCTTCGGAAGGGGTCCTTTACTTATTCTAAAAAAAAAATCTAAAAAAAATCAATAAATAAAAAAGTTATGAATTTTTTAAAATAGGACCCTTATTTTTGCCCACCCTGTATAAATACTTTTTGTTGGATTCGAAGTATTTATCGACCTGACCTATCGCGCTTTTAAGGGGTCGCTTAGAGTTATGACCCCATTAATACTTAAATTGTATACCTGATGCTTCGATAGGTGGAATATCGCGGAGGACCATTCTTGAAAAAAAAAGGTGCGATGCTCCAATGAGCGGAAACCCGTAAAGTCTCAAGTGTACAGTTTAACGAACTATACACGTATCCAGACCTGAAAACTCCTTAAATAAATGCTTCACTGTAACCTTCTAAAAGCAATAGCACCGTGTGGTTCAGCTCTCCAGCGTGTACACATAGATTGATAAATCTACGTATGATTGTAAGGTTTGTACCTAGCTTCACTCATTCCCATACACAGATGTAGATATGAAACTGACTGAGTTTAAACATGTCAACACGGTAGAAGTATTTGAAATTAAAACAGGTCAACATCAGAACTTACAAAAGAAAAATAAAGATGTGACCAATTTGATAACAATCAGCGGCAATCCACACTTAAGAAAATAAACCCATATTTCTAAAAGAATATATATCTTACGTCAAAGTGAATTGTTTGTCGTTTTTGTTTCATGAGTCATAGCTACCTCCTGAGAGAAAACACATCCATACCCCATCATCAACGTAAGGCTTATGGTGCCAGCATCTATAAGCCCAACAAAACGAATCCAACGATATTAATTATAACAAGACAAACTCTAATAATTGACAGTGAGCGAACGTATTTTTATGTATATTCCACTTGCGTTCTGGCCCTGATCAGATGAAGACTATTACTTACGCTTTTTTATCTCTTTGTGTGTAAACTTGAGTCAGTTGAACGGTTTAAGTGGCTTTATCAGCGCGTTTACATTTAGTGGTAATTGCACAACGCCGCATCGGGTTAGATTAAGAATATTCATTCCGTTGTTGTTAATTTTTTGTATATACATTGAAATGCAATAACTCTACTAACTGTTTTAATAACATTTTATTACTTTCAAACAGTGTTTCAATACAAGTGATACGACTATCAAGAGGAGAATATTTCAACTACTTAGATATATACGAATACATTAAAAACAAGAATATTCTGGGGTCGAAATGCTAAAACATGATCAGCGTTTAACCGATATACGAGAAAGATATGTATTTCTAACACGTAGGCTTATTTTACTTGAACAATATACTATTTTTTCCGGAATTTTTAAGATCGTGTATTTGGTTATAGACAACTTCTTGGTATTAACCTAAAATGTGAACATAGTCTACGCATATCATAGAAAGAAATGATAGAGAAATGCGTTTTGCAAATCAAAAGTATAAAGTCACGGAAACTCCCCGGACACGTAGATAAAAAAGAACAGAAAAATAAATAAAAGAAAAACGAACGAGACAAAAACAAAAGATCGCAATGAAAAAAAAACCCGTCATGGTATCTGATTTGCAGTCTATTAGTTTTATCAGGAAAAACTATTTTGTGAACAAAGGGTGACGCCTGTTCAGAATAGTAACATTACAATCGCGCATGTAATTCACATGGTTTAATATTTGCCACGTGCTTATAATGTTTCATTTACGCATGTGACAAGATTAATAATGTTAAACCAAGAAACACGGACACATACAGACACACATGCACACACATTAGATATATATATATATATATATATATATATATATAAAATAGGGTAGTGCAGTATTAGTGCAGTTCCAACGAGAGAAAAGTATATATGTATGGTTATCAACATTTGTAAAAAGTTCTTTTCAACATTTATTAATTATTTTGTTATATTATCATTTAATAATTTTATATAAAGCGTTTCAATCCGTGGATTTACATATCTGATGAGAGCGGACCACCGCTTGAATGTCTGGCATCCGGTAGGATGCCCCATCTCTAGCAAAAACGGAAAGATGAGTAAAAGAAAGAAAAAAAGAGAGTCATAAGCAGTTATTGCTCACTGACAATAACCGGTTATGTACCCTGGAGTTGTAGTGACAACAAGTCCTATCATATTTCCAGTACTCTTCATCTTAAATCTTAATTCAGATTAAATACATGGTAAGACGTTCCTAAATATTATTTCACTAAATTAGTCCAGATGAGATTCGTGCTGTTTGGCATATTTTATAAATTCTATTCATTGAGATTTATTCATTTTGTTGGCATTACACCCTATCGAATGACGATATAACAGGTAGTATACTTCGACATTCACTTTTTCGTCTACTGTTTTTGAATTAAATGATGTTTCGTATATTGTATGATTAAACTGCCGCCAGAGAAATATGAATTCCATGATGTGCTGCCAAAACAACATTGCACACAAGCGAGTCGAGAATTGAATAAAAATCATGCGAGAAAAAAGGATGGTTCTGTACTGCTTTGGCACTTTTCAACTTATGGATAGGCAATATCGATCCGGGCTTTTCTTCTTACGCAGATAATAATATTCAATATATATATATATATATATATATATATATATATATATTTGGTAACGAAAAATGAGTACAACATTCGTACCGTCGGTTTCAAGCACGGAAGGACTTAGCCATCCGGCTCTCTTCAACTTCTGTTGTCATTTGTTTCGGAAATGTGAAGTCACGTGTCACTCTCGTTTGGACGCGTTATTTGCTTAGAGTGTTGTAGTGACACGTGACTTCATATTTCCGAAACAAATGACAACAGAAGTTGAAGAGAGCCGGATGGCTAAGTCCTTCCGTGCTTGAAACCGACGGTACGAATGTTTTTCATCATTTTTCTGTACCAAAATAACTAAATATTTTTAATTTTTAACTTTAATTCTTAATTAATCTAGCACTCTGCTGGGATTTTTCCTGCTATATTACAAAGAAGAATATATATATATATATATATATATAATACCACACTGAACCTTAAAAACAATACACACAAACCTTTCCACAAACCCAATGAAACACTCCAATACATACACAAGGGATCCTGCCACCCCCCCACCATCTTTAAAAATTTAATCAATAATATTAGCCAAAGAATCTCAAACCTTTCATCCAGTCCCGAAATTTTCAACCAAGCAGCACCATATTACAACAAAGCGCTCCGCGACAGCGGGTTCAGAGAAGAAATCTCATACACCCCCAACCGAGACCAACCACGGGGGACCCGCAATAGAAGGAGATCGGTGATCTGGTTTTCCCCACCCTATTCGACCAATACCAAAACAAAGGTAGGCCAACTTTTCCTCAAGTTGCTCGACAAACACTTCCCACCCACAAATGAATTACACAAACTTTTTAACAGAAATTCTGTTAAGATCAGCTATTCCACTGCCCCTTCAATAAGAAAAATTATCTCTGCAGAACCCAAAACAATTACAAACGCAGGCTGCTCATGCCAAGACAAAAACAACTGCCCCCTGGAGGGAAATTGCAAAATCAATTCAATCATTTATGAAGCAACCGTCACAGACCAGAATACCAGTAATGCAGAAAAATATATTGGGATGACGAAGGGAAATTTCAAACAAAGGCTATATGCACACAGAAACTCCTTCAGATACAAAAACAAGGCTAATACGGCACTCGCGACCCGAATATGGCAGCTTAAAGAAGAAAACACACCCTTCACCATCAAATGGAAAATAATTGAGAGAAAACCATCCTTCTCTCCAACCATAAACAGATGTCCTCTATGTGACGCTGAAAAATACCACATTTCAAAAGCCATCATCGATCCGAATACAGCCTGTTTAAATGTCCGCGATGAAATATTCAAGGGATGTGTACACAAGAGACAATCATTGCTTATAAACTGGTCTGACCGATTCACATAATGTCTAACTACCCCCCCTCTACTAATATAAACACAATAAAAACGAACAAACACCTCATCAACCTATATCCACTTAAACTTCAAGAGCAAAAACTCCGACCTTCACAAAAATACAAAAATATTTAATTTAATTATCAATCACTAGATTACTCTACAAATCCATTTAAACAAACTATATCCACATAAATTCCAAGAGCAAAAACTTCGACTTTCACCAAAATGCAAAAATATTTAATTTTTTATTTTGATCTTTTATCAACGACCAGATTAATATACAAACCCATTTTAACAAACTCAAATATTTCATATTTCCATCTTAGTTACCTCCCTTAGATCCGAATTTCTTCATTAAAAATCACTCCAATCTGGAGAAAAGATTCTTACACATCAACGGTTTTTAGAACGCATACCTTCAAAAATATAACGGCTAATGATACAAATTCATAATTTGGCTCACGGGAATTTCAGAGAAACCCTTTCTTTATTTTTATTATTTTTGTTTTTAATCTTTAATTTTTAATTTTTAATTTTTAATTTTTAATTTTTAATTTTATTTTTTATTATTATTATTTTTATTTATATATTTTATTTATATATTTTTATTCTTGCTATTTTTATTCTTTCTTTCTCTCTCGCTCTTTTTTATTCTCTACATTTTATTCTCTATATATATATATATTTTTTAACCCCCTTTTTTTCTTCTTTTTATACCTTTTTATACTCTTTTTCTCTTTTCTTCTTTTTTTATTCCTTTATTCTTAGTATTAAAATGTTTTTATATATATATATGTTTTTTTATATTTTTTTTATATTTATTTATATATATATATATATATTTTTTCATATATATATTTTTTTATTTTTTACCCCCCTTTTTTATTCCCCTTTTTATTCCCTTTAATCTCGAATTCTCTTTCTTCTCCCGTGTTTTAAATCTCAACGGTCTTATGACACTAAATTCAAATTTAAACAAACACACACAACACACTGAGCAAATAACGCGTCCCAACAAGAATGTCATGTGACCTCACATTTCCAAAACAGATGACAACAGAAGCTGAAGAGAGCCGGATGGGTAAGACCTTCCGTGCTTGAAACCGACGGTACGAATGTTGTACTAATTTTTCTGTACCAGAATAAATAAATATATATATATATATATATATATATATATGAAGAGAGAGAGAGAGTATAATGTGTTTTTGTATAGGAGAAATGATGACTAAAGTTATCAATTATGTGTGTAAATGCATACCATTTTTATTTAAAATAATACGGTACATTAGTTTGATTGTTTATAAATTGTTAGTCTTTTTCTACTCACTCTTTATTTCCACATGCACGACTGATCTTCAATCTTTTGTTCTTCCTTATAAAACCTTCAGACGAACTTCGCTTAATGTCACCACTGCAAATAACTTTCCTTTCTTCCTCTCTGTGCATAGAACAGAACTTCTCATCTGTGGAAATGTTGCCAGAACAACATTTACCTGAGCGTTACAACATGGTCATCTTCAAATATAATGTCAATAAACCCTTTCCATGAAAGGTCTTAAAGTCAAAGTAAATTCGTATGAATCAACATGGTATTACTTTTTTGACCAGCTTGAGTCTGCTGTTGACATTCTTACATGAGTGACCACGTAATGGTTGACAAAATCCCTAAGTAAAAGTGGTGATGAGGAACCGGCTGGATTCGAACTTGGCACACCCAGTACGTCAGTCAGTGTCGTTATCCACTCAACCACCGCCAACGGTCCTGATAAGTTATCGAATTACATTAATTTCATTAATTAGTTGTAATCCCCTTATATAATACACCATCATTCAACTGTGAATCTATCTATCTCATAAACACTTATTCTCGAGTGGCTTTTCGCTGTAATAACTGGTGACTCATTAATAAAAAAAATGAGAAATACAATAAATATATATTAAGGTTGTGAATGAAATAGCGGCGTTCTCTCGGTTATTCCTGTAGGTTATTCGATTTTCAACAGCAAAATAATTTTATTTAACGCTAAAACGAATGTCGGGAGGTTAGATTTATACGTCAAAAAAGAAATACCCGTCTGTGGAGAAAAATCGATTCAACTTTATACCTGTGTGTGTAAATGGCGGGGAAATTAATCGACATGAAAAGTTAGAAGGTCAAAATAGAAAGTGTGGAAAAAAACGCTTTCAAACTGCTCTTATTTTAAGATTTAATAAAACACTTGCATGAGATTTTAATGAAAAATCATCTCGGCTCATCAATTTAAGACGAACGTTTGTTCCCCAACGGCGCCGGCTCCGATATGAGCTCATATGTGAAAATTCTTATATATATATATGTATATATATATATATATATATATATATATATATATATATATACACACATACATGTAAATACATAAATACATATAGACACACATATATGTATATATTTATACACATATATACACATATATACATTTAAATGCTTATACATAAATACATATACATACATATAAATGTATACATATACACATATACATACATATAAATGTATACATATATACATATATATATATATACATATAAATGCTTATACATAAATACATATACATATATATAAATTTATACATATATACATATACATATATTTATACATATATACATATATATACATGTATATATATATACATATATTTATACATATATACATATATATACATGTATATATACATATATATATATTGATACATATAT
>OY744531.1:33211732-33239232 GCA_963556195.1 Sepiola atlantica | reverse complement strand
TACGAGTGTGAATGTAAAATGTATTAGAGTTGGTTAGTTGAGATATATTGTAGTATAGGGGTTGTGTATATGATAATGGTTCTGAAGGAAGTAAGGAATGGTATATCATGTTTTAAATTTTATATTTTATTATAATTATTAGGGTGATATAAATCATTTGGTAGTTGATTGATAGGTTTTGTACTTTCCATATATGGGGATGTCTTTTGGTTCTATGTGTCGTATTCTGATTGTTGAGTTGGAGGGTTTTTAGTGTGGTATGTGTTTCTCTCATTGGACTATTTGGCCAGGACAATTTTACCTGTAGGGCAAATTCTAAAAACTTCAGATTTTACATTTACGCAGGGTACGATGTCGGAATCATGCCTTGTAGGATTCTAAGTTTTCCCGTGGTGCATAATAGGAAACTCTTGGAAATGGGGTTGTAGAATTTTTATTTTTAAATTATTCAGCGTTTACTTACGTAGGGTATATTGGAATCTTTGAGATTCCAAATGGTAGTTTCTAAGGAGGTGATACCCCGTTTGCTCGGTACCCGAAGGTATTATTGTGGGCGTAGAGTTTCTGTTTCAAGGTCTCTGTGTCATCCCTATGTAGATCTCACCTTTCCTGGGGTTTGCGGTTGGTATAACTTTGGCTTCGAAAACTACGGATCTGCTTATATATCCTGCCCCCAAGACGATAATTGAACATCTCTTGCATGAGCAGTTGGGGTTTCGGAGATTGATTGGAGATTTATGAGGTTTTAAGCTATCAGTGATCGTACTGAGGGTCAACAGAAAAAAAAACTCGTTTTAACCGTGTTCCTATTGAAAAGTCTATGGAGCTTATTGGACAGTGGCAAGTTTTTATCTAGTAAGTAGATGAAATACTTACTCATGTTAAATTTTACACTGAAGGAATAGGGGGTGAACAAGATAATATTCCTTTTCCTATTGGTTCTCTGTGATCTGGTAAGTTGAATGAGCGTGTATGAGCTTGTTTCTGTATAATCGCTTTCGTCAAGGGATTTGTTGTAATACACAGGGACTTGCGTAAAAATCGCGGGGCTAGATGAAAATTTGGAGATTTTTCTGCATACATCAGGTATTAGGTTTTTTAAAAACCTGGGGGGTGGCAGTATTGGCTATAAATATATCTAAGTTTTTCAGTGGGTTTATGGTAGCCGCTGCTAAAGTCGCTAACTAGGTTTAGGTTTGCCCCTTCAAATCTACATTAGTAAGGTTGGTGTCGATAGTGATATAAAAGTCCAGTTCCTTAAGAAAGCTGTCAGATGTTTTATGAATCTATCGAGTTTGTGTTTATTATTATTGCGGAAGAGGCATAGACCGTCGTCTCAGTAAAGACCGACTTCTTGGTCACGGAATGTAGTTTTCATTGAATCTAAAATCCGATCAGATCACACATATCTGCGCCATCGTTACTCCCCCGCAGCGTGAATATATTAATAGTATATATTTAAATAGGTCAAAACGTATTAATTCTGATTTCAAATATTTGAGACATGCTTCGGGAATCAATACTCAACCATATAACTGTGCATATCCGTAACTTTCTGTAAACAGTTTTATTAGTAAAATAACATTTGAACCTTTATTGTTCCTAATTTTCATAAACGCCCATCCCTGATGACACTGTGTCAAAGATGGGTATATTTGCTGACAACACCACGCCCTACTCTCTTTATGTGAGAAAAACGGACGCGCACATGTCCGAGGCAATGGCTGACTCCTTAGAAAGCGACCCTTCTGTACTGGAATGGGGTCAAAATTTATAGGTAACATTTAATGCTGCTAAGAAAAAGCTTCTTTCTATCAACAACTACAAGAAACCTCTTTTCAACTACCGTTTGCCAGGGCAAATAACACCTTACCTGAGGGCCCAACGTTTGAACTCCTCGACCTAACATTCACAGGTAACATGAATTGGAACAAATACATAGTAGACATTGCCAAGGCAGCTACAAAGAAAGTGGGCTCCCTCTACCGAGCTAGAAAACTTCTAACATCTGACAGTATCCTATATTTGTACAAAGCAACCATCCGCCCATGCATGGAGTATTGTTTCCACATCTGGGCTGGTGCACCATCCACTAGTCTCTGTTGTTTAGACAAGGTCCAAAAACGAGTCGCTAATCTAAATAGGTTCATCACTATCCACCAAGTTCCGGAATCTGTCCCATCGCCGCGATATTGCATGCTTGTGGTTGTTTTACAAGTACTTCAATGGAGTGTGCTCCGATGAACTTTCTACTCTGGTGCTTCCACAACGTAAATACACTCGACCAACCCGACAATCAGCTAAATCCCATCTATTCATGGTGGAGGTCCCAAGATGCTGCAGAGCCTTCTACTCTAATAGCTTCTTTCCTCGGACTGCCGACCTTTGGAATTCTCACCCTGCTCTCTGTTTCCCCGACTGTATCGACATGCAGATATTTAAAATTAATGTGAACAAGAATCTCGATGCACAGCTCCCAATTTAGGATGACCCCCAAACTGTCAGCCTAATTCTCAGTAGTTCTTTACGTCTACAGTGGCAACTTGCCTTGTTTGGGGTGAACTAAGTTTTTTTTAAAGTAAAGATACATAATGTAAATGATTTTCCTCATCAGTATATTTTAAAGTTTATTAATTTTTAAACACTGGTAACAGTGACATACCATAGATCTTCAAAGAACAATGCAGAGTTAGGAGGGAATATCGAATAAATCACAAAAATTCTTCAATAAATCAGTTTTTATTCATCTATTTGTTTGTTTCAACCGATATATTATTCAAAACCATTCTTAAATTTCTACCATATCAAATTGTATAAAATGCCTGATTTTAACTCATCTATTTTATATCGACTTTTTAATAAGAGTTAATGAATAATAAAAAAACAAACAAACAATAAAGCGTGTAGTTATAAAAAGTGTATACCGATTCACAAAATGTATCATAGGCATCTGCTGCAGGCAATAGTATATTGCATTTTTAAATGGTATAATTCCAGAAAGCTATCTATCTAGTCGGCGACCATTTTGTTTGAGAAAATACACAGAGAGATTATTAACCCTCCCCACTATTAGTGATCTACAAAGGCTATCACCCTTTCGGTTCGTTCCCGTATTTAATAACTCAATTCTGTAACGTTCAAAATAGAAATTCAAAACTAGTCAGATTGTTCTCTGCCAGAATATAATTCTATGCATGCAAATACAATTTTTTTTATATTAAGACAATTCATAATGAATTATCATGTTCTAACTAATCTTAATGAGTTTTATTACGTGTAGCTCATTATCCTTTTATTTCGTTAAAAACTGAAGCTTTCTTTAAGTATCAACAAGAAATAAACTGGCCCGTTGGATCACCTATTGGTCTCGGGTTAGAATCTTTGTATCGGTAAAAATGTTAGTTTTCAAAGCCAGTTAAACATTAAACAAGGTAATAAGTACTCGCATTTTATGCAAAATCTACGAACAAAATTAAAGATAGGTTTCTGCGGCGTATTGATTATATATATATATATATATATATATATATATATATATATATATATATATATATATATGATAAATTACATTTTAATCATATTGAAACATAGAGTGTCTTTATATTTATTACTTGTTTACCAACGTTTCGAAACTTTCGTAAACAAGTGAAAATATATACAGACTCTTTATTTTGGAATATGATTTAAATGTAAATGATTTTAAATATATATATATATATATATATATATATATATATATATATATATATATATATATATATATATATAGGCCAATCTATAGAAAATGAAACGATAGAACAGGATATAGGAAGTAACACTTACCAGACCTTTTCCGTGGGAAGTCCAACAATTGGCTGAGAGAACAACTAAGAATCTGATTACTTAACTAGCTAGCCGTGTATATAAAAACACGCGCCAAAAATAACTCTCTGCATTTTAGCCTGAAGATTCTCCCCGGGGATGAAACGCGGGAACCTCTGTGTAGCTGAATTGCCATAAATATAGTTTCATAGCTTACTATATATATATATATATATATATATATATATTAAAGATTAACTAAATTAATTAATATTTAAAATTTATAGCTTAACATACTTATTGAATTTCATCTTTCTGTTTCCTCTCCCTGTAACACAATTGCCCGTGAGCCTTCTCATTCTTTCTGCAAAGCTCATGTGTTGAATAGCGGCGTCCATCTTGGTTTTCTTTACCCGACCAGTCCGGTCCAATGTTTGTTTTCTTTTTGAAAAAAAGAGATTGTTACTCTCAGAATCATTATACTTTTTTTTACCATTCCGAACCTTTGAATATTTACCAGTAAGTCCCCCCCATTTTTCAATGTACTCTATTTAACTTTATTTTTTTAAATATAAATAAATTGATCAGAGATTTATACACCTATACCTTATTCTGTCATTTTATTTTGTTCATCTCATCTTCTGACGTCCGGTTTTCAACATTGCATTGCTCCTGCCTTAGAATTCTTACCTTCACTATATATATATATATATATATATATATATATATATATATTTATCTAAATGAATAAATGGGAAATGTTTTTCATGTATTATTCGTATATTATAATCAAAACGTGTTACTGTTATTAAAATCAATAATACAACATTTTATTTACCTCCCCAGGAGGTTAGGCACAAGGCCAGTGTTATCTTACTCCCACAACGTAAGATGTGACCCAAAGTCGGGTCGGGAAAGTGGGACTTTAAAAGCCAGCGCCCGAGAAGGTGAGCACTCTGGCCATTAAAAATTGCCTGGGCAGCCCCGTCGGCATTCCCCGGTAGGGGCGCCTCAGGCAGTAAGCAATAAACTTACTCCTCCCCAAAGAGGGGAGGCGAAGCCTGGGAGGGTGGACCTCCTAGAACTGCACAGGACAGACCCATAGACCGGCGTAAATCAAGCCCCGAAGGCCAAGACGATACCAGTTTATGGCGTGTATCAATCAATGATACGACATTTTATTTACCTCCCCAGGAGGTTAGGCACAAGGCCAGGTTTATCTTACTCCCACAAGTAAGATGTGACCCAAGCTCGGGTCGGGAAAGTGGGGTTTGAAAAGCCAGCGCCCGAGAAGGTGAGCACTCTGGCCATTAAAAATTGCCTGGGCAGCCCCGTCGGCATTCCCCGGTAGGGGCGCCTCAGGCAGTAAGCAACAAACTTACTCCTCCCCAAAGAGGGGAGGCAAAGCCTGGGAGGGTGGACCTCCTAGAACTGCACAGGACAGACCCATAGACCGGCGTAAATCAAGCCCCGAAGGCCAAGACGATACCAGTTTATGGCGTGTATCAATCAATGATACGACATAACATCTTCATATTCTGTATATATAGTGAAGATAAAAGATTAAGAGAGAATCTTTTGACTGACTAATTAGCATAACAATTTGTAAACCATTCATAATTAATTAATGTTTAGTATGATTAATTTGGAATTGCATTGGTATAGATTTGCTATCTATATGCAATTGTTTCGTTAATAAACAATAATTAATTTAAGTTCTTTAATAAAGAAATAGAAAAATAACTCAATCACCTTAAGTGTTATCTCATTGCGGTTGCTGGCGACCTCAACGAAGGTTGTGGCTTGCCACGAGCGAGGCAGAAACGAGAAGAGAAGGTGGGTGGGAAGGAGAGCGTGGTCGCTTTCTCTCTCTCTCCGCCCTTTTTCTCTCGCCCTCTTTTTGCAGTTTTCATATTTTCCATGAAAAATAAATGAATAACTTTTTTTTTAATTAAATTATAAATTTTAACAAAAGTTTAGTAGCACTGTGATCTGCTAAATTTACGAACAAAAATAGAAATTCATAATTTGGTATGATTATAGATTCACATTTTCAGCTACCCCTACCCGTAACAAATTATTGTACCTTTTTAACTTGATAAAAAGAAGAAAAGAAACAAAAACAATTATTTTAGAATTTAGAGTGGGGGAAAATGTTTGTATATAAATTCAATTTTTAGGGCAAGTTTTAGGGAAGATAGCTTATTTTTTTGTTATGGCAGTTAAATCCGCTGCGTTTTGGGGTGTGGGTGGTACTTTTTAGGAGATTACGCATGGTTTTATGACCTTACCACTCAGACTTAGTGCTAGTGGTAAAAAATGTTCGTTAAATTCCCTAAAAAATACAATGACACGAAAATGTGGGAACATTTTACGTTAAATATATACAAAACTGATCCCTCGCTCTAAATTCTAAATTGTTTGTTCTTCTTTCTTTCCGTTTTCCAAAGTGTTAACACGTAATCTCCTAAAAATCAAAATGTTATGTTTTAGGGGTGGTGACGTATTAATGGAAGGTGTTAATCTGCAAATTTACTTATAATTAATTATTTTAAATCTTATATGATTTTTTACTATACGTCCCTTTTTTCTTTTAATTTTTAGCAACTGATTATAGTTGTGTTTTATTTTCTGGTTATAATTAAGGAAGTAACTTTAAAATGATCTAACTAATTAAATATCGTATTTTTATAGTTATAAATAAAAAATATTGAAATTTTGGATATTATGGTAGATTACAGCCCTCCCCCACCTGATAAAATGAGATTCTACTTTTTCAGCTGATTACGTGTGAATACGCTGAAAAACCTGGTAAAAAGAGAAACAATAAAATTACTTTAGAATTTAAAGTGGGGGATTAATTTTTCATATAAATTTAACGTAAAATAATCCTCTATTTTCGTGCCATTCAAGGGTTGTATGGAAGTTTACATTTTTTTGCCATTGGAGATGAATTCTGTTCGTTATTTGGAAGGGTGGGGAGAACATTTTGTGGCGATTGCCTGCGATTTTCCGACCTTGCCAGTCGAACTTAGTATTAGTGTTCAAAACATTAACTGCCCTCACAATCTAGAATAACCCTTAACAGAAGATTCTTATTTTTAAGTTAGTTGAATATGTTAATCTACAAATTTACAAAAGTTTATTGATAAAATGATGGAATTCTCTGAGTAAAAAACATTTTTTTATTATTAACGGCTCCCTCCCAATTAATTTGCTAGTGTGTATATATATATATATATATATATATATATATATATATATATATATATATATATATATATATACATACATTATTGAATATAAGAGAAAACTCATGTCTTGGTTTTCTTTTGGTAGATCCTTTCAATAGTCCGAATCCAGATCTTAGATTCGGAGGGGAATTAGCTGATGAATTTGCCATAGTTTAGATTTGTCTCCCAAGTACTTTCAGACCCATCCGGGACCATCTTAAGGGGAATGAGGTTAATCAGGTACAGAGCTTTATTCGGACTATTGTAAGGATCTACCAAAGGATATCTAGACATAAGTTGTCTCTTATATTCAACAATATTCGCCTGCAAGAGAAGATGCTGCTATATATATATATATATATATAATTTAAAAAAAATATTTATGATAACATTTTATAATAATTTATTAAAAAAACGAGTCATATAGTTTACACTTGTTTAAGAAAATCTGTAAAGTAAACATAAGTTAAGATAGTTTAGAATCTACATAGTTGCCTACCTTTGAGCTTGTACTGAGAGCTAAAATGTAAACATGAAATTGCCAAACGAAAACACAAGGAAAGTTACAAGTCTATTAATCCATCAGTCAATAAAGTAGATTTAACAATCGTTGTGAAACCAAAAAGTCAATAGTCAAAGCAGGGTGCGAAAATACAAAGTTCATATAACGGATCAAAAATACAAAAATCAGAAACGAATAGTTTCCATTTCGAAGTTGTGTATTCATGTGAACGCTCTATTTATTGCTAGCATTGAGCTTTAACTTTTTGTAATAAAAAGTCGATTCCCTCCCCGCATCCAACCCAGATAATTATCAGACCATCCGTATGGTTGCGCCGCAATCAGTATGGTCTGCCAGACACTGCTTCTATCCGAATTAAAAGGGTATCGAAATGGCCTATTATATGAGTCACGGTACCATTATGGATTCTGAAAACCTTCTAAAAGGGGGACAATGTAGGGATGGTAGCTGTCTAACCTTCTCTTAACGATGTAATAGGGTCGGTAATTCCGCTTAGTCAATTCGAATCAAATGGATGCCGGCTTCTTCCTGTAGTATTTTGGAACGGCTTTTAAATAATGGGGTCAGTATAATTGAGATAGATGGATGCAGATACATAATGACAAATGACTATATATATATATATATATATATGGAGAGAGAGAGAGAGAGACTGAGAGAGAGAAGGAGAGAGAAGGAGAGAGAAAGAAGAAGAGAGAGGGCGAGAGAGAGAGGGCGAGAGAGAGAAGTAGAGAGAGAAGAAGAGAGAGAAGAGAGAGGAGGAGAGAGAAGAGAGAGAGAGAGAAGAGAGAGAGAGAGAGAAGAAGAGAGAGAGAAGAAGAGAGAGAGAAGAAGAAAGAGGGGGAGAGAGAAAGAGAAAGAGAGATAGCGATAGAGAGTGAGAATGCTAGATAGACAGGGTGAAAGAGATAGAAATAAGCAGTTTCCTTCTGCCTACAACGGACACAAATAAATAACAACGAGGGGGATATAATATTAACCTCATCTGCGGGAGTTTAGACACAATGCAGTGGTTTTGAGAAGCTAACGCACTAGAATAAGCTCACTCTGGCGTATAAAAAAAGTCTGAGCCGCCCCGTAAGTATTCTCTGTTCGGAGCGCCTCAGGCGATTAACAATAAACTAACCCCATTTCGGAAAAAAAAGTAAAGCCTAGGAGAGTGGACCTCCAAGGACTGAACAGCACCATATCTCAGTCACCACCGTAAGACTGATGTGTATCATAATTCTATAACAGCACAGCGCTAACAACTTCCCTTTCCTCTTTTTTTTATAGGTGCCTGTGCTTTCAAAAATGACGTCATACTTTCCCATTGCTATTCAACTTACCTACAACTTCTAGAATAAAAGTCACTTGTAAAAAAAACGGTTGTCGTAGGCAAGCAATACTAAAACTTCAAGTTATCTGCTGCTGATGCTTGCTATGATGTAACTTGGCACACAAGGCGATACACCTATCAACATGGACAAACATATTTTGCCACTGAACATTACAAGTACTTATGTATATAGTGAATTTGGTTTACTTATCCATAGAACATATCTTTGTAAAAATTGAGAAAATTAAACCAAACTCGTGTTTTCTCTACAATTTACCTCAAATTTGAATAATAAAATTCACTTAAAAAAACAGTTGTCATATTGTTTACATTAAAGAAATAGTTCTATGAATTAGTAATGAGGCTTACGTTTTCTAAAATATATGCTGAATTACCTCCCCTAATTTTACATGCAAAGTGATGGGTATGTATATTGTTATATGTTCACTTGCTGATGTGTGTACATAAGAATTATACACCCGTCGGGAACCTAGGTCCTATTCGACTTCTGATTAACCCACTCGGACGCCGATGTTTATAAAAGAAAAAAACGCCACAATAAACATAAGAGAGGCAGGTTACTTACGTACGTGTAAAGGAAACGAAAGGTATATAGATTGATAGACGGATAGCTCGTCCCGCTACATTAAGTTACATTGGGGACGACGGCACTATGGACAAGTATTTCCTGCATTAAGTCTCGCTAGCCAAGAGACAGAGAATGACCATTCGAAAATCACGTAGTTTAGGTGACTTCCTTTCTGGAGTCACCTCTGACCCTTTAAGGTGTCACTACAACTGTTCTATTCAAACAACGCCCACTGTTATGTAACAGTACAATATAGGTAGCGGTTTGCCCCAATATCGTGTTATTCGATCGTGTATGGCGGCTGTCTTGATTCGCTTCGATTCGGAAATTGATAACTAATCAACCGCTTTTCTAAATACATCCTACCCTCATATGTTATATTAGGTTGTTTAAATGTATGTCTACTTTGTAATGTTGTATGTTGTGTGGAGATTAAAAGGAATATTAACAATAAGGTGATGTAGTTTGCTTGAAGCATTGTGTGCACTATATATATATATAATATAGAGGAATCATATAAAGCTATCACAATGCAAGAAGTGGAAATAGTTCAGCTTTGAGAAAGCGATTTTTAAAAATATCTTACTGGCACATATGACATAATGGTAAACGTGTTCGCTAATGGGCTGGGATACAAGGGTTCAATCCTCGGTCAAGTCATACCGAATTCTTTAAAAATGGTACTAGATGCACCTTTCTAAGCACTCAGAATTATAAGGTTAGGAGAGAGGGTAAGTGCAGTAATCCTGGAAAAAGAGTGACGCCCTCACCTAGATCTCGGTGTAGTAACCAATGAAAAGGGAGCTTTCTGGTCGTCCTCGACTATGGTCGACCATCTTACTTTAAAAATTGTTACTTCAATTAGTATCAGCTTCTACACAGTTATAGATTGTGTGTAAAGGTGTTCCATTATATATATATATATATATATAAGTAGTATGTTTTTAAAAGGCTGTGGACAATGCAAATTCCGGGTAAGATGTAAGTTGGAAGGAACAAAAATAATATATCGAATACGATATATTACTTACTATTTATTTTTTCTTAAAATCTTACATAACAGCAAGAGTGGTGTTAGCTGTTTGTGTGATGTTCGGATAATTATAAAATCATTTATTTAATATTTCGGTAAAAGAAACTTCCCTTTGTCAAAAATAATTAATGCCAGAAGAAATATATATATATATATATCGTTTTGTACTAATGAGTTACCGTTTATGAAGGCTCAAAGGCCACTTAAGGATAAGTGTGAATGAGTTCGTCGGGTCGACACATTGAGATTTAGAGACAATGGTTGAGACTGGGGAGAATTTGATTGGTAAAGAAGACGGCTTAGCCAGAATTTGTTAACATTGGATTTGAAAACAGCCATGTGATAATCAGCTGGGAAGCAGTCCCGTGGTATTGTTTTCCACAGACGGATAACTGTAACATGGTAAGGTCACTCTTTTTCAACGTGTATATCATGTTTTAAAAGGTTATGATTTTAGATGGGACGTTGAGATATGTACAGATTATAGACATATATTTCAATGTTGACCATCGCTCTCATTTATAAGCTTTTTGTCTCTAAAATTGGAGCGAATTCAGAATTGTATTTTTTGTTCTGCATTCTGGGATATTCATTCGAAATTAGCGCAAGTTACGTTTAGATTCATTATTATTGCCTCACTAGGTGTTTTCACACGAAATATTATCAGTGATTGCTCACTGGTAATACCACGTCGTGTTCTCTCGAATATAAGTGACAACAAGTCTCTGTTTTTTTTTGTAGAAGATCCCCATCACTAATGGAAAAATAAGTTTGGCAAAATAAATAGAGCCGCGCACACACGACTTTGGCCTACTTTTGTGAATTCTGTCTATACATGCGTTGGGTTAGTGTTAGGGTCAGGGTGTACAACATGTAGAATAAACGCCATTGTAGATAGCATAGCGGAATGGTGGACAGCTACCTGTGTGCGTATATGTGGATACAGAAATATAAGGGGAACGCTATTTTTATTCAAATACTCAATGAAATAATTGCATTCCATCACGTTGTGTGAAGAATAACTTGGTTTTTTTTTTATATTACAAGCCGCATCTTCTGTTTTGTTGAGTGGCGGGGTATTATTTTCTTCTACACAAGATCCAACGTTTCCCCCACATTTCTAAAAATCTCCGCTTCTTTTTTGAAAATTATTGGAAATCACTTTGCTCTATCGCCGATAGTAACCGTTTCCTATCTCTGGAATTTAAGTGCCAATATGAAATTACAGTACTTTCTTCGTTCTTCCAGTGGAGGTCTGAATGGTACTCTCTATCCTCGGTGTTTCCATCCTCCTATACCACGACCCTTTTGTGTGGTATCAAGCGTAGCTGGGGTCACCACATTTGTTAGTTTCTTCTTATTATTATTATTATTATTATTATTATTATTATTATCTGTTTGGGAGTTCTCACACGAATAATTACTCGTGATCGCTTACTCAAAATAATTGGTGGTGTTCCCTAGAATCTGAGTGACAACAAGTCTCTCCAGAATTCCAGTACTCTCTGTTTATTTCTAGCTCCCCTATTATACGCTTTTTTATGTCAAAAGTGGTTCATACTAAATTCGGTCGGGATTAAACCAATATTTTTCATTGCATTAAGATACATGTAGCCTATTTACTGCCTGTTCTCACGAAAGACAAGGCGACCTTTCGCTCGGAACTTAAGGGATCCGGAAACCCCTGACTGCGAAACGATGGAACAAAACAGATGTTCTATCAGATCTATTTTAAATTATAACCAAAGCAAAATGTCGCCTCCCGCAATCTGCGAACTTATCTAGAGCGACCTTGGAAAGTAAACCACGGCGGTGATAGCATTACTCTACTAATAGAATAATTTACCGGATAATCATAGCAAACCTCGCCATTATTGTAAATAACAGTGACACGAGTGGTGGTAGGCTTTTTTGATGACTGTTCGGCTGGAGGTATAAGTGGCGGTAGTTGCTGTCGTGTCCATGAAGTTTGTATTAGAAATTGTATGGTGGCTGTTCGCAACAGTATCAGAGCCATGGCCGACGCGGCGGCCTACTAAGATGCCGGACTGCACGCGCCAATATCTGTGTTAGTATTGAAGCCGCTTTTAGTACGATGCAGAACGATAGAGGTGAATTTCAAACAAGAGATGGGTCGGTGTAGAGGTTCGTCATTCTTTGCGATTCCGAGATAGCATATTTGCCGCGTAAATACAAGTCGCCCGGTCAAATTGTTCACCGGTTGGTCTGGAAAATGGTTCGGCTTTGTTTGTTTTACAGCTGATCAACCATTTTGAAGTTATTTGATACCGATATATGACACACATTTTGTTCAGTGTATTCGCTTAGGCGTGTTCCGCACTAGATTTATGATTCCAGATTTGAGTGCTTTCGCAGAAGAGATCCTCCCCCCACACAAAAAAAAAACAGAAAAAATGTGAGTTGTAATAAAAAAAAAGTTTTAATATTTACTCAATATAATGGAATTCATTCATGTCATTAAGGATTTGCATTATAAAATATTTTCACATATATCTATGCCTCCACATAAACTTACACACATTTAAAATGGCAGTTGGCAGATTGCAGCTACACAACGCACCATGATGGTGTGTGCAAATACATACACTGGAACATCTGTAAAAATCTAAACATCCAATGTAGCACTAAGTCCCGGGAACATCTACCGGAGAGGACTGTGAGAAACGATATGTATACTATACATTATGATTGTGTGGTTCCAAATGGCAGTAGCTTAAACAGAGCAGAGAGGAAGAAGGTGACAAAATACCAAGGTCCAATGTATGATATGAAGAGAAACTTGAACCTCAAAAACATCAACATTATCCCAGTTATAATAGTAGCAAAAGGCCTAATAGGGAAAAATTTCAAAAACTATCTGGAAAGTATTCACGGAAAACCAAGTGCAAAAGAAATCCAAATGATTGCACTCAAGGGAACGGCCAACATCCTTAAAAGAGCACTCGGTTGGAGTCTCTAAATAGCAGATGATAGGCTGGCATTTTGAAGAATGCCCCGTCCCTATTCTAACGAAAACAGAAATAAGAAAATTAAAATGCCTACTAGACACCATCTTTGAGTAACTTCGGTATCTCTGTACAGGAATTTAGTAGTACCTTTGCATTAGGATACTTCAGTCTAATATTAAAAATAACATAGAATCATAAGCCCAAATAAGATCGCCTCGGGCCTTTTGGCTAAGATCAAAGTGTAGTATCTGTTCCGATGGATACTGCACCCCATACTGGTATTGTCTTGATCTTCGGGGCTTGATTTACGCCGGTCTATGAGTCTGTCCTATGCAGTTCTAGGAGGTTCACCCTCCCAGGCTTCGCCTCCCCTCTTTGGCGAGGAGTAAGTTTATTGCTTACTGCCTGAGGCGCCCTTACCGGGGAATGCCGACGGGGCTGCCCAGGCAATTTTTAAACCCCACTTTCCCGACCGACCTTGGGTCACATCTTACTTGTGGGAGTAAGATAAAAACTGGCCTTGTGCCTAACTCCTGGAGAGGAGTAAATCAATACACACTGATTCATACGAGGAATGGTGCACCTTCTCCTAGTGATGCTACCTCAAGTAAAGCACTAAGCTGAATACTCTACCAGCCCAGATAAATTATTGTCCTGGAATCCGGCAAACTTAAGTAAAGACCACAAGAAAGATAAATTATAACATAGTCAAGTGGTTAATTGGGGGTAAAAAAGTAAAATTCTTCACTGCTTTACGAACTTTAGGTTTGAGAAGTAGAGAAAAACCTCATAAAAAACACGCATTTCTTTATATCTCATAAATAAATCAAGTGTTAGCCCCAGGAAATGGCCCCTAGATTTCTGAGAGCGAACTGAAAGCTAAAATAAAGAAAACGTGAATATAGAAGCATAAGGGAAACGAAAATGTTATGGAAAATACTTAATGGCATGAAAGGATTATTTAAAAGGAGGAAGGATAAATGTCCTATCATAGCGAATGAAGAAACATTGGTATAAACAACATGCGTACATATTAAAGGAGGAAATACATGGGAGAGGTACATTTAATAACAGGCAACAGGGTTTTGTGAATGCAAGTGAGAAGAATACATTATTATAATAACAGACATTTAAAAGAAAACGTTTGTTTAAATACGACACGCACAGTCTGATTTTTGGTTGACAGCGTTAATTTTTGTTTGGGGATATTCGACAAAAGAATCCCAAATAGCATTATGTGACGGGAAATACTATGCATCAGCATTTTAATAAATAATTAGCAGCATACCAATTCCATCAAAGATGGCTTTTGTTTTTCGAGGAGAATTAAAAGATTGATAAATACAAAGTTAAATAACACAGCCGAAACTTTAGAACTTTCTTTACAATTTTTTTCCATCGGATTTCTCCCGATAAAATCTCTCAAAATTTATTCAACAATGACAAATAATAGTTAATTAATAAAATGTCGTTTTTCAAAACCAATATGCAAATATCATGAAGTTATATCGGTCTTCAAACTGGCTTGGCACGCCGCGGGGAGGCTGAAGGCGTTTCCTCGAATAGTGGTGAGGTAGAGGCGGTCGGAAAGCCAAGATTTCGCCAGAATAGACACCAAAGCTCACTAGTATCATTAAGAAAAACTTAAATATAATAACTGCTTAAACATCTTAGATGGGAACGCCTCCTTTTGAAAGCTTTAGTAATAAGAAATAAGAACCATGACTGTACAGGTCGCGAACAGACAAGTACAGACATCTTTGTTTTCGTCATATGATTTGACTTCATCCTTTGAAATATTTATTTGCTCATCAGTAACGTATACAGTGTAACAAATTAGGCACAACGTCATCATAATGTGGGGCAGGCGGTTGGTGACCCCTTGCTATCTATTCTACTCTTAGCTGCATCCATTCTTACCCATTTGCTCAAGTACGGTTCCGTTTATTCTTACACTATTTTTTTCATTATTTTTATACCAGCAATCACCAAAATACCACAAGTTTCCCTTTATATCATTAAAACAGAACAAAAGGATACAGAGAGAGAGAGAGAGAGAGAGAGAGAGAGAAAGAGAGAGAGAAAGATAGAGAGAGAGAGAAAGATAGAGAGAGAGAGAGAGAGAGTGAGGGGGGATTTTGTCTTTTTTGTCTCATGAATATTTTCTCTTCTTATCGATTAGTTCTGTCTTTTTTTTTCTTATCGATATATAGAGAAAGCGAGGGGAAGTTTTGTCTTCTTTTTTCTATCAATTAGTTTTGTTTGAATCACCAAAATACCAAAAGTTTCACTGATTATTATTAAAACAGAACGAATGGAAATAGACAGAGTAAGAGAGAGAGGGAGAGAGCGAGAGAGAGAAACAGAGAGCGGGGACGAGAGAGACACACTGGCAGACAGTCAAATAAAGAGAGAAAGGTTTGGTCTTCTTTATCTTATAAATACATTTTGTCTTTATATGTTTGTCTTTTCTTCTTGATATATAGAGAGAAATAGAGGTAGAGGGAAGGTTGCCTTCTTTTTCTATCAATTAGTTTCGTTTCAATGATTCCAAGTAATGAATAAGAATTAAATTGTGACGCGATAGCGAGCGGGCGTATCCTGCATGTTTCATTTTTAAAAAATTTTTTCTCTCTTTTAAGTTTACATGTGAAAAAGAAAAATTCAAGAAATCCTGCGTATATGGGCACCTTAAATAGTAACTCATTTATGAGTGATAAAAACAAAAATGAAAACACAATTCCGGTAAATGTTTGTGAGTTCAGATAAAAGCCAGCAGAATAAATGGATGACTCAAGAAGTTTGCAATACATTAATAAATAACTAAAAAAAACAGACGAGACCTTTCTTCAGTAGAAGAAGATGAAAAAAATGGTCTCACAACTTTTGCATCAACGTAATTTAATGACGTAGGCAATTTAGGTAAAAGGTAACCAGGGGTGACAGAAAGCGAAGATATAACACTTTGATCATTTATGACTGCGCCATCAATTTATATAAAGGTTTCTGCTAAACGGAAACTGTCTGGCGACTTTCACGGTGATGAGATTCAAATAGTTATAATGTACTGCGCTGGACCTAAGAGGACACACGTGGTTTCGCCGGCAAAGGCATTTATTAAATGGTCGCTTTCCTAACCAGTTACGGGTCTGGAAACACAACAAAATCAACAACGAAATAAATGCAACCTGAACGATATTCGAAGTTTCGCTAAATGACAGATTCACCAATATATGATGTCGTGGCAGGTACTATCACTCCTGGAAAGAGTGGACCTGGGAGTAATGTAAACTAATTTACCAAAGTGAAGCTGCATCACTTTTTTTGTATTTTCTTATTTCTGTTTTCGTTAGCATAGGGACGGGGCATTCTTCAAAATGCCAGACTATCACCTGCTATTTAGAGGCTCCAACCTAGTGCTCTTTTAAGGATTTTGGCCGTTCCCTTAAGTGCAATTATTTGAATTACTTTTGCACTTAGTTTCCGGGAATACTTTCCAGATACTTTTTGAAACTTTTCTTTATGAGGCCTTTTGCTCCTATTATAACTGGGATAATGTTGATGTTTTTGAGGTTCCAATTTCTCTTCATATCATACATTAGGCCTTGGTATTTTGTCACTTTCTCCCTCTCTGCTCTGTTTAAGCCACTGTCATTTGGAACACTCGCCTCAATCAGTGTTGCCTCTCTTTCTGCCTTATTTAATATGATTGTGTCCGGTTATCACTAGACTATCTAAGGCGTGTGACCTTGTAAATAATGAAACCGTCGAATAGGACACTCCGCGCGAAGAAGATATTAAGCCGACTGACAGATTTGCTTTCCATATACTTTGTTTATAAAGTTTAACTCCATATTTTTACTATTTAATATTATGAAGTTATGAAAGAATTACTATGTTTATGCGGTCAGTAAAAACGGTTAATTTTTAATTTTTAAAACATGCAAATTTCCATCATGACGTTAAAAATATAAAACATACAAGGCGAACTTAATTCGATTCTGAGGTCGGTTCCTGTTTGAAAAATTCCAATTGCAAAAGGAAGTTTTCCCATGACAAATAATTGACCGCTAATTAATCCGTTCCGAGACATAAGCGAATACGAATACCAATTCTTAATTGAAAAAAATAAGGAAAAAAATTACCTAATCAATGCGTCAAACCATCGTACTTATTCAAACCATCATTATTATTAAAACCATCAGAATTATTAAAAGTATCGGAATTATTTAAAAACATAATTATTCAAACGATCACATTTATTGAAACCATACAATTATTCAAACCATCATAATTATTCAAACCATCATAATTATTCAAACCATAATAATTATTAAAACCATCATAATTATTAAAACCATCGTACTTATAACCATCACAATTATTCAAACCATCATAATTATTTAAACCATCATACTTATTCAAACTAGCTTAAGTATGCAAATCATAATTCTTATTAAAACTATCATAATTATTCAAAAATTCATAATTATTCAAATAATCCTAAGTATTCAAACCATCATACTTTTTAAACCATCCTAATTATTTAAGGCATCATATTTATTCGAACCATCACAATTATTCAAACCATCATAATTATTCACAAACTATCGCACTTATTAAAACCATGACAATTATTTAACCATCATAATTATTCAAACCATCGTACCTATTATAACAACACAATTATTCAAACTATCATAATTATCTAACCATCATAATTATTCAAACCATCGTACCTATTATAACAACACAATTATTCAAAATATCATAATTATTCAACCATCATAATTATTCAAACCATCATAATTATTCACAAACTATCGCACTTATTAAAACCATCACAATTATTCAACTATCATACTTATACAAACCATCATAATTATTAAACCCATCATAATTAGTGTTATGATCATACTTATTATAACCATCATAATTAGTAATACCATCATAATTATTCAGCCCATCATAATTAGCATTACCATCATAATCATTCAACCATCATAATTATTCAACCTATCATAATTAGTATTACCAATGGTAATACTAATTATGATGGTAATTTACCATCATCATTATTTAAACCATCATAATTATTCAAACCATCGTACTTATTCAAACCATCACAATCATTCAAACTATAATAATTATCGAAATCATCATAATTATTCAAACCATCTTAAGTATATAAATCATAATACTTATTGTAACCATCATAATTATCAAAAAAATCCTAATTATTCAAACCATTAGATACACAATGAAGAACAAAAATACATGCACAAAAATATAACCTAGTTTAACTTAGTATATTACGTGACTATTTCCTCATTTCTCAGTAGATATAATTATTGTAGGAACGACAAAATTATCTCCCTTCAAAGCTATCCCTTTTTCAGGGTTATCGGATTCAAATTTTGCCCCCTTGAGAAAGGGTCAAGTCTTGAAATCTTATGAGAACACGTCACCTTTTTCCCGACCTTCATAGTGTTCGTTAATGACACTGATTGTTGCCCACGTTTTTTTATGGCTGTTCAGCAAACGAAGCATACCTCGAGGGTATCGGACCTGCTCTTAACATGAAGTCCCATGTGTCGATCGTGAATGAATATCATGTGTTTTTCGCACGACTCCCTGGCTTCTGTTATAAACATGCGCGTTCAATTGTTTTGGTACTTATAATAATTGTTTATAAACTTTTAGTTTTTCTATGGTTTGTGCACATGTATTTAACCAGCTTCTTGTTTCGTCTGTTGATGCCGACCTATGCGTGCTAGCAAATATGTGTTTAGGAGATTCGCTCTCATTTCCCAATCACACTGTACCTATGCTGGTAGTATACAAGTATCAAATATAATTCTGTTTAATTTGTAAAGTTCAAATCATTGAAATATTTTTTCTTATTTTATGACGATAAAAATATGCCATTTGTTCATAGTTTGATAATAAGAAAATGCTTAAATTTTAACAGGACATTTTCCTGTTTGAAACACCAGTATACACTCCAATGGTGTACAGAACGACCATATTTGTTTGTGTTGGTGTTGAAAAAGATTTTTGGAGTCTTGGGTAAATTCTTAAGAACATTGTCTGGATTCCGAGCTGTTCAACTTTTGAAATACCACTTAAAGTCATTTCTTTATATATTTTCTGAATAGAATAACTTTACTACTTTTGAGGAGAGTTTCGTTCCAAACCTTGATCGATATAATAACATAGAGTTAATTGAATTTTCAAAGTTAGTCATCGATAGAATAACTTCCTACAGCAATCAATATTTCATTCTGATTCTTCAGGGGGGGGGATTCTGTGGAAAATGTGAACCTGATCATAACAACAAAAATTAATTTTCTATTCAGACATAAATTTTACCCCCTTAAAATATTTTTAAAATGGTCGAATTTATAAATAATGATCAACATGTCAATAAAAGTACCAGAAGCCATCACAGCGATTACAATCATTAATTCTTAGCATTAGACAATATTCAGCATTCCGTATATATATATATATATATATATATATATATATATATATATATATATATATATATATATATATATCACCTCGTAGATAATTAGACTGAACGTCTGAAAGTCCTGTTTTCTAGATCTGGTTGCGGCATCTGCTTTTCACCAATTTTCGGCTTGAAAATCTATTACTTCCTAGAAACACATTATTTACACAAAACATAAATGGAATAAAATGGTGGTGTAGTTAGCTTAAAGCATTGTGCGTAGTGTGTAAGAAGTTGATTTTTTTAAGGCGATGCCAATGCCATTTTTGGTAGAAGACACCATTTTATACGAGAAATAGGTAAATAGATGAAATGATAATATTGAAGAATTCAATAATTTTCTTTTAAAAATAATCTTGAAAATCATTGAATTCTTTAATATTGTCATTTTATCTATTTAACTTTGCTTCGTATCAAACGGTGTCTTTAACTAAAATTGCATTGGCATCGCATCTAAATAAAATTCAACTTCTTACAAATATGATAGCATTATTACGAAAACAAATGTATTTCCGTTTCTTGTTAAACAGCTAATTTTTTTTCTTGTAATTAGTTGGAAAAAAAATCACTGAATCAGTTTGTAACAGTTCGTTCTCGTAAATTATTAATGAAAGTAAACATAATATCGGGCAACGTCGCGTGGGGTCAGCCAGTTTATTATACATTGAACCCTGAGTTATAGGCCGTAAAATTTAAATTTTCGCTTTCTGCATGTTACTTGATTTTCTACTTCCTCTATCGGGGTAACCGCGAATTTAAGGGTTACATTTCAATCGTTACAAGTAAAAACATAATTGCCTGGGAAAAGTTGTTCGAACGTGGAGACAATATAGCATGTCTAAAGATGAATCTCTCGAAAAAGAAAACATCTTTTTTTCTACATTTTACAGGAGGGTATCATTCTGTTTCGATTTACATAACCGGAATAAATACATAAATAGAAAGATAGATGCAGAGAGAGGTAGAAAGATAGTTATCGATATATCTGTGCCAAAGCACAGCTTTTATCGTGACGTCAATGTACCCACTTACCTCCCTATCGGTGTACGAGCGGGGAGTGCGAGTGGTGAAACGCTTTGTACTGGGGCCAATTCTATGTTCCTATCGACATCAAATGAAATGATCAAGGTGGGAAGACTCGCCACCCCTTTACCTTCGCTGTCAGTGTGCCGCGCTCCACTGATCGACTTATTTTCTTTATTTTTTTTTTGTCTAAAAAAAGGAGATCAATCGGAAATTCTCGCATCGGTTCTACGTTACGTAAAGGCATAATCAATGGCGGTACGCTTTCGATTTACGCTCCTTACGCTAATAATACACCCGGAACAACATTTGCAGATGTATTCGATTGATGTACTTTCTTTTACTTTTCTTATTTCTCTACCTATCCTATAGTTTGCGGAGATAGGGCATATATAAACAAATGTCGCAGAAAACATTATACCTATTAGTGTGCAACGTATATTATGTTACACGCATAAACACATTATATATATATATATATATATATATATATATAGAGAGAGAGAGAGAGAGAGAGAGAGAGAGAGAGAGATAGATAGATAGATAGATAGATAGATAGATAGATAGATAGATAGATAGATAGATACAATGTGTGTCTGTCCACCACGCATTGCCGTAAAACTCAGAAAATAGAATGAATGTATAAATGTCAAATTCAGCGGCCATATTAGCAAGTCGTCAAGAGAACTCAATAGGCGGAGCCTAGAGTATTGCATTAAGCTATTAATAACGGCTTTTTGTTTACTCACTTATAGTGCTCAATTAGGCGAGAGCTTTGAATAATTAGTCCGCAACGTATAGTATGTTACACACACATTATATATATATATATATATATATATATATATATATATATATATATATATATATATATATATATATATATATATATATATTTAAAGAAGTGAGGCTACCAACATTTGTAAATTACTTTTTTCAACCATTGTTTGTTATTTCATTATTTTATCACTTCATAATTTTATGATTTTATAACGCGTTTCGAGCTTTTCTCGCTCGCTCTCTTCAGATATATACTCCGTTTTGTAATATGTAATAATGTTGTACATCCTATACATACAAATACATAAACATATACCCATAGCAAGCCTTAGGGAAACCAACGTTGATTAAGTCAGTTGCAGTACAATAATAGACAGATAAGTAAGTGTTTAAAAGTAGCAGCTAAAGTGTGTTTCTTGTTATAACGATTGTACTGCTCCTGTTAAAGGGTGTTCTGTAGAAATATTTGCACCACAGGTCGGGGTCGTTTTTATTTAATAACCGGCAGAAGCCATACACAACTTTTAAAAATAACTCATTATCTATCCATATACATATCCTAACGCTAGCCTGTGACTAATTACTTAATAACTTCAACTTAGAAACAAAGAAGATATTGCCAAGTCTGCTGCAAAAATGGCGAACTCCATCTACCGGGCGAGTTAACTTCAAACGTGTCAGCCTCCTACACCTCTCTAAAGTCGCAATTCTACTATGTATGGAGTATTGTTTTCACACCTGGGCTGGTGCACTCAGCGCTAGTCTCATCCTCTTGAACAGGGTGCAAAAAAAACGTATCTAACCTAATAGGCCCTTATTGTCTAACACGCCCCAGCCACACTCACGTCACCGCAATGTTGTATCTCAGTACAAGATTTATCTACGTTCACGAATGCAAAGTAACGAAATGGTTTAACAAAAGAAAAATTCACAAAATTTTAAATGGGAAATATTTTCATGCAACTGCAACGAATGAATTTTGAAATCGATAAAATGTGATAAATCGTTTTGAAATGTAAAGAAACGTTTGGAATAAAGAAATACACACCATTTTTGTTTGTTTTGTTTGTCTGTGAACGGCGTACGTTTATTCAATTTGAATGACTAAAACTGCAATTTCGGCCGGTAAACGATGGAATACGGTATCAAGTTTGCTTACAGAGGGCCGCAAGCATTTGACATGCTTGCTCTAATATTAGTATCATTATTATAGATAACACGTGCCGCAGCATTTCTGGTGTATTTGTTCAATTACATAGATGATGGACTCCGCTGGGGCCGAGAGTACTCGAGCGTTTACTTCAACATTAACATTCGGTCAATTTATCAGCTAAATTTGAACCCGAAACTAAAATATAAATCTGGTCGGTGGAATGACTCCATAAAATGATCACTGGGAAGAGAACTTCTCTCCTGATGAAATGTCAAGGAGAAATGGCCACCTTAATACACACGGTGTTCTTTTTAAATCTGTTTTTATTTAGATTCGTGATCTTAACTCAGGTGATATCTCACCTATGAAATCGGGACAAGCACACTGGAAAATGTCAGACGGTGTTGGTCCAGAGTTTATTCGAAATCTTGTAGAAAAGTGACTTGGAACACGCGTTATCCTTGAAAGAAACGGTTACTGAAACAGTGCCAACTCGAAATTGGAATGTCAGAAAGAATAGTTTACAGAGATAAATGTGTTTATGTTAGGATGGAGAAACGAATTCCTGGGGGAGGAACGAATTCTCGGATGGCAACCATGAATCTTGAATAAGAATGCCGGCCGTTGTCGGGTTGGCAAGGGGGTATGAATCCATTCGAATATTTATCTATTCGGCTTTTGTTGGCGTTGTAAAAAATGTATATTTTCACAAAACTTTCAAAACATACTAAATATAAATCACAAACCGATCGTCATCACTGTAGAACTACTACTACTACTACTACTACTACTACTACTACTACTACTACTATTACGAAAATAAATGTAATAAATATTGGTTCGGTGTTCGTCTGAAAAGGATTCCGCATCGCAATCGCGTCTCTTTCATTCCAGACTAGTATTAATTGAAAACAAAGACTTATACGAAGATCAAACAATTTTCCCGAGTAAAAATTTACGAGGAATCATATGGTAGTATTATTTTTATTCTTCGGTGTTTTTCAATAATACCCTGGGGTCTGCGTTCGCGCCGGGCATATCTTCACAGTAAAGAAGACATTTTATGTTATTTTATTTATACAAAGCTCTATAATAAGATTAAATCACAACCTTTTTTTTTGGGGGGGGGAAGACTTTATAAATAAAGAAATAATGGAAATTATTATATCGAGAAATCTCAGATGAAATTAATATGGCACATCATCATCATCATCATCTGTTTGATATCCGTTTCACATGCTGGCTTTAAAAAACTGACTTACACACACACCTATCTCTAGCAAGGTTATAAGTTATCTCTCTTTCTCACAAGTTCATTTGTATCACTTCCTCATTTGGTCATCCATTGTGAACTGGACCTGCTACCTTAACTGTTCTACATCTACTAAATCAAGAACTCTTGTTCATCCTTTCAACGTGGCCATACTATCGAAGTCTTCTGTCCTGCATACATATTATTAAACTGTAGAGATTTAATCTTCCTCTGAGGTTATCAGAACTAAGCTTGTCTTTTACACATGCATTGTATCATGCTTCTCGGCCTATTGGCTGGGATCAAAGTGTAGTATCTGTTCCGATGGATACTGCACCCCATAGACCGGTATTGTCTTGGCCTTCGGGGCTTAATTTACGCCAGTCTGTGGGTTTGTCCTGTGCAATTCTAGGAGGTCCACCCTCCCAGGCTTTGTCTCCCCTCTTTGGGGAGGAGTAAGTTTATTGTTTACTGCCTGAGGCGCCTCTACCGGGGAATGCCGACGGGGCTGCCCAGGCATTTTTTGTAGGTCAAAGTGCTCACCTCTCGAGCGCTGGCTTTTCAAATCCCACTTTCCGACCTTGTGTCACATCTTACCGCTGGGGAGGTAGATAAATAACTGCTCATATCATGTCTCTCCATGCAGCACATGTCAGCAACACTCATGTGCCATCGCCGGTTTATTTGCAACAATAAATTATAATATTTAAAAGTAAGTTAAGTTAAGTAAGGGTTTTCTTTGTGAGTAAGATTAATGTTTGCCGTTTGGCCAATCATCTTATTGATGGGATAGACGTTGTGGTTATAATAATTTAATATTTTTTATGACTTTCTAAATTGTCCAGATCTTTAAAAAAAATTCAATTTTCTCCCGGGAAACGCCGCATGAGACTAGTTGTTGATAAAAATAGTACGTCATATTCATAAAGTTGTATTTCTTCTGTAACATTTTAAATGAATGTCCTATTTGAATATTAATACGCATTCGCTAACGATGCAAAGGTCATTTGTAATGTGGGTGGCGGTTACAGCGCTTTGGGGCACGATGTAATTGTCGTCTATGACAATAATCCCTTCGACATTTCCCTAAAAATGGGAATATCGCCTTAGATTCAGTCGCATTTTCAGATATAAATATTATCCGTACAATCATTAACGCCTATTTCTTTTTAGCATTAATATGAATAGTTTAGTTTTGAGAGTTAGTTTCAGCATTAATGAAAATTTTGATAGCGTTTTAGAATTCTGAATTCGATCTGTTATCGCCGGCCAGTGTCCGCTTAGAACAGATCACAACGAAAGAGCCAGCACTGTCTGTTATGTTCGTCGTTTTTTGTAGATTGTTATCGGTCTTCAGCTTGCAAAGGTTCCTGGGACCGCGTTTTACATAGAGCACCTGGTATTCCCAAATGACCACTGATCTCTGCACATGTTAACAACATAGAAACAGTCCAAAAAAGGTCGAAAATAGCAGTTGGCACTATATTTGCTTTTATCCTCCAGTCGAGAACAAATTCGGACTACTTTTCTGTAAACCTCTAGACATGTTTGTTATTGTTTTGGCTGTGTAGTGTAGCCTTTAAAATATTTTTTTAAAAACGTAAGCGTAACAAAACCGACACCAAAAATACCTACTCATCAACAACGTATTTAAAAACAAATCCAAACTTAACTTGGGGTTAATCTCACCCTAATTCTTTTTAAGCCAATAGGAAAAGGGAAATACTTGTTTGCAGGAATATGTTCCCTATTCTATTCAAGAAGATGGTGGTTTATTACTACTCGCCTGATGCACCCCTGCAGTGGAATGCCGACGAAAACATTCATGCATTTTTGTACGTGAGGGGGCATATCATCTAGTGGGCTAGGTTTTAAACCCCCCATCTGACCTTGTGTCTAACCTCCTGGCGAATAGGTAAATAAAATCCTTTATACTTAGGTTGTGATGGGGCAGTAACCATTCTCGAATATATGTATACTATAACTTGTGAATAGAATGTTTAACTGCTCAACATGATTATCGTTTGAATTATTTGGTCAAATGCTATGGCAGAGCTATTATATATTGACTAAATAATTAATTCATTAAAATCCTATATTAGGTGTCAGATTGATGGCGGCACCGCTCGAAGGACAGACACCTCAGAGTGTGCAAGTTAACGTTAGAATAACTTGGGAATACAGTATATTTGTATGACTCGGATTGGCTATTACGCCGTAGCAGTATAATTGTTGGGTATGATTTGCTGATTTTAAACTAAGCCATATACCGCTTGAAAGTATATTTATCATATCGTTAGGGTAGAACTATAATTCACTCTACGGTGTAAGATCTTTCCGGTATTTTAATTCAGTTTATGTGGTACAATTTGATATCATTTTAATTATGTTCATACGGTTTGCCTTGACAGTATTCTTATTCAACTTACGAAATGCGGCTTGGGGGCATTTTGACTCAACGTATGTGATAAGGCTTGGCGGTATTTCACTTCAATTCATGTGATACAGCTTAGCGGTGTTTTACTTCTATGCATGGGATACGGCTTGGGGGTATTTTAATTATATTCATGGGATACGGCTTGGCGACATTTCACTTCAATTTACGGGCTACAGATTGGCAGTATTTTATTTTTATTAATGAGATACGGCTTGGAATTATTTTAATTATATTCATGGGATAAAGCTTGACGGTATTTCACTGCAATTCATGGTATACAGCTTAGGGGTATTTTTTTTATTATATTCATGGGATACAGCTTGGCAGTATGTTAATTTAATTCATAGGATACAGCTTGAGGGTATTTTCTTAAGTGAAATCGCTCAAGACAAGGCATGAATTCACTTGATGTAAGGAACTAGCAATAACGAAAAATGATTAACGCAAAGACAGGAGATGCTTATTGGTCTTAATCTCGAAAGAACAAGATTATAGGTAGAAGAAGAACAGTCAACAAGAAGAGAGTTGCACAAGTTTGCAGTTCTTGTAAAACAGTTACTGGAATAGAAAGCTGTATTACAATGAGGTATCAAAACAGCGAATTGATGAATACCACTAGACCAACGAGTCAAACAAGCTGGAACAAAAGAAGTGGAGAATATATTACATAATTCTGAATAAAACATGCTATAATAGTATTTATAGAAGAGACTGGGACTAGCAACATTACGTCTGTGAGAGAGAGGGTGTAGAGAAGATGAAAGGGTAGGGCCAATCAAATTACAGATACGTTTCTGCACCTTATCAAGAACCCTCAAATGCGACAGAGATTCACCAGCCCAAATATGACAACAGTACTCCATTTAATCCAG
>OY744531.1:33196732-33206732 GCA_963556195.1 Sepiola atlantica | reverse complement strand
ATATATATATATATATATATATTATATTATATTAGCTGTTCCAACTCGGCGTTGTTCGGGAGTATAAGTGCTTCTTTTTTTGTTACGCCAAAAATCTATTCTGAAATCTATCTGAAGTCTTCGCAATATTACGTTCGAAGCTGTTCTTTTGAACTTTAAATTTATAAATAATAAGAGGTTAAGAGCAGGCATTTCATTGTTTTTTTTATATGAAAGATCTGACTCCTGTTCAGACATGGGTGCTGTTGCATGCATTTGTACCACTCGTATGTCATCAGTATGTCAAAACATGTGTGTTGTGTCGTGTAAGCAACAAGTGACGTTATAGCCATGCAGGTGCAAAAACGAACTAACTGGTAAAGATCACGCATCGTAATTTTTTGGATGAGTATTGATAATGTCGATTATTCGGACTACTGTTGTCATCTTGGATGTTATTCTCACAACGGTTCGTCTGATTTAACTACCAGGGATGTATTTTTTAACTCGGGAATCTGTACGGAATTTCGATCGGAACCCATTATTAAATCCATGGGGGTAACTTGCTCTTGTATCGTCAGCCATGACCCGGTAGTGATCTTAAGTAATTCATAATTGTATTCTTAGTATCGCCCGTACTGAGGATCGAACTTCCACCTTTTAGAACGGATTATGAATGTTCACCTATTCTCCGTTGCACCACGGTTCCTTGCGGAGAGGATCAATTGCATACACTGGCCACTAGCTCGACTGTTTTCGAAAACATGATTCCATACTCGAAAAACACACGACATGGCATCCGTCACCATATTTAGTTGGGCATGAATAACATTTCAAGCAAACATGGACAATTCTTGTAACGTTTAAACACTTTATAATTTGTTTGTAGAATCATCGACATTGCTTCAAAGTTACTATAACTTCACAATAAGCCAATTTCCTGAGACCAACCGACCGTTTATACCCAATGTTTAAAGCCGTCCTCCACCAAATTCAACCCTTCCTCAGTAGAGGGAGTGGTAATGTGGTAGCGTCGGAGCTACCCAGCTAACATGGCTCTGGTGGAATCGGCATCAGGATCCGTTGTCCTCTGGTCGTTCTGCCTCTGCGTGTGGCAAGCAAAGACGTATCAGACGCATAACCGCAAAGAGATCGTGTGAGTGTGACAACGTGTCTCTTGCGCGATTCCGTTGTTCTGGGGCAAACCTTTCCCGACTTCGCATGCGATCTCTGAGCGTTACTGATCTCGATGTTGGTGTAAAAACCTGCAATTCTGCAGGTTAACGTATAACTGCGACCAACGATGATGACGTCATGCAGACTAGACAATCCTGAGGCACGATCTTGGTGATTTCTATGTAGAAATCTACCTCGCTTAACTACAACAAGAAACACCTGAAACATTCCTTACTAAGCAAACAACATGAGAATACTTTCTTTTATTTTTTTTACTTAAAAATGTGTAAACTGTCTTTTTATAATTGAATAATTCATTCAAATAATAAATGTTCATTCTTATATCTACCTAGAATGTATCGTTTATTTTTTTTCTATGGCAGCTGCCAAATATTTTAATTCTCTGAATTTTATTGACAGCATCCCAGAATTCTAACGATAACAAATAGCTTTGTTTCATTTCGGTTCAGTGTATTCTCTCTATATATATATCATTTTTTTTTGTTTTGTTTAATTTTTTTTAATAGTTACGTTGTGGGACATGAATGTTAATGCAATTTTACAACGCAAAGTATTTGTAAGGTGACCACGTAGTTTGGTGGGCAGAACGTGGGCAATCTAAAAACGTTATGCAACGCTTGGAAACGTTGTCTCGATGTAAATCTGTTACCTGGCTTAACGCTATGAGTATCCATCTAATCCAGTTACTTTTGTTAACAATGTTGCGTCTCATACAACACCATTGATTATCAGTGTTTTTTGTTTGTTTGTTTGTTTTCGTTTCCAAAAATCAACGGTGTAAGTCCATGAAGGGGAAAATATGTAAAACGTTGCTGTGGATGTAGAAAGTTAAAAAGTTAAGCAAATGAAGAATTGATTCTGGTAACGCATTTACTGGATATATTTCAGCAACGTCAATATTTTATAAAGCTTGTTAACATTCTTACTAGATATACAGTGGTAACGCAAAATACTAGACGTATCTTGGTAATGTCCATACAGGATATATCTTGTCCTTACAAGATATATATTAGTAATTAGTAAGATATGCTTTTATGACGTTCTTACGAGATATACATTAGTAAGTTATTAGGTATATATTAGTAAATATGCAACCAAGATATATGTTCGTAATGTCAACAATGGATATATATGGTTAACCTCTTTACTATATATGTTTTAGTTACTCCCTTACTATATATATATATATATATATATATATATATATATATATTGGTTCAATTCCAGTGACCCAGACTTATTTTCACGACACCATTTAGGATTCTAAAAATTTCTCAAATAATATTCTTTAATGTAAGTTTTTCATATTTTTTCCTTGCTGTTTTTCATTTTTCTGTGTTATGCTTTGAACTAGTATGCGTATTTTAATAATTAAATCAAGGTCTCTGACGAGTAGCGTGTGACAAGTAAATACTGTATTTTTGTTTTACATGTTGCGAAACGATCGTAAAACGATTAAAATATAAGCATTCGAAAACATTATTTTTTAATTATGATTGTAGACTGACGGTAATTGGAATTCAACACATACATATATATATGCTCTGAAGCCAGAAACAAGGCTTCATTGAGCTTTTAATTTGAAATAATTTGGATTATATAATGAATGAATATATACCAGAAACACAAAGCAAAGCAAAGTTGCAGATACGTTCGTCGAACACTCTCGATTAGTCTTCTGTATGCTACTTGCTTCGAAGTACATATGGATCATAAGTTCGCTTAATCAAGTAACAGTTTCCGGTGATCGCAATGGTATAGCGACTGTTTGAAATTCTAAACTGACTCTGCGAACTGGGTTCGCGCCTGTCGAAAGTCTGAAATTGTTATTTTCCTGCACTATAAGCTTGTAGGTAAAATTAATTTAATATTTATTTATAAAATATTATATATATATATATATATATATATATATATATATATATATATATATATATATATATATATATATACTGATAATATCCATATTTACTTGATTCCCCAAACAAAAACAAAGTAAGTAATAAGGCAAGTTTTAATTTCAGAAATATTCAGCCCTCAAATAATGAGCACTCTGGATTCGGAAAATTAAAAAAAAAGAAAACCACAGGCTAGATGCGTTCATATATGCATTTTGATCCGAGCCCGAATGTCGGTTAGAATGAACGTTTTCACTAGATATATAGTTTTAGTAACGTCTGTTGTAGACATATTACTTCTTATATATAATACACGATAATATGATGATTGCATCTCACACACACACACACATATATATATATATATATATATATATATATATATATATATATTATGGAAATCGCTTCAGACAAGGCATTGAGCCACTTGATGTAAAGAGCTAAAAAAAATACTACTTCTAGGTCAAAAACTGTGTATATATATATATATATATATGTGTGTGTGTGTGTGTGTGTGTGTGTGTGTGTGTGTGTGTGTGTGTGTGTGTGTGTGTGTGTTTATATATAACTATTTCATGTATCCATATAAAATATTATGTTATGTATCAATTTTCAGTATTTACTTCAACAGTGTTCGATACGTAAGTAGAGCAAGCCTGAAGATGCCCCCCCCCCGGATGAAACGCGGGAGCCTCTGTGTAGCTTTATTTCCATAAATATATTTTCATAGCTTACTATACATATATATATATAAATATATATATATATATATACATATACACACACATATATATACATGTATATGTATATGTATATATATATATATATATATATATATATATATGTCTGTACAACAATACTCTCACTCTATCTCAATAATTTACTATCTTGCTGGTTTTCGGTCAATATCTATCTATTTATCTATTTTGGTATCTGTATTTCAAGTGATATAATTCATTCTATTCGCTGCTTAATAAAATCTCTCTGTCTGCCTGTCTTTCTAGTCCAGAAATTTTGCGCGTTATTTGCGGCCTTCTAAACCAGACATAACGAAAACAAAATACGTCTAGAGAAACTAGTCTAAATTAAAACTGACGCAACTGGCGAGTGGTATTTTTAATATTGAACGTTTGAACGAACCGTCGTTTTATATGCAGCTATGATGCAATATAACAGATGATAAAAACGGGGCGTTAACAAATAAGATGAAGGCGAACCTAATAGAGAAGTTATAAACAATGACACACTACAAGTTATACATACTGGAGAATCTGTTGACCTACAAGGAGCCGCAATGTCAATAATAAGAAAAGTAAAATACGCACAGATTAATCAGGCAATCTTGCGTCATGGCCGAATACAGCAACATGACATGAAGATAAGATTCATTCTTTTGGAATCTCAACCTGTTTTGTGTCAATTACTGTCGTATCCAGTAATGTTTATAACTGTTGATAGACTCCAAGTTCTTAATATTGTTTCATATAGATTCACGATGTTCCTTCTGAATAGTTCTTCATGAGTGAAATATATGCGTATATATCTAGATAGAGTTACAGAGCTTAGCTAGGACTGATTTTATACTATGTTTAAATACGAGTGATTCTACATCTATTATCCAAATCATCTTGATTGGGACTTCAGCACAGGACACACGTAAACTCGTCCCTGTGGTCGAAGTTTTCAATCCTGCTGTAGTCAGGGCAAAATACGTGCCCTTAGATAAATATTCTCTCTCTCGCTCTCTCTCTCTCTCTCTTTATATATATATATATATATATATATATATATATATATATATATATATATATATATATATATATGTGTGTGTGTGTGTGTGTGTGTATCGTCGATAACAAAAGGGGACTGACGAATCTGTATGCGATGACCAGCCGATTTTAATTGATGAAACTCGAGTACCAATAGGCACTGCAATATATAGAATTTAAATAAAATAATTGATGCATATATATATATATATATATATATATATATATATATATATATATATATATATATATATACAGGGTGGGCCAAAATAAGGGTCCTATCTTTAAATTTGAATAACTTGAATTTGAATAACTTCCACAAAATAAAAGTTAAACACATCAAACTTTATGTGTGTGTAGACTGACCCATCCGAGATTTTTTTAAATAAACAAAACAAATTTTAGCCGAAAAACACTTCTTAAAACTTACAAAAACTAAAGTATTGTTTTTTACACTGTTTTGAGTTTTTTAAGCAAAAATAATGTTTTCTAAATGAGGGTACGTTCCTTAGGGCTAATACGGCTCAAGCTTGCTTCGGAAGGGGTCCTTTACTTATTCTAAAAAAAAAAAAAAAAATCAATAAATCAAAAAGTTATGAATTTTTAAAAATAGGACCCTTATTTTTGCCCACCCTGTATATACATGCAAACATTGTTAAAAATTACAAAAATCATCTGTTTAATTTTTTTTCATTCAATATTTCTGATGGTTTTTTCGTATAAAAATCAAAAATAATATAAATGTACCATAGGTATCACAGGTTTCACGAACGTTTTCGATATATACATTAAATTTATCTCTCTATATATAGTAAAGTGAAATAAACAAATATATAAACAATATATGATATAAATAATATGTTATAATTTTGTTTATTTCAATTTACTATATAATAGCTCTAGTTTAACTTATGGATCAAACATTGAGCTGAGTATTTTTTGTATACGTTACTATAACCGCCATTATATCTATATAGTGGGATTAATGATTGCTTATTTGTATACTACATAAGTGGATGTATCTCTCTCTATCATATATATATATATATATATATATATATATATATATATATAAATATATATATATACATATATATATAATATATATATGATATAATGTATCAATTATATTATTTGAATACTATGTATTGCAGTGTCTATTGGTACTCGAGTTTCATCAATTAATAACCGACTGATCATGGCAGACAGATTCGTCAGTCCCATTTAGTTATCGACGATATATATATATATATATATATATATATATATATATATATATATATATATATATAGATAGATATATATATATATATATAGTGCGTCGGTTTTTTTGAAAAAAAATCACCAAAGTGCTCCATCGGAAAATGTGTGAGTTAAGATTTATTTAAAAAGTATATGTTAAATATTTCAAAGATTTTCGTTCATTTCGTGAGTCGCTGATGAGTTGAGGTGACTCTAACGACCCTTTCAAACGCTAAAAGGTCAATTAATATCCAGAAACCATGTTACATCTCTGACATATCTAAAATAAATACTTTATATATATATATATATATATATATATATATATATATATATGAAAACTTTCCCCGATAGTATAGTGTATCTTATGTATTAATTTGCTATTTAATACTATTGTTTGCACGAAATTATATATATATATATATATATATATATATATATATTAAATATGTAATTTCAAACTTAAAATTCTAAGACCGCATACTTTCAGATATTTGTTTAGTTTTCTTGTATTTTATTTACCTCCTCTCCAGGATATTAGGTGTGAGTTTTGCTGAAAGTGTTTCTGCGGAACGAACTGGATTTGAACCCGGCACCCCCAGGTCCTCAGTCTGTAGTGTAATTTTATTTGACTTTTCTACGTACTTAACACGAACTGTAAGACAAATTTGGAAACAAATACAAATTCAGAGAAAATTCTCAGATCTTCGCCGAACTGAGGAATAAATAATAACATGAAACGGATTTCGCATCGCTATTAGTGCTAATCAATTACTTACGCTACGGCTCTTCACCACAAGCCCAACCTAAAAAGTCCAGACTTTGCTTCAATAAACACCGTTGCCCTTTCCTCTAGTTGACCGGCGCTTGAGGTGTAAATGTCATTGTAAGTCCATTAGCATAGGCAGGGGGATAATAAGAGCCATTTATACATTTCTCTTCTTTTTTCGCAATAAACTTCGATAAAGAGAAGGGTCACCGAGTTTGGAAGAGTCTGGTAAAAAAAAAGGTGCGATGAAGTTGGGCGCACCGGATATGGTCACGTGATGTCTTTAAATGTAGCATTGCCTTAACGTAGCTCCCCATATACGTAAATTCTTATGAATCAACATGATATGACTTTTTTGATCGATTTAAACTTTTTGCTAGCATTGGTTCCACTATTCTTTTTAAAATCCAGAATCAGGTACTCACAGCAGGGGCCACAGGAAGTTTACCAACATCGATAATGAATATATTTTTTTGTTTTTTTTAACATAGTTCACCCCAAACAAGGCAGGCCACCACTGTAGACGTAAGGGGCTACTGAGATTTAGGGAAAGTTTTGGGGGAGCGAGATGTCTGTTTACATTAGTTTAATTTCTTCATCTCGGTACTGTCGGGGAAATAGGGAGCAGGGAGAGAGTTCCAGAGGCTGGCATCACTAGAAAAGAAGCTATTAGAGTAAAAGGCTCTCCGGCATCTGGGGACCTCCACAGTGAATGGATGGAATTTAGCTGATTGTCGAGTTGGTCGAGTGTATTTACGCCGAGGGGGGGGGGACACTAAAGCAGCAAGTTAATCAAAGCACAATCAATTGAAGTACTAGTAAAACAGGCACAAGGATGCAACCTTGATGTTGCTGTGGAAATGACGACAGAACTCTAGTTAAGCACAGCCAGGTCTATGAAGCAAATGTCATCGTCTCGTATTTTTCCATTTCCTATCTATACTTATTATTTTTTAAATCTTATTTATTTTAAATCATACCATTTCTAATCATACTATTTCATTTTTAAAATCATACCATTTTTAATCATACCCTTTCTTTTTTAAAATCATATCATTTGTTTAAATCATACCATTTCTTTTTAAAACCATACCATTTTATTTTTAAATAATGCCATTTGTTTAAACCAGACCATGTTTAATCATACTATTTCTGTTTTAAAATCATACCATTTGTTTAAATCATACCATTTTTTAATCATATCATTTGTTTAAATCATACCACTTTTTCATCATACCACTTTTTCATCATACCATTATATTTTAAATCAAACTATTGTTTCAATAATACCATTTATTTTTTAAATCAAACTATTTTTCAATCATACCATTAATTTTTTAAATCAAACTATTTTTTTCAATCATACCATTTTTTTATCCGCAAGTAAAATATGATTTCTAGAATTATTGCTAAATACAGAAGATTTATTGTGTTTCCGATTACCATAGTGATGATTGCATATTCAATTTTCGGTTAACAGCCGAAAAATCGTAAAATAATTACAGCTACGCATTTAAAATTTAATTTTCTACCGACTGTATAGTTTTTAAATGTGGAAACTAATTGTGATATTTATTATCAATGAATTTATCATTAAATTGATTTTTAGGCGGTGGCTAAATGTCGGATAACTCAATGCTGAAAAGATAGTAAAAGTAATGACGTACCTTATCACTAATCCTAAATTCGGGCGGGGGAGACTCGTACTTCGAGTTAGTAGGTTTAGTCATTTGTTCTTTTTTAGGAGTTAAGCACGAACAACAGCAGAGGGCCAAGCAGACATTTCTCATGTATCGAAAAGGAGTGTCTTGAACGAAATCTTATTTTGAAATAAATTAAAATATGAAAAGAGTTTCAGAACGTTTAAAGTTATTTGTTGTGTATTTTTTTTTCGATTTCTCGGTTGTTAACTATACTGCAACTTTAGCCTAACTTCAAATAACACCAATAATTCTGACGTCGTAAAAGCACGTTGATTTTAAAGTAGCTGTTATTTAATTCGTACTTAGAAACATGGTGTTATTACAGATGGAATTGGTAAACTTTCTAATTGGTTTGGTTTGATCTCTCTCTTGTATGCCATATCAACTTTTGTAATAAATGAAACATTATGTTTAAGGGTTATAGTTTAGGCTTTCTACAAATAAACATATTTTAGCGACAAAAAGCAGATACACTTCTTTAATTCTTTCACCTTCCTCAACTGAAAAATGCACCTTGAAGATGTTTCGCGTCAAGTCTTCAGCGATGTACTGGTTTTATCGCCAAATAGCAAATTCAACATTCCCTGTACAAATACAATTAGAAGTTAGTGCAGCTATATACGGTCTGAATGTTTGTGCAAGGCGACTTTAAATCTGGATATGGTAGGCATCATCACGACCCACTTTGGCAGACTTTTTGAGAGAGCAGAAACACGGGGAGAGAGAGAGAGAGAAAGAGAGAGAGAGAGAGAGAATGATGATGATGATGACGACGATGACGATGACGATGACGATGATGATGATGATGATGATGATGATGATGATGATGATGATGATGGAGCAGAAACACGGAGAGAGAATGCTGCCTTTCTCCTGTTGGGATGGAAACGACAATGGTATACCTGCGGGAGAACGCGAAGACTGTGAATAAGTGTTGGGGTTAAAACCTACTTTAAATGTAGAATGAGCTTCCCATAGATGATGTTGTATGCCAAAAGCGGGGTCCCTGGCATCCTTCGCTGCATAAGTGAGGAAATATTTAGCTTTTGAAGCGTGGAGAACCCCGTCACCATCCTGGTTGTCAATTGTTCAACACGCTCCATACACCCATCGTTGCCTGTTTATTTGTCTATTTGTATAACATATCAACCCGTTTTGGGGTATTTAGTGTCGAAACACAATAGCTATATAAAAAAACGATTCATTGTATACGATCTATTGAACACAAGTTGATAGTCTACAAATAGGCGAGGGAAAATGAGGGGGCATACGTTTCTAAATTGGAAAATACACCTTAAAGATGCTTCGAGTCGAGTCTTCAAATCAGATCAGACACGAGTAGACAGTAGAATTATTGAAACTAAGGGGTGACTCTACGATCCCCATTCTACCAAATTAAAACATCAGAATTGTGATCAGTTTTGTGTCGTAGCCATGGGGTAT
>OY744531.1:33139232-33191732 GCA_963556195.1 Sepiola atlantica | reverse complement strand
TAACAAAAACGATCTTGTATGTAACTCTGCCCTCGTGCGGGGAGAAGGTATTAAAAGGGCCTCAACCACTTCAGTTTATAAACGTTAACCTACACTTTTTTCTTCTTTACAAGTACATTTTGTTCTACAGATCCGTTTTTTCTCAGATTGAGAAAGACATTATATAGAGGATAACTTCTATTTTCGATTGTCAGAATGTATAGTGAAGCAAGGATTGTGTAATCACAACCGAACCTCTCCAGAAACCGGATTGTTTAGTAGAGTTTGAGTGGTGAGAAGACCGGAAACAATGTCTGGATAAGCAGAGAAGGAGTGTTACTATTTTGGAGTTTTACTTTTCCGAGGCCGTTGCACAAGTAAGGCTTTAGCGTCTTGTATACCCGGCCATTTAACCCATAGATTGAAAGACGATATATAGATTAGTATCTTTCCCAATAGTATATAAGATATTATGATTAAATAAATTAAATTTATATAGTCCAGATTGATTTACAAGGGAATCTAATTTCAATTGCAAATGGCAAGCTCGATATTTAGCAATTAAATAGAGCTTAAAGATGTATTTATTTAGAGATTTTTTTATTATTATATAATATTATAATAATTTATACCGCAAAACAACTCAACGGATGTACAATTATTTTAAGAAAATCTATCCATGTAGTTTACTATAAAGGATTTTGAAGAAAGGAATCTATCTTTTATAGTAAACTACCTGGGTAATTTGTTTACTCTGTAGATTTTCTGGAAATAATTGTGAATCTTGAAATAAAAATACACACATCAGGAATTAGTTTCCTGCACTGAAGATTGCGTAAGCATGAAACATCGATGTCTGTAGGTAAAACATAATTAATATTTATTTATAAATATTAATTATATAGCCCCCTTTGCTAAGGCTGGGCACTCTGAGTGAATTTAACAACAAGCAACACTACTAGCTTCATTTCGAGATCCAACACGATTTGTTGTTGTGGTTGATCACTCTTCGTCGCTTGCTGTGAAGACTCGCCGACTTGGTATATACTAAGTTAAATTCATCCTAAATTCCAAGCTAATTTCTGGTGGCCAACTGGTAACCCTCTTGACTGCAAATCAGTGGCGATTTGTGATCGGAGTTCGCGCCCGTCGACCAAAATAAGAGAAGCGAGAGTTACGAGGCTGCCGAATTAGCTTCCTGCACTGAAGATTGCGTAAGCATGACACATCGATGTCCGTGGGTAATTATATATATATATATATATATATATATATATTATTTGTCGCTCCTCGAAAAAGTAGAGCACTGTAAGTGTAGTATTAACACAGCCTGACGTTACTAGCTTTAAATGCATCGTTCCTTCCATTAAAAAGAAGTAAAACGCTCTCAGACGTTATAGCCGCCAATAAAGTGTTAAAATTATCACAGTGTATTCGCTATTTAAAATTGGCCATGTGTTTAAGGCGTCGGGTTTAGTTGCAGCATACTCGTAATCCGGGGTTTCGAATCGCATGATCGGTAGTGAATAGTCATATCTCTATTCTGATGAGTCCCGATTATTAAAAAGGACGAAACGTATACGTACATAGATAATAAACAATAACAAATTTATTATATATATATATATATATATATATATATATATTTATATTGTATGCGTATGTTTTTAATTCCTTTAAACTTACACAACAGCTGAGTAAATAGCTCAATAGTGTATACATTACTAAAGCTCACAGTATATCATTTAATAAATGTTCTGAATTTGTTTACAAAACATTTTATTCATACAATTGTGTTTGCCAATTTTCAAAACAATTTTTTTAATAATAAATTCAAGATGTTTTTAAGAGGCTTTTTCAGTGAATTTTACCCCCCCCCCCCCCATCAAATTACCTCCTCCAAAAAACAGAACTGTTAGCATCAAAATTGTTCTCTTCATTTTACTTATTAATCCCTTTTATTTTCCAAAGCAAACCAATGAAATATGTTCTTGTTGCATCCGTCTGTATTGATTTACTCCTCTCCAGGAGTTAGGGACAAGGCCAGTTTTTATCTTACTCCCACAAGTAAGATGTGACCCAAGGTCGGGAAAGTGGGGTTTAAAAATTGACTGGGCAGCCCCGTCGGCATTCCCCGGTAGGGGCGCCTCAGGCAGTAAGCAATAAACTTACTCCTCCCCTCTTTGGGGAGGCGAAGCCTGGGAGGGTTGACCTCCTAGAACTGCACAGGACAGACCCATAGACCGGCGTAAATCAAGCCCCGAAGGCCAAGACAATACCAGTCTATGGGGTGCAGTATCCATCGGAACAGATACTACACTTTGATCTTAGCCAAACATCTGTAGATAAATAAGCAAAGCTAATTATATTCGGCTCGGTCTGTATAGCCTTTCTTCCAGCACTCCTTCCATTTTGGAACGGTGCCCCATCCGATTGTAATACGTCAACGACCACGTGAAGGTGCCATTCCCACTTCCAGATGATAATCTTTCCCTGCAGACGACACACAAATGTGAAGCGAATAATTAAAAAAAAGGGCGAATTCGTTTCGTTTAAGCTCGTAGGTTGAAATGCCACAAGTTGGATTTAAAAAAAGTCAACATTGCGGCCGGGATAGTAAAACGTTTAATTGTAAGATTTTTTTTTTTACGACACTCAAAAAAATCAGACATTTCTTGACGACAGTATTTCTTTTCTTCATTTTGATTTCTTGTGATCACTCATCGATGGTAAATGTTACTAATTGACGACATAAATTATTTTACACTTGGGAAATTAGTCAAGAATAATTTATTTTGGCTTACCTACTTATCTGTGACCTATTTGTGTTAAAAATAATGATAATATCTAATATGAGACATAAGCATGTCAATTACTGTAAATATCAGTTCTGAGCAAAGTAACCCGTAGACGGTCATCTTGTTTAGGCAAAAAAAGTACAGTACCTAACCGGATTACTTAGCTCACAACCGAAATTTATGGTAATTTAACATGTATATGTTATTAATGTTTAACGCAACGAGTAGAAAGTGGACCCTGGGTTTACTTTCGGCAGCCTCGTAACTCTCGCTTCCCTTATTTTGTTCGTTAGTCTTGACATTCCATGAGCGATGTTTCTGACAAAGGGGGGAGAATTGCTGTTTTCTGATTCGGAATCTATCTATCTATCACTTTTTGTTGGCTAGTTTTTAACGTTGAAGTAGTTTTTTTAGCTCCTTGTATCAAGTGGCTTCAGGCCTTGTCTGGAGCGATTTCCATAAAAATAAATAGATAAATAAATAGATAAATAAAAGTAAGTCACAGATTAGTAGTCAAAGCAAAATAAATTGTTTCTGACTAATTTCCGAACTGTATTTCCTTTAAAATAATGTATGTCACGAATAGACATAGCTTACCCTCATCGATTAAGTACGAATCCTTTTCAGATGGGAAAAAAGAAATGTTGGGGGGAATAGTTCTTTAATTTGGAGGTCAATTCGTAATGTGACACCATGTTAAATTGCTAATCCGCTACCCATTTGGCTAAGATCAAAGTGTAGTATCTGTTCCGATGGATACTGCACCCCATACTGGGGTTGTCTTGGCCTTCGGGTCTTGATTTACGCCGGTCAATGGGTCTGTCCTGTGCAGTTTTTGCCTTCCCTCTTTGGAGGAGGAGTAAGTTTATTGCTTACTGCCTGAGGCGCCACTACCGGAGAATGCCAACGGGGCTGCCGAGGTAATTTTTAAACCCCACTTTCTCGACCCGACCTTGGGTCACATCTTACTTGTGGGAGTAAGATAAAACTGGCATTGTGCCTAACTCCTGGAGAGGAGTAAATCAATACCCATAGGTTAGATTATTTGTTGTTTTGGCTGAGAGTGGGTGCTAGCCAATTATTCCTGACTTTCCAACGCACATGTGGTCCTCATCTAAAGGTTCTTAGTGATTCATAGGTCCTTCCTCTACTTATGAACCTTTTTTTTTTCAAAAGAAAAAAAAAATTGATTTGAGAAAAATGTCAAGCTTATTCTCTAAAACATTGTTTTTACTATGAATTTGTTTTTGATCTTTGAAGCGAATATAATTGTTTTAAGTAACTCCATGAACCGCACAGAATTGAGCCAATTCGCGCTGGGATCAAGGTGTAATATCTATTTTATTTGCCAGGAGAACTCCAAGACTGAGTCGCTATGTACTTTCTTTCCCAAGAGGACCGAGCTAGACACGAGGCCAGTTTTTAATGTGGAGTAACTCCAGCTCCCCAAAAAGGGGCACTCCGGATTGGAACTAAAAATAAAAATTGACTCAATTAAGAAAGAGTTCTTCTTCACCGACCTAGGACAGAAAAGATGAAGTGTAGTATCAGAACGGATATCACACTTAGTCGTGTGCTATGACTTTTAAATAAGAGTTCTGTTTAGAATGTAAATATAATGTCAAACCGAACCGGCGCAGACATTTTTCTGATACACGTCGACAAAATAAACAACAAAATAGTTAAATTTTCTACCGATTATTTTTTATCGATTATTATTGTATTGCTCGACTCAGCTTCAATCTCTACCCCTCCTCCGTAAAACATTCTCAGCAAGAACTCGTCTCCCTATCAACACTGCAAATAACTTTCTTTTCTTCCTCTGTGTACCTAAAATCAAGCGGAACCTTTATTAACAGAGTTTTTTTACAAGAACTTCCCATCTGTGGAACACGTTACCGCGGGAATATTTCCCTACGGACTACAACATAGTCGTCTTCATGTCCAATGCCAGCAAATATACGTCGAGTCGTCTTGTGAATGAATCAAACATCGTTCTCAATCCTTTCATAATACTGTTCCATCATCCAACTTGAAAACTCACTTACCCGTATCCTCAAGTGGCTTTAGGCCTTGGTAAGTGGTGAACCATTGGTATAAAAACATTACCAATATCTTTCCATGCTCAAATAATTTTTCACAATAGAAACATATTAATAAATGTGAACACTGGTCGACACAGGCCGTCTCTATTTAATGTCTCCTCCCCACGAAGGGGAAACTACAGCTACTCAAAAAGGGGCACTCTGAGTGGGAACAAAAGATCCTATAGAGTCCCGTTGTCATTCCCTTGATAAAGGAAGACCACCAAGTGACAGACAGACGTTTCTGCATAAAGTAATGACAACGTAACGCTTCCATTGAGTAGACAGACAACTATTTATATAAGTAAACAATATGGCAATAAATGGGGGGGGGATAGTGGAGGGGGAGGGCGAATTGATTGTCGGTTAAATAGAGCAGAAAGTCTGCAAAGCAGTCAAAAGTCAAAATATTGCCCTTTTTTTTCTCACGATCAAATTTATAGCATTATTAGAAAGAAAAGAAGAAAAAAACAAAAACAAAAATAAAACAATGGCTGACATTTATATTTATTTACATCGTGATAGTTCGACATTCGTAAGTAATTTTCAAACATTTAGATTGGCTTGTAGAAAGTAGGTTTGAATTAAACTTTACGAGCAAGAAGTCAAGGACTATGGTTTATGCGTGTCCTTTTTTAAACATTTTATTCCCCCCCCTCTCTCTCTATTTCTCTCTCTCCCTCTCTCTCTTAATAAAAAAAAAAAAACACTGTAAAATCAAGTCAAGTAAATGCAATTTCTATTTCTTTAAACCGGGTGTAATTTATTGTTTAGTAAGTTTGATCAAGGAAAATAAGAGTGCGACATTATGTATTGTTTTTATAAAAGGGGCAATATCTATATATAAACACATCCATATATATATCCATATATATATATATATATATATATATATATATGAATTATGCTTCGTCAGTATTCGCACTCGCTATTTATCTAGATATATTACTAAAATATTCATATACAGTTATCAAGTTACGTCAATAATTAAAATTCCATATATAAATTAGTATTACAATTTCTGATGACTTAAAAAAGAAAAAAAAAAACATCCACAAGGTACTTTTTATTATAGAGTGGTGGATTTCTTTCCGAATTTATTTAAGGCGGCGGGGTAAGTCTGAGGTGCTTGTCTGACTTGCTATTTGCTTTCTCGTATTTCATCACAACTTGAAATAGGTTGGTACAGGGGCCTAGAAAACGAAACATGTTTTACTCGCAAACATTTACGTGACGGGATGGTAGTACATATATTTATTGCTATATACTCACCCACACACACACACACACATATATATATATATTCAATTAAATAAACATCGATCTTTATTATAGAGGGAAGGATGTCATTGATCTATATCATATATATATTTATAAATGTGTATATGTTTACTGATTGATGGATTTTACGACGCATCAACCATCGTTAGGTTATTACATGCCGAAACCTTACACATCGTTATTGTATACGTGAGACAGTATAGTTGTTTCATGGATTATTGTAAAATGTATGTATATTTATCTGTAGATTTTTGTATATTTCCATATATGTGTTGGTATATATGCATGCAATTGATTATTGTAATATGTATATTATCTTCATATACATGTATATATATAATTAATTATTAATATGTATATTTATATATGTACATATATGTCTATATATATACATATATATATATGTACATATATATATATATATTATGCATAAATGTATATGTGAATATATGTCTACATATATGTATGTACATGTATAGATGTGTATATATACATGTCTATATATATCTGCACATGTATATCAATTTATATGTATAAATGCATATATAAATATGTGAATATATATATATATATATGTTTGTACATAAGCATACATGCATGGATATGTGTGTGTGTCTTATATATATATATATATATATATATATATATATATATATAGGTGTGTTGGTATTAATATATATATATATATATATATATATATATATATATATATATATGAGTGTATATTTATGTGCATATATCTATATATGTATATATATATATATGTGTATGTTCATATTAATATATATTTATGCATATATATCTTTATATGCAGATATGAATGATCATTCACGTATATATGTATGCATATATATATATATATATATGCATATTAACACGCACACATATATATATATAGAGAGAGATATATATATAGGTGTATGTATGTGCATAAATTATATATATCAATAACTATATATATATGTATGTTTTTTATATATTTGTGTAAGTGTTTGTATATATAGGTATATATATATATATATATATATATATGAGTGGGTGCGTATGTGTTTTACTACTATAGGTAGTGGAAATATGTTATCTTTCTTCTTTTTTTAATTCGAAGAACTCGACTCAAACAACTTATATTTTATAATTTCTATATTTCAAACTGTGAAAGTTCCGTTCCACACATCCCTTTCATTGGGAGTGTCCGCATTTTGAGTTCCAACCTCGAACAGACTGCAGAAGGGGAGCAATTGTAGCATTTATTAATCGATTTTATTAGTTCGCAGCACCAGTTTACAGCCTGACATAAGCAAGTACAAAGATAGTGACAGCCGTGTTGACATAGATTATATAGACGTACACACACACGTCATATATATATATATATATATATATATATATATATATATATATATGACGTAACGTAAAGGACAACGTCCACGCATTTACAACCGCAACAATAGAATACAACAAAGGAGAAGCCGCTTACCTCGTCGTCACACAGAAGTTGATTGCTCTGTTGTTGTTGTTGTTTGTGGTGGTGTTGGCGTTTGTACGTTTGCGATTCGGTAATTGAATGAGATCTACGTTTGTGTGTATAACCACGAACCTCTGTATATCGCGCGTTGTCATAGAAAATAGTAAAACCAGAAGAAGAAAGATTTTCTCGTTTGGTTTCTTCCTATTTTTAATTTTTTTAATTTTAAATTTTTTTTTTTTTGGTAAAGGCGGTTCCTCTCCACTTTTAAAATTCTTCTTTTTTTTTTTTTCAAAACTATATATATATGTATTTTTGGTCGTCTTCACGTATTAAAATATCGCATTTGTTGTTTTAATTTTAATTTTATATTTTTAAATCGAAAAATGAGACGAGGAATATGGTCGTTTTTTTTTTTTAGTAGTAACAGAGTACATAAATATATATCGATTCAGATCACGATCGTATAGCTAGTTTGACCTTCTCAAGATTCCTTAAATAATAATAATAATATTTATAATAATAATAATAATCTACGTTCTTTTTGTTTCGTACACTCGTTTTCTCTCCGTCTTTAAATATTTCTTTTATACGGTAATCACCTCCGCGCAAGAAGACAGTATAACCAAATTCATATACACACACGCACTTATTTTTCTACTCTGCAACTAAGCGTAAATTAGATATTTTCTTAAACAGTGCTTCCTTGGAGCTGTGTCAAAAATAAGTCTCGGTAATTGTGTAAAAAAAATCCGAGTTTCGTTTCTCTCTCTCTCTCTCTCTCTCTCTATATATATATATATATACCTAATCCATATATAATTATTCTTGTGTATATATATAAATTACATTTCGTATTGTTTGGTTGCTGATTCTATGATTTTCTTAGTCTTTTGCTGGATAATTACGCACGTTTGTTCCAGTGTAAAAATGCGTTGTAACATGGAAGATCCTCGCGTCTTGCGTCCATAGTAAAAACCGTAGGTGAAAATGGAAGCGTAGGAAATGTTTGTAGAATTTTCTCCCACAAAAGAGGATGAAGTAAAAAAAAGTTGTAGTCGCAGGAGAAGTGGCAAGTAGATAATGGTAGCAGTAGTTGTAGTAGTTGTGGTAGTGTGTACTTGCTACTATAATTGATACTAATACTAGAACTACTACAATGTGGTAATCGATGGATGGAGGTGGGGGGGGGGTGTAGCTGTGGCAGCAGCGGGAAAGAAGGAAAGAAGTCGGCGTTCATTACTTATAGTAAAAAAATCACTACGCGCCGGGCTCGTCGTAGTAGAGAGCGGTTGTAAACGCGAATAGTAGCAAAGAAGGGTAAATAAATAAAACGCCTCCTTTCTCGACGCAAAAGAATGGAGGCAACTGAAGGTCACTCGAAAACGGTGATCTTTCTTTGCGTTCGCTAAGAAACGTCTATAAAAGAAAAAGGAAAAAAAAACAAACACACTAACAAACGTCTTTCTTAAAAAATATAATTAAACATTATAGAAACAATGGTTATTTTTAGAGGAATGGCTATCCAGTGGAATCTAGTATTTAACCTAATCAGTCGCGAATATCGACGAGAGAATACCGAATATGTCCCAGAAATGGCCGAAGCAGTTTAAGATTTGAAAGCCGCGACAAAAATGTGAAAAAAGCAGAAGACACTAATTATTTGAAGGTGTAGGTAATGATTAGGATTAAAAAATATAGGTGGTAAAAAAAAAAAAAAAAAAAAAAAAACTACATCAAGAAAAATAGAAGATAAGGTGGCTTTCGAATTGTAAACTGCTTCGGCCATTTCCGGGACTGAGTCGGGATTCTTAATCGATACTTCGGACTGACTTTGTAAATACTTATTTCTTCTGGATAGCCATTCCTTACAAATACCGAAATAATGAAGGCACTCACTGATAAAAATTGGGTGCGGTCGAAAATACATCTCCGATTTTTTTTGTGTTTTTTTTTTACCACTTATCAAGGCTGAAAAACACTCGAGGATAAGGGTTAATGGTGTAAAATATTATAAGAGGTTTAAAAATGATCGAACGTATGAAGGTGCTTCTACAAAACGAGACCTATATCGACACAGATGTTTCCGATTGTTTTCGATTGCAATTTACGAAACAGACTAGAAATGGCCGAAGCAGTTTACGATTGGAAACTCGCGAAAAAAATGTAAAAAGGGAGGCGACACTAAGCATGCGAATGGTTAGGTTAGGGTTCAGTTAGAGGTAGGTTAGGTTTGAGGTTAGCGTTAAAAAAAAATTAGCCCCTAAAAAAAATAAAATAAAGTTGCAGAAACTACCTAAAAACTAAAATAAAATAAAGTTGATTCATTTACTGATTTGAAGAAAATTATTAAACCCATTCTTAACACGAAGTATGTACTCTAACCTAACGTCAGCGTAATAATGATAAAGCTGTTTAATTTAATGTTGATACTAATTAACTGTTTAGTCACGGCTCGGCGATTTCCGGTTTGTTTCGTAAATCGCAATCGGAAACATCCGTGTCGATATGGGTCCTGTTGTGTAGAAGCACCAGAATGGACAAAGTTTGAATACTTATGGTAACGGTTCATGACAACTCCTTTTTAGTTTATGAGCACAAATGAACAATAATACTTGACTTTTTTTGCCTATAAACTCTATGGATTTACCCGTTTGCCATAGCAATAAGGTTAGGCATGAAATCAGTTTAACGTCAGGGAAGGAGGGGAACCGAGCTCCCCCGAATGGGCACTATGAAAGGTTAGAAAAATAGCCAGAAACGGACCCATCGGCAATAAACAAATATCCTCTCGCGATTGAGAAAGTAATGTCTGGAAGGGTGGTTGCTAGTACTGAACCAAACCATCAATTAAAAAAGATTGCACAAATTTCAGTTTCTTTGAGTATTTTAAAGGGGTTTTTAGCGTGGCCACCGAGAGTTACTACGGGCCGGTTGGCTAGAAAATGACGTCACTGCATTGCGTGTCAAAACAATGACCGTCGTAATAACAATAAGAAGGTATTTCGACTTCTCCATTCACTAAATAATCCATCAAAATTCAGGAAATCAACCAATTTTAATGAGATTTTCAGGATTTATTAATTAATGATCACGGAATATAATAAATCCATTACTTTATTATAAAGCTTGGGACAAATGTATTATTTCTTGTAAACAAAAACACCTTTACTAAAGTTATCCAAAATATCAAAACATGTTGACCATACACTATTGTAAATATTTAAAACAAAGCATTAGAAAACTTTAAATATTGCATGTAAAAAAAGAAAAGAAAGGAACACGATTCGATTCATCCTGAAACTAATCTTTATTAAATATAAATTTAAAGAAAATAATAATTCACGATCAAATTATGCAAAAAACTGAATTATGAATTACCATTATTTAAACTTCTAACCCAATCAACCATAAGTAATTCAGACTTTGAAATTTGTTTAAAAATTATACAAAAAAAAAGTTCAATGTTAACTGTTTGTTTAATAATGGAATCACCAACTCCTATCTTGCTATTAAGAGATAGGTACGTGCAAAATGAAAGGCCGATCCCCAAAATGTAAAAACATTTTGACCCTCCCCTCACTTAAAAATTCACCAAAATTCAGGAAATCAACCAATTTTAATGAAATTTTCAATATTTATTAATAAACAAGCACAGGAGATATAGTGAAACATTTTTTTAAATCTTAGTGAAAATGTATTATTGTTGTTAAAACAAAATACACCTTTACTAAACGTAAAATGCCCCTACACTCTTGTTAATAAAATCAGTATAACTCGAAGAATTAACGATATTATCATTGAATAAAGCATTGTTTAATAAACATTTTTGTGAAAGATTTTGCTTAAATATGATGTTATTATTTCATTTATTTAATCTACAAAAGTACAGAGAAAAGATAAACTATACTACACTTAAGACATTGAAAAAAAAGTAATAACAAAAAATGGAACACTACTTTTTTATCAAATAATGAATAAGTAATTCAGACTTGATTTTTTATATAATTAAAAAAAATTCAAACTTACTACACTATATTTAGTCGGTGTAAACATTATTACGTGTATCCATATTTGCAGTAATTATTTCTCTTTTGGAAATCCAAACATATGCAGTAGGCATTTTAACTTTGTGAATTATGAAATGAAATTTTAAAAAGCGCGAAATTATTTCAAAATTGGTTGATTTCCTGAATTTTGATTCCATTATTAAACAGAGTTAACATTGAACGTTTTTTTTTGTATAATTTTTAAACAAATTTCAAAGTCTGAATTACTTACGGTTGATTGGGTTAGAAGTTTAAATACTGGTAATTCATAATTCAGTTTTTTGCAGTATTTGATCGTGAATTATTATTTTCTTTAACTTTATATTGAATAAAGATTAGTTTCAAGATGAATCAAATCGTGTTCTTTTCTTTTCATTTTTACATGCAATTTTTAAAGTTTTCTAATGCTTTGTTTTAAATATTTACAATATCGTATGGTCAACATGTTTTGATATTTTAATAACTTTAGTAAAGGTGTTTTTTTGTTTACAAGAAATAATACATTTGCACCAAGCTTTATAATAAAGTAATGGATTTATTATATTCCGTGATCATTAATTAATAAATCCTGAAAATTTCATTAAAATTGGTTGATTTCCTGAATTTTGATGGATTATTTAGTGAATGGAGAAGTCGAAATGCCTTCTTATTGTTATTACTACGGTCCTTGTTTTGACACGGAATGCAGTGACGTCAGAGGGGGCCAGGAAGTTAGTTGCTTGGCCTTGTCAACTCTCGGTGGCCATGGTTTTTAGGGGGGGGGTAATATACGTCCAATCTCTCATTTAAAATTTTAAATATATCAGATTTACATCGCATTTGATCCATTGTCATTAGACGACGATTAAGCTAGATTCCCTGAATTTGAATTTCTTCTTACGATCCTTTAAGCTTAAGCGTTAAATTTGAGACATATTCTAGAATAAAAATCATGTAACGGATATTGTACAAAATTGGAATAAGGATTTGAGACATAAGGTTTAGTATCATTAAATTTTGATTTTAATCCCCGTAAGTTGATAGAAAAGTGGTGCAAAACTGCTCTGTTTAAAGAATTAATTTAACCCGTTCTGGGATATGTGTTCTAATATATATATATACACACACACATACATATATATATATATATATATATATATATATATTGGTACAGAAAAATTAGTGCAACATTCGTACCGTCAGTTTGCACTAATTTTTCTGTACCAAAATAAATAAATATTACGCTTTTGATTTTTAATTTTAATTCTCAATTAATCGAGCACTCTGCTGGGATTTATATATAAAAGTATGTATATATATATATATATATATATATATATATATATATATATATATATATATATAAGAACTAAGAATGATACACAATTATTACATATTCATTATTAAGTATACAAGTTTAAACAAGTTGGCATCAACACAGTTTTAGTGTACGTACGTTTCTGAGACAGATTTCCATCAGCACCAATAAGAAAGACATTTATAACATTTCGTAAATATTCCAAGCAAAGAATAGCATCACTATAGGACACCAGATTCTAAAAGATTACAATTAAAACAACAAACATAATATTTTTGATTATTTTTGTATGGCGAGCCAATAATATATATATATATATATATATATATATATATATATATATATATATATATGAAAACGGAAAATCCCAAGAGATAGTTTTTATATATTCATCAACGTTTTGTCTTTATTGTAAGACTTCCTCAGGATGATAATTTGAAGAAAAATATCATACAAGTACATCGAATTTTTGGGTAGACATGATAGAAAGATAAAGGAAAGTAGTAGCCGTGGCTACTGTGATCGCTGGAGGCTACTACTTTCCTTTATCTTTCTATCATGTCTACCCAAAATGTCGATGTACTTGCATGACATTTTTCTTCAAATTATCATCCTGAGGAAGTCTTATATAAAGACGAAACGTTGATGAATATATAAATTATATCTCCTGGTTTTTATCCTTGTTCATTTCCGATAACCTCGGATTACTATCATCCTTCCTTTCTCATATATATATGTGACTTTTCAATCTCTCTCTCTCCCTCTCTCTTTATATATATACATATATATATATATATATATATATATATATATATATATATTGTTGAATACAAGAGACAACTCATGTCTAGATATCCTTTGGTAGATCCTTTCAATAGTTTGAATCAGGATCTTAGTTTCGGAGGGAAATTAACTGATGAATTTGCCATAGTTTGGATTTGTCTCCCAAGTACTTTCAGACCCATCCGGATGGGTCTGATAGTACTTGGGAGACAATTCCCCTCCGAAACTAAGATCCTGATTCGGACTAGTGAAAGGATCTACCAAAGGATATCTAGACATGAGTTGTCGCTTATATTCAACAATACTTGCCTACAAGAGAAGATGCTGCCTAGATACACACACACAGACACACACACACACCCATATATATATATATATATATATATATATATATATATATATTATCTGCACCAGTAACAATCTTAGAAATAAGGAGAAAGGCCAACTAATATAAACAAAAAGAAACGCATTAGATGATTCAATAGTTCGTCCATTAGTTTGGTATTAAAAATAAACATGATGAAATATAGGTGTCAATCTATGTATACATTGAGTTCCGTGGTGGAAGAAGAAGCTCACGTTGAAGCATCCACCGCATTTCATCTACGTACACCTTCCTCCCACCGTAACACCATAACACTTTCTCCTACCCTGCTCACACGAAATTTCCGGACTGTATACTCTCACTACACTATTCAATGGATAAATACTGGCTTAGGTTATTTATGATGAAGCCCGTATCTGGGCGAAATATTAAATCAAATTATCAAATTCTGACTTAGCGCGAATCACATTTTTTTTTCAAACTAGTGTTTCGTATTTGCTTAGTTTCTCATTTTCGAAATTTGCAACTCACTTATTCTGTCGGATTATCATCCTCGAAATATGTCGTACACATCTGTTATCTGAAAAGCCAATGTTTAATCGATAGTAACTAAATGATTTAAAAAATAATAATGATACAGTATTTGTTGGAAATGTTTCTAAACGTGTTTTTATTAAATCGTTTATTTTAATCGGAAATGACTTATGTTTTTGTTTCTTTCCGTTATTCCGTTATTCCGTTATTCCGTTATTTCGTTCGTCTTATAATTGTCTAAAATTTGGTTCATTATATTTTCACGAAAATTTAGACTGAAATCTGAAAGGGCCAGATTCATTCGAAATCTCCAAAACGGTTCCAAAAGTCCCCCTTCCCCCAAAAATATGTGTTGTTCTTTACTTTTATTAACACCAAACAAGGATATTGCCACTGAGACGTAAGAAGCTACTGTGATTAACAATATTCATAGGGGGCATCTTTCGTAGAGAGTTGTGGAGCAAGATGTTTGTTCACATTACATTTAAAGTTGTGCATGTTGGTACGGTTGGGCAAATAAACAGCAGTGATTAAATTCTATAGGCATGCGCTCCGAGGTTTTATTTACTCCTCCCCAGGAGTTAGGCACAAGGCCAGTTTTATCTTACTCCCACAAGTAAGATGTGACCCAAGATCGGGTCGAGAAAGTGGGGTTTGAAAAGCCAGCGCTCGAGAGGTGAGCACTCTGGCCATTTAAAAATTGCCTGGGCAGTCCCGTCGGCATTCCCCGGTAGGGGCACCTCATACAGTAAGCAATAAACTTACTCCTCCCCAAAGAGGGGAGGCAAAGCCTGGGAGGGTGGACCTCCTAGAACTGCACAGGACAGGCGTGCAGTATCCATCGGAACAGATACTACACTTTGGCATGCGCTACGAGGTAATAAGTTATTCGAGTAGAATCTCTCCTAGCATCTGAGAACATATACAACGAAGGGGTTTTATTTTGCTGGTAGTCGGATTTGTCGGGAGTATTTACGTCGAGTGTATAAGTGCAGTATGTCCAGCGGAGTGCATTCCGTTGAAATACATTGCGCCGATTTGAGTTACGTTGACAGTGCCAAACCTATTAGGTTAGAGACTCTTTTTTGCACCCTGTCCGAAAGAGAGAGACTAATGGTTGGTGTAACAGTCCACATATTGCAGTAGTAATGCCTTGGCGAATATTGGCTTCATAGAGATATAAGATGCTGGTAGTTTACTACTCCGCTAGAGGGAGCCCGCCTTCTTTGCAGTAGACTTGCCAGCATCTACTATTATTTCAATTTATGTTACATGTAAACTTTATACTGAAGAATGTGAACATTGTACCCTCGGAAAGGGTTCTATCAGCTATGGAAATAGGTGATTCGAAAGGATTCTTATAATTTTTGGAGGAAATAAGTTTTATCTTAGTAACGAGAGTAGAAAGTGGACCTTGGGTTTAATTTCAGCAGCCTTGTAACTCTCGCTTCCCTTATTTTGTCCTTTAGTCCTCACCATCCATGAGCGCTGTTTTTTACAAAGGGGAAAGAATTACTGTTTTCTGGGCCGAGATCTATCTATCTAACACTTATCGTTAGCAAGTTTTTGAACTTGAAGTAGTATTTTCTTTTTTTGCTCTTTACACCAAGTGGCTTCATGTCTTGTATGGGTCGATTTCCATGAAATAAGAATCATCCATTTTGTCCCTATTCGACTTCAGACTGAGGGTTATTTTTCTATGGATTCAGCCATTGTCTTGGATATATGTGTGTTCGATGTCTAGAATGGGGCGTCGTGTCATCAGCAAATATGTAAAATGTACTACATCACTCTTTGCTCACATCGAAAAGGCAAGAGTTGGAGTGTAATGGTTATGTAGATAAATCAAGTAACAATGACCCCCAAGAGAACTCGAGTTTTTCTCCTATGATGATTTAAAAAAAACGCCTTGAAATAAATAAAAAGTAAATTTCCAGAAACAATCAAAATTAGGATCATTACTTTCCCCCCAAATCCAACAAATTTGCAATTAATGGTTGCTTATGTTATTTAAGTAGTAATGATCGCACAGGTAGGTAACTAATACTATACTTGTTTTTTTTCTTTGGCTTTTAGTAAATAATTATGTAAACTCTTATTACTTTAAAACTTATTGAAGACTAAACAAACGCGTCCTGACTTTCATTCAGATAAGGACGTCCCAAATAAAAAGTGTAGCATGTTTTACAAGGCGAGGAAAAGTGTCAAATCTTTCTGTTATGTTAAGTCACTGCAGTTCTTTCTCAACTCATCTAGTTTCGCTCTTTTCTTTTCTTTTTGTTCTTGCTCTTTTAAAAAGCGAAGTAGGATACTCTTCGAACCATTGTTTACAACTACGTCCGCAAAACTAGGTCATATAACCAGATCGCAAAGTACAATAATGTTGATGAAACAATGATAACATTCTCCTGCGCGATTTGTCGAGGCAGGTCTAGAAATATTAGAATTTAGATAAAAGAAATAGATTGCTGACGAAAGAAAACAGTTGTAGATGCCCCCATAAAAACGTACTATATAAATATTATCCAACTCTTGTCCGTTGACTCCAATCCTAGCACTTCGGTAAACTAGAAGGGCGCACCTGGTTTGTCAACCACTTTTAGTAGTTAGAGCCCACCAAAATAACCTTATCATAGACGCAGTTGCTAGTACGTTTATATTATTGCGTTCTGTACTAAATGGTATTACGTTGGAGCTGTGCTAATATTAACAGTTAAGGGAGAGAAAACAAAGTGGTATAGGCAACGTAGTTTAGAAGTTAAGATATAATGTTTAAGACGAGTCTTTCTATTGAGATTTTTAATCGCAGATTTCGCAAACCCATTGTTAGAGTTCGAGTACTTGAATATTTTTGGTTTAATAATTAATAATTTTGTTTCGGAATTTTTAGATGAAGATTTATAATTTGCATTATTTGGATTATTCGGATTACTCTTCGTAGTAATTTCCCACAAATATTCCGACCGATGGAACCTTCAGGTGCGTCTCGTAGAATATAGAAATCTATACGTAATTTCGAACGGAACCATTTATTTAATCTACGGGAGTAGATTGATCCTGTTTCGTTAGCCATGACTGCGCAAAGTTCATAATTGGTTTGTAATTGTTATTTAGTATTGCCCGTACTGAAAACTAAACCTTTAACCTTCAGAAGACTATCATTTTGAACTGATTATTACTTGAATTTTTATCTGTTGTGCCACAAAGATCTGAAGACGGTCAGAGGTTACATAGGCCGAAACGTTGTGAGTATAACATCCAAGATGAGAACAGTAGTTCGAGTAATCCAAATAATGCTAATTAATAATTGAGAACAAAATAAACGGCCGCACTGAAAGTAAATTGGTATAACAATGATCGTGAATAGAGTGAATAGAGTGTTTAATAAGTTGGTCCAATCTACAAGCTGAAGTAATAGGCAAATATAATCGTATGATTTAATCTCTAAATGATACAAATAAAATCTACCAGAGATTTGATCACAGAATTACTATTTATCTACCTCCCACAAGGTAAAATGTGACACAAGGTCGGGAAAGTGGGATTAGATAAGCCAGGGCTCGAGGTGAGCGCTCTGACCATTCAAAAATTGCCTGGGCAGCCCCGTCGGCATTCCCGGTAGGGCGCCTCAGGCAGTAAGCGATAAACTTACTCCTCCCCAAAGAGGGGAGGCAAAGCCTGGGAGGGTGCACCTCCTAGAACTGCACAGGACCAGACAACCCCCAATAGACCGGCGTAAATCCAGTGCCAACTTTCGGTAGACTAAGACAACTTCCGGTTGAAGTTATGGTCTGCGCAATGTAAATTTTAAAAAAGACAACAGCTATTAAATAAGGGAGTAGTCTATCCCTCAAATAGTTAGTGGACTTTTCGACGACACTCAGTAAAGAAATTGGGTGGTTAGTATCGAGTTTCCGGTGAGTTCCGTGTTCTGGATAGCATAACCAAGATGGAGCCAATATAAAGTAACGCGGACAAAACGAGGAGCCGTTTCACCGCCGATTTCCATCGGACCGGAGGAGGACCGTTTTCTAAATCTGGAACCTTGGAAGGAAGATCCAAAAGATATAGTAAAAGCTCCAGCGACGCAACAATTCAATCCGGAATTGGAAAGGTGCTGCGCCACTGTATGTTCCTCTTTATACATTTTGCACCCCCTGTTGTGATATTTTTTTTCTAAATTAATTGAATTGGAAAAATTCTTTCAGTGCAAGATGTGATAATAAACGTCATTTTTCAAAGTATATTCAACTTGTGCATATCACCAGATAAAAGTGCACTCAGTAAACTCAGCCAAGATAGCCGTCGTCACCCATTTTGGGTTGTTCAAATTACATTACACGCCATTCGGTTTAAAAAAACTCTGATGCTATATTTCAGCAGTATATGGATAATATATTTTTATTGTTTATCATTTACCTCGAGGATGTCTTAACTTTTAGTGATCATGAACAACATCACAAGGAAGGCTTCAATAAACGTATGTGTAACAGCAAGTAAACTGGAGCAAAAATCTGGGACACGAATTATACTGATGGATATGTATTTATTTGCGCGCACGTGGCCAACGCTGAACTATGGCATCTTTTTACCGTAAAACTGGAAATACATGAAAATAAACAAATCTTACAAACATGTTCTAAGACAAAACAAAGCAAATTATAAAAGAGTAAAAATTCAAATAGGTTTAGAGAACTATGCGTTGCTTACCTCTATTTTGGCCAAACTACTTGTCCCGAAGCCAACGTCTATCACAAGCGGAACAAACGCCCGACTCTTATGTTGAATGATTCAAAAAGACCGCCTCTGTGCAAGCAGGCGGTGTAGAGGCAGGACAGTTACCCCGTGCGCGTGTCTTCTGGAAGAGCACAGTGCTGAATACAAAATGTCCCCTTCCTGAATTATGACCGGCCAACATGTGAAACTCCTAAGTGTACAGTATGTAAAAGCCTTAATGACAATAACTTCAATATGTCATTGCATAAAAGTTGTCAATGTAACAATGTGACATATGTGAAGTTTTCACAATAAGAGTATCAAACCGTTTAGACCCCGCACTGTCTAACAAGCTCTAGCTCGTGTTCCCTCGTCGCAATGTGCTTGTTTTACAACTACTTCCACAGAATGTGATCTGACGAACTAACTGCACTTGTACCCCTTCAACGTAAATCCCTCTAGCCAACTCGACTCGTAGCAAAATCTTACCCCTTCATTGTAGACGTCCCCAGATGTAAAAAAAATCTACACTAATAGTTTTTTTCCTCGGAACTCATGCCTTTGCAATTGTCTCCCTGTCCCCTGTTTACCCGACTATACTAACATGTTGAAATTTAAATCCAATGTGAATAGCCATATCCCTGCACAACTCCCCACTTAGGATGCTGAGTATAGATCTATCTTTTAATCACAATAGCCCCTTAGGTGTCAGTCACAATATGCCTTGTTTGGGATTAATAAAAGAAAACGAAAATCAAAGACGGATTTACTCCCCCCCCCCCCCAAAAGTGAAACACTTTTTTTCAGTGGTTTGAATACATTATTCAGTATTTAGGTTAATCTCGAATTATGCATAGTGGTTCAGGTATCCGAACGAATGAGATTGAACTCGAAGGTAAAGCACGAATTGAATGAGAATAATTAAAATTACACTAGAATATCAGATTTTACAGCATAAGCCCATCCACAATCATCCATCACAAAGTGCCGTCCAGTCGGGAATAGTAGTGAATACGCGCCCGGCGCTGCCTTATGCCAGCTGATAGGTTACAATCTATCTATATGATCATTTTCTAAGAAATTCTTCAAAAACCAAACAAACTATTCTACGTTTGACAGAGATATTCTTGCGAATTATTATACAGTGTTGTTTGGAGGACGGTGTTTAGGAAAGAGACTGGGAGAATGTTATACGGAAAATACACAGAAATATGTGGTAGGAAAAGCACGTGTTCACCAAAGAATATTTTATGTATGTATATAGATAGTTATATATGCATATCAAAGCAGATGGCTTACAAAGGCTGAACATAAAAGAATACTCGTTCTGAGGATAAGGGTCTTTTTCAAAACAAAAAGATTCAGGTATCGTTTGAAAGGCAATAAAGGCTTGGGTGAATACAAAAAACACGTCATGAGGAGTTAAGTGTAGCGATGATAAAGATAATCAAACATATTCGAATGTTCGAGAAGGTGTGAACTATATACAAAGAAACTTAAATACAAGGAAGACAATAAAGAAAGGAAGCAATTAGCTCAGCTAGTGAGGAAGGTTTAAGCGACACTTAAGTCCGATGAAATACACACAGGACAGAACAGCTGTGACTAAGATCTTTCCTACTTAACTGAAGTTCTTTTTAATATTGTGCCATCATATACGATGAAGAGTTTCATAAGTAGATCCAAAATAATAACTTGATAATTTCACAAAGACGCTTGTGATTGGGCATTTCTTAATCCAACCGGAAGTCTTCGCTAAGCCATATGCGCACAAACAGTTTCTGATACTTTTATTTTTATTTAATTTATTTTTAAAAAAACTTAGTTCACTCCAAACAAGGCCAGTTACCACTGTAGACGTAAGGGACTACTGAGAATTAAGCTGACCTTTTAGGGGGGGGCATCCTAAATTGGGATCTGTGCAGCGGGATGCTTGTTCACATTAGTTCAAAATTTCTGCATGTCGGTACAGTCGAGGAAACAGGGAGCAGGGAATAGTTCCAAACACCGGCAGCTCGAGGACAGAAGCTATTGGAGTTGAAGGCTCTCCGGCATCTAGGGATACTTAGCTGATTCTCGGGTTGCTCGAGTGTATTTACGTCGAAGAATCACCTGAACAGCAAGTTTATCTGATCACATTCCATTGAAGTACTTTTATAACAAGCATAAGCATGCCACATTGCGGCGATGGGCAGGGGATGGAGCTTGGTGGATAGTGAAGGGCCTATTATATTAAATACTCTTTCTTGACCTTGTCTAAGAGGGAGAGACTGGTTGATGGTGCACCAGCCCAGATGTAACAACAATACTCGATGAATAGGCATATGGTGGCTTTGTAGAGAATGTAGATACTGTCTGCTGTGAGACGTTTTCTAGCACGGTAGAGGGAACCACATTTTTTGCAGCTGCCTTAGCAATGTCTAATATGAGTTTGTTCCAATTCATGTTACCTGTGAATGTTAGACAGAGGATTTTTAACGTTGTGCTCTCATGTACGGTGTTATTTGCCATGTTAATCGGTGGTTGAAAGTGGTTTCTCATAGTTGTTGAAGAAAAGAAGCTTTGTCTTAGCAGCATCAAATGTTACCATCTATTTTTGACGCCATTTCACTACAGACTAGAGGTCTCTTTCTAAGTATTCAGCCATTGTCTCGGATATGTGCGCGTTCATTTTACCCACATGACGAGAGTAGAGCGTGATGTCGTCAGCAAGTATATAAATCTCAGACACAATGTCATCAGGGATGTCGTTTATGAAAAGCAGGGGTAATAAATGTCCAAGGATCGATCTCTGGGGGGGGGGGGGGAACATCTGCATTTATGGCATGTTGTTTGGGTGAACGGCCATCGATAAAGCGCCGCCATGTAACGTTATTCACTGATAAGAAACAGTCATGTGAATCGTTTCATAGCCAAACACAGACACAATCTGATCGGCAAAAACGACACCTGCCACTGGTTGCTGAACACAATATAGTCGTGACCTTTATGTCCAGACCTGTCATAGCCGTGAAGTAGACACGCCTGATTTGACAGAGATAGCTTACACATAACAGTGAGATGATGGTATCAAATTATACCCGGATTTGAAAGAATACTTTGTGTCGAACAAAGTAGGCCAAGTTCTATGTCACACTTTGACCAGATATTCCGAAACATTTATTCACAAAAATCTTGATTTTCAATAGCTCACATTATCTAGCCGATTCCGGAATGGTAAAATCTATGAAGTCCAGATATATTTGACAAAACTTAGACAAGACTTAAATCAGACTATTACGCAATTCCATGCAGAATTTGTTGCACGTCAACAGGTCCACAAAAACATTAAATAAGCTGTTCAAAGTGTGGATACCGATATTGCCAGTAAAGAACCGAACCCGCACTTAAACACATCTAGATATCTCATTACCTGTAGTGATCTTACTATACGTCAGATTAAAGTACATCCTATGGATAAAATTACTACAAAATATGTTGTAGAAACACTTATCAGTGCATTGATATCTAAACTTGAAGTGTCGCTCCATATCATCACTGGCCAGATTAATCCGTTCGAAAGCGAGTAATTATAAGAATTCGAAAAAGTAATAACTTTTTACCGGTTGGGAACTTTTGTATATCGAATAAGTGTATCATACGCTAAATGTTGAGGTTATGATCGCAGTACTCCTAACGAATATATCTTTTCGCCTTTCACTCTTGTTATGGCAACACCAATATTAATCCCTCATTAGTTAGTATACAGACACGGCTTAAAATAACACCCCCCTAAATACGAATATATACGTGATTTATGTCACGATTTGATGCACTAAACTGTGTTAGAGAACACCCCCATACCCATGGAAAAATGTAATACCAAGAATGTTGCTATCCTGCGATAATGTATGACTTAAAGTTGATCGAATAAAAGTACCATTAGAAGCGCTTTATTCGGGTCTTAATAAGATTATCACACGGTCAGATAAGTATTTTAAGATTTACAACAGATGCCAACGTGTACAATTGATACATTCAAAACTTAGAACCGTATACAAAACCACTAGAGAAAACAGAGCTGTTGCCATAGTGTATCGCAGTAAGATACGGGCACCAAACACTTCTGGTCTGCAAAGGCTTCGGCGTAATGATCGTGTCGAGGAGGAAAGGGTCCCTTCAACCGTGCTTCGTCAAAGAATTAGTATTGGTGGGAGTATGGATGCCTAACATGCTCAGCGTCTCGGGTGGTTTAACCACGTAAAGCGTACCACTTCTCGCATCAACTCAATAACACGCCAAAATAACCAAGGCACTCGGAAGCGTAGCAGACTGAGGAAGACCTGGTTTGATTGGGTAAGAAGTCATGTGACAGAATTCGACCTAACTGATGTCAACCCTTTTAATTTTACTGCATGGAGAGCAGGCGTGAGCCAAAGTATGGGTTAAAGTTAATCGGGTAAGACGACCATTAGGTATTTATAAGTTTATCACACGGTTAGGTAAGTGTTTTCGGATTCATATGAACAAGGAAACTACTCATAGACACAAGTTCCAATTGAAATAACCAAACCATATCGAATCGTATATAAAACCTTCTAAAGACAACAGGGCTTCTGCTACAAAAAAGCAGATCGAAATGAATGGGAAACTTTATATTTTAGGTAATTTCCAGTTCTTTGATACAACGATGACGCGTGCAGAAAATGTTTTTCCTTGCTTTAGAGGCACAAAATAACCATGATACTTGTATTTTGTATTTAAATTACAAAGTACATACTATTAAAAAAGTAAAGTCGTTGATCATAGTCGAGGGCGATCCGAGGGCTCCCCATTTTATTAGATATTACACTCAGATGTAAGGGAGGGCCACTTCTTTCCAATAATTACTCCATTAACCTTGATCTTAACCTTATAATACTGAGTGTTTAGCAAAGGGGGGTCAACTGGCATTATTGAGTCTTTGGTATGACAACCGAGGATTGAACCACAGTTTCTCGCTTCATTCGCGAACACTTTAACCATTATGCTATATTATATTACTACGTATAATTTTCAAATTTCGAAGTTTCTCGGTACGAGTAAACACTAGTCATGTAAGTAATGACTGATTTGTGTTCATTATTGTCGAATTCGGTTTGTATAGATAGTTACATCATACAAATGAGCCGAGTTAGTTTTACTTATTGTCAAGGACGGGACAAGCCTGTTCAATTGTCTCCACCCGGGAAGGATGTTTAAAGTAGCGATCTGGAAAGACCTTCTTAGTTTGTGTTTTGTTACCGCTTACTAAAAATGTTGGCAAAAAGTTACATAGTGTCACGATTTACTTGCCTCTAATCGGGGGCAGACAAATAAAAATTGCATCAGTCTAAAAGGATCTCTCCTACACCGACCGAGGACAGAAAAGATGAAGCGCAGCATCAGAACAGGCACTACGCGTTGCTACCAGACAGAAGGCCAACAACTGTAGCAAAATATTTACAACAAAAAAAAACGTTACTGCGCATTCGCGTTAATCTGGCCAAAATTTAAAATTTAAATTCCAGGTTCGAATCGTGTCTGTTCTATACCACTAGATTTACTATGGATGTTTGGAACTTTCACCAGCTCCCGCTCCAGAAAGAATTGGGGAAACCAATACCAACAACAGAATCGATCAGCAAGACTTGAAAATTAAGTTAGTAAGAGTGGTTTGGTTGTTTTGTTTTACGCCATATCAACCCTTTTCGGGTTATATAATGCCGAATCCGGTCACTTTGGTAAAGGTTTTTTAGGCTTCAAGTTCTTTATATCTTCAAATATTTATTCATGGTGTTTGGTTGAGTGAAAGACGGGAGAGGGGGGGGCGTGGAAATTCTGTTTGTTTTTTGTTTTGATTTTGCAGAACATGATTGAGTTTTGCAATAAAACATCAATGTTTGGTGCATTTTGGGTCAGGAAGCCGATATCTTCAGACATTCTGATCTGTAGTGACCTCCAAAGCTCACCATCGAATTTACCCCCTATATTTAACACGATGTAACTTTAATATACATTTATATTATCATCATAATTTTGTTACCATTCAAAAGAAAAAAACATAAAATAAACTGCTGATAATTTTTGAAAAAAATTTTCAGTCTACGAAAATAATGAAAATGAGAAAATAAAAACGTGTGCACTTTTATTTACGCCTTAAAACAACATTCCTATGTAGTGAGCACATTTTATGCGCTAACACCTGTGTGTTTAATAAATTTAGCAAAAATAAAGTAATAGTCAGATTTTCATGAAAATTTCGATACTTATTCATAATTCGACTAATTTATCTATAAAATGATTTTTGTCGTAAAATATATCAGGAAAAATATTTTGTCTACGTGATTCTCCCCCCTTATTTCATTTTATGGATTATGAAAAATATATATTATGATCGATCGAAATTTAAATGTTATATGAAACGAAAGATTATTAAAAAGAATATCAGATATACCTTTTCCATTGGTAACATTTGTTGGGTAAAGTATCCGTGAATTCATGAATAAAAAGTGGAAATAAATACGATATTATCATGTTTTGAAACTTGTTACTTCATTTTCGCGTTAATATACACTCTGATCAAGTGAATTGCAACGAAAAAAAATGTTCTAAACAATAATTAATTTTTCAGAGATCTTAATTCATTAAATTGCATCATTTAGACATTTTAAAGTTTAAACGTCTATTTTGAAACTGTTTTCTCAATTTTTCAAAATATTTGAATATAATATAAACCTAACTATTATTAATCGAAAAAGACCGACATCTACTTCGACCGATTAATTTGTGTTTTTTTATAGAATGTTTATTCGATCGAGGTGAGCAAGAGTTTGTTGAATTGCTGACATTGTCAAACTATGGAAGATCATACTAAACCTTATCACCGTCAACTAGTAAGAAGAGATATCGCTTTACCGCACATGTGTTGATAATCTTATTCTCTTTACGAGTTTTTTTTGGGGGGGGGGGGGAATTTTTCTTCCTCCCACAGCGTCAAGATGTGACACAAGGTCGGGAAAGTAGGATTTGAAAAGCCAGCGCCCTACAAAAAATGCCTTCGTAGCCTCGTCGGCATTCCCCGGTAGAGCCGCATCAGGCAGTAAGCAATAGACTTACTCCACCCCAAAGAGGGGAGGCAAAGCCTGGGAAGGTGGACCTCCGCACAGGACAAACCCACAAACCGGCGGAACCAAGACCCGAAGGCCAAGATGATACCGGTCTATAGGGTGTAGTATCCATCGGAACATATACTACACTTTGACCTTGGCCAAAGGCCGAAGTATTTTTATCTTATTTATCTTTACGAGTTTGTTTTGTTGCTTACATTCTGTAAGCTGAAAAAGAAACTGTCTTTATGACAAAAGTAAGTATTATATACTTTTTATCATTTTTCTTTTTTCAAATTTAAAGGTTTATCCATTCAAAATTTTCTTTCGAATTTTAATTGTATTTGGCGAAAATGCGACGTGACTTAAAACTTATTTTCATTTTTAAATAGTTTCATTTATTTTTAATTGACAAATAATATTGTTAAGTCATTAACAAACCACAATACTTTTTAAATTTTAATTTTAAATTTTATTTTTATTATATATAAAATTCAAGCCAAACACTAACAAAATAGCAAAAATCGTGACTTGCATTAGTTTTTATAAACTTTTTTTATATTTATTTTGATGAAATTCAAACATTTTTCCTTTGAAAGTGTTCACTGCAGTTATATTTTTTTAATTATTATAAGTGTAGTATTAAATTTAAGTAGTTTGTTTCCCTTTTGCTCATCCATACATATTTAACATTATTGATGACGTCATTTTATGGTGCACTTTTGAGGTCCCTATAGATCTGGTAGAACCAGAGGTTAGTATGGTAAGTAATGAATATGTTTTACAGGGATGGGGTGCTAATGTCCCAACCCTTTAAACCAGGGGCCGGCAACCTTTTCAGAGTAAGGGCCAGATGAGACTTTTGGAAGGAGATCGCGGGCCGGAGTGAAAAACGAAATCTCAGAATTACTATATTTTGTTTACATGAATAAATTGTATAAAAATTGCATTGAACACTCTACAAATCTAATTTTTTTCCTCAAGAGACTTTTGTGTGTAATGTTATAAAAGGCGCCGACGAAGAGTCATTTTGGATTCATAAAAGATAATGACGGGGGAAGTAGCAAGTTGATCCAGCATTCGTTTTGACACAGCTCACATAGGTTCTGTTTTATGCCCTTTCCTCGTCTCTCGTTTCCTCTTTGCCTCTCTCTTTCTCTTTTTCTATTTTTATCTCAGGCCAAGGATTTGAAATTAATAGTTAAAGAAAAATGAAATATACATGCATCATCGCTCGCTGATATTTATACATTTTCATCTCACTGTAAATCTTAATCGAAACCTACTTTTACGTCTATCTCACAAAATGATATGAATTTTACTGGGAGGTCCGCGTGCCGGATTGCAATAATAAAGTATAGCAGGGTGGCGGGCCGGACGCTAAGCATTCGCGGGCCGGATGTGGCCCGCGGGCCGGATGTTGCCCGCCCGTGCTTTAAACTATTACAAAGGAGCCCCTGGAAGTAAAGATTGATGGAAAAAGTGTACTAAAAGAAATCTAACTTGAAACTGGAACAAAAACAAACAAACAAACGACTAAGAATTGAATGTGGAAGGAGAGAGGACCGGTTTTACGATGCTAGACGCGCCCCTGCCTAGCACAAAAAAAAAAAATAAATAAACGACAGGGAATACTCTATTACAACTTATTTGGGGGTGATGAGGGTGGGTGAGTCGGTTTAGTTTTTATTTCTTCTTCATCTTAACTGCGGTGCAGCTGCACTTCAAGTACGTTGCACACATTTACCACCACCCCCACGCACACACTTAGATGCAAATAAAATCGGATGAGATGTTTAGGAAACAAAAGACAGGAAAAAAATCTAAAGCCGGTTTCTTTATTCCTTTTTTCTTTTGCTATAGGAGCACAAAAGAACCGTACTGATTGATAGTGTTAGTCAAGAATCGCAAGCTTTATGCTAGCACCTTCAATCTCTTCAATTCTGCAAAAGTGTCTTTTGAAAACAAATATGTAATTTTGAGTAAAAAATAATATATCTATATTTATACAATTTTGTGATTACTTATTATATGTCACTGCCTGTATTTATATTTCTCGTGTCTTTGTAAGTTTGGTAATTGCAAATGCAATTATCATTTGTATTTATTTATTATTAATAATATATTTAAAAAATATAATAGTGTAAGATAATTAAATTAAAGTTAAACATTTCTAACTAAAAATATAGTTAACTTACGAAATTAAATCCACCAGAATCCATGGCAGTTTTTTCGTAAATAAGTCCGCCATTTTAATTTCTTGTTGGTAGCAGAAAAGACAACAAAATGAAATAAATTTAGAAGCATTTTAACTGTCTAAAAGAAAGTCATGTACATCGGTTTTAAAAGTCTTATCAAATTCTCATGTATAAAAAATTTTAAATTTTGGAAGCTATTTATATCCAATAATTTTATAATTACAGATTAAAATAGTATTACCTCAACACTGAACAAACAGTGCAGTAATTATTAAATTTACTTTGATAATCCATATTAAAAAATAATAATTTGGTAAAATGGCACGGTTAAAAAAGAAGGAAAATTAAAAGCGAAGCAAACAAGGAAATAAAATGACTCCCGGGCAACGCTGAGTAGGAGAAACTAGTTGTTAATAAATATACTAGATTAACCTTTTGCTGATTAATAAATAATCATGTTTTGGATAGTTAAAAACAATTAAGTATTTCTGTTAGAGTTTCGGGCTACGATTAAACTGTGGTATCGTTTCTATCCACAGTCAAAGGAGGAGAACTTTCAGATGTTTTTATTTTATTTATGTTCCAATTTAAAGTGGCCCTTTCTGAGGAGCTGAATATACTTACATTCAAAATTATGTATTTTCATATTGTGTATTGACACAAAAAAAAACATTAGAAATATTGCTTTTACGGCAAAAATAATTCGCTTTGAACTAAATCCAAATACCTTTTATGTCTACTTTTTTGCGTTTTATCAAAGATTTAAAAAAATAAACCAAAAAGAAAACGTATCCGGTTTTAACTGGACACGTGTTTCATAATTTAAAAGAAATGAACATAACATAATAACATAAAACAAAATCACGTTTTTTTTTGTTATAATTCGCAGAAAAAGTAAAGATAAAAAAACATCCGGCATTAGTTCAAAATGAATTAGTTTTGCTTTGCAAAACATAACTTCTATTATTTTTTTTTGTTAATAAAAACCATATGTAAACACATTTATAACAGTTACTTACTCTCTCATACAAATACTGGGCATCTTTTACGAGACTCAGCAGAGTAAAAACGCTAAAAAAAACAAATATACAACAAATAAAAGTAACTGTAAGCTGTAAAAGTTAGTTTCAAACTTGCATGTGCTATTTGTTTGTATTTTAAACCCGTTTGAAGTGCTATTTATTAGAAATTTAAGTTCAACACACGGTTTTCGAAGAATTCAAAATGGCCGCTCTACGTAATAATATAGAGGGACTGGCCGGCATTTTTCTTTGAGAAACTAGATGTTTTAAAAAACAAGAATTTTTTTTTTAACATCTAATAAAAAGCCATTTATACTACGTAAAAATACAAACAAATTACATAGGTAAGTAGAAAAATGTCTATTCTAGACATAAGTCAACTTGTTGCAAATTTATGTTTTTAAACTCTTTCTCGTTCTTTTTTTGAACCCCGTTCGCGCCTCTGCTGAGCGTCGTAACATATACCCCAAATACTTAATAGCGTATTTTTTCCTCGAAATTTTACAAATAATTTTTTTCGTACTAGCTATAAAGCTGTAGACGCTAGATAAATGTGAAAATTGACATACCCAGGTACTGTACCAGCACCGCTCAATGAGCTGGTATAAACTAGTAGCGTTTTACATAGTTTCTTATAGAAAAAAAAAACTTTGGGGGGGGGGGGGAGTATGATGAGCAAAACAAATTACCTCGCACCACCGATATAGTCTAACATCAACCATTTCCACCCTGTCAGCCGTAAATAGACCTTAACTTTGGTTTTGGGGCGATAACAATCATGGCGCTTATTTATTGGTTTCAGGGCTTAAAATATTTACAGTCAAATGGGTTTCGACATTATTCCCAAACAACTGATTTTTACTTAAAAATATAAAGATGACATTAAAAAAGTTGTTTTGTTTACCAATGCGTCACCGCTTATCAAGGTCCAAAAAGCCACTCGAGGATAAGGGTTAATGAGATTGTCAGTTGGCGAGCAACAACACAGTGAGAAGATTGAAAACGTTGGCTCAAATGGCCAGAATTTGCTTATTTAAATGGACGTTTACATTAGAATTAAAAAATGACCATGGGCATTCAGCTGGAAAAACTCCGTGGCATTGTATTTCACTGATGGGCAGTTCTTGGAAATAAACTTTGTTCATGGTAGTTTCCTTTAGTTTAAGGAGGAAAGGAAAATTATTTACAGTGGTTGAACTAGACGAGTTTTTGCTGTTAATGTTTTATAGGAGACAAGAGATTGGAGTTCAGTCGAGCACCTACCATGAAAAAAACGATAGAGCAGAGTAGAGTAGAGAAAGACTAGCAACCTGTCTTCTATTAGAAGGGGATGTAGGGAAGAAAGAAGTCAGCGCCCATTAAATTTTGATGTCGATATTGTACTCTGAGCGGCACCTCCCCAGATGTGGCAACAGTACTCAATCGTAGGACGTATCTGGCTCAGTTATAACAACTTGAACCGTACACGCAAACCAGCGAATAGAATATAGCCATTTTGGAAAAAATACGACATGGCCGACAATAATATCCGACAAAACACCAAGGAAGATAACTCTAAGTTTATAATATGACACCAAGGAAGATAACCTCCAAGCCCTCTAGCAAAAAAAAATTAACACAATAAAAAGAAATTCGCTTCGAGAATCGATCGACTTAAAAAAGAATCACATTTATTGGCACTGTTTTCTCTAATAGTTTTTCTAATGACAGAAAATATCTTTGATACAGTCAGTCAGTGATGTGGTTGTAGTAGTAAGGGCGTTTCAGTTTAAGTGGCTATTTTACATAAAGAAGAAGTAAGTTTAACTCTTGGTCGCAGCATTGTTTATTTTTTATATTTATTTGTACTTTCTTGGGATATTTTTTTTAATATGGAGTATTGATTTACTCCTCTCCAGGAGTTAGGCACAAGGCCAGTTTTTATCTTACTCCCACAAGTAAGATGTGACCCAAGGTCAGGTCGGGAAAGTGGGGTTTAAAAATTGCCTGGGCAGCCCATCGGCATTCCCCGGTAGGGGCGCCTCAGACAGTAAGCAACAAACTTACTCCTCCCCAAAGAGGGGAGGCAAAGCCTGGGAGGGTGGACCTCCTAGAACTGCACAGGACAGGCGTGCAGTATCCATCGGAACAGATACTACACTTTGATCTTAGCCAAAAGGCCAAGAACTTTTTAATATGGAGTAACCACTTATGAAGTTTAAAAACTGCTCGAGGGATAAGGTCAATGACATGGATAGGTTGTGAGCTGCTCAATGAAGAATATTATGAGAGGCTTTGAAATCATTAATGAAATCGACAAAATTTGGTTACTTATAAGAAAGGATTATAACAAGTATTTATTGATATTGGATTTTAAGTTGACCATGTTTTAGTCCGCAGTGAAGTAATCCCGCGGTAATGTGTTCCACGGATTGAAAGTTCTCGGAAAGAAACTCTGTGTATGGTAATTTCGTTGATGGTCTGCACACTTAGGACCAAAACGAAGCTTATTTGCAGTTGTGATAATAAGGCGAGTTCTTGCAATGAATGTGATAACTTATCGATTAAGTAATAATAATTATTAAAATTTGGAAAAAAATATATAAATTTTACGAGTTCATTTCGCGGTAATTACCCGTCTAAAGGCGTAAAAACGAGGCGGTTTCTATTCTATATTTCACAAAAAATATTCGCTTTTAAATAAATAAAATTACATTAAGTAGATAGGTGGTCACAAGTAACTAAACTCTCCCCCCTCTCTCTCTCTCCCTCTTTCTCTCCCCCTCTCTTTATCCCAGAATAGTAAAGAATTAACCAATATAAAAACATGGCGTAAAAACATGGCTTAGAGGAATCGTGTCACTCGCTAACCATTTTTTGGTTACTCGCCTCCGATTGTTATCTTTTAAGTCATAAAAAATTAGCGTTTTTCGTACCAGTGCAGAATACTTCCTCCACAATCACTCTGAGAGTGCGTTTGGTACTATCGGGCTTAGATACGTTTCTGTTTAGTCGTATAATGCCCACCCTCACTCAGAAGAGGTTAATTTATTGCTAGTTACTTGAAGTGCCATCACCGAGAAATGACTACGGGGCTGCTCAGGCATTTCTTGTAGGCTAGAGTGCACTTCGAGTGCGTTGGCTTTTCAAAACCTCACCTGACCCTGTTTCTAACCTCCTGCAGAGGACATAAATAAATAAACCTAAACTCTTCGTGTTGTCATTTTTGTGTTTTGGTAATTAATTTTTTAAATGTAGTTTTAAAACAGTTCAACGGAGGTTCGGAATAGAGGCCGCATCGTTTTTACTTCTATAACTTAGGAAATTAACAATTTTGCTGTTTACCTTGATGGCAAATAATTGGTCGCCCAGGACAGATTGTTTTGTGGTTACAATTGGTGCGAAGTAAACATCTCCATCTTTCTGGTAGACATGTTTTCCCAGTGTATTTTTTCTTACATTTTTTTTATACTCAGGAGTCACCGCTTACCAAGGCCGGAAAGCCACTCGAGGATAAACGTTAATGAGATCGTCAATTATATGTAGAACAATACTATGAGAGGATTGGAAACAATGGCTGAAGAAAGGCAGGATTTCATTATTGAAGAAGACGGCTCCATAAGTATTTGTTGACATTGGACTTGAAGACGAATATGTTGTAGTCATCAGGGCAGCACTCCCGTGGTCTTCTGTTCCACATATGGGAAGTTCTATGAAAGAAACTCCGATCATGGAAGTTCCGTTTGGTTCTAAGTACATAGAAGGAGAAAGGAACGTTTTTTGCTGTGTTGGTAGCCAGTGGCGAAGAATTTAGAGGGATGAACCATAGATTGTAGCTCAGGAGATCACTTACCATTGTTAAGACTTTTCTTTCTTAATGGAATATGTCAAAATAAAAAGTATTAATTCATCATGATTTAAGACTGTTTACAACTTAGATATAATCTCAATTCGAGACTTGACTTTCGGCCACACGTACATTGTATACACGAGTCATTATTTAATTGCCTCCCCGTGAGGGCAGAGTTAGAAACAAGGTCGGTTTTTAATGTGGGCCAAATCATGGGGCACTCTGGTTTGGGACAAAAGTAAACAATTACCTCAGTCGAGAAGGATTTATCTTTCCTTGATTGAAAAGATGAAGTGTTATCTCAGAACAGATACTACACTTTGCTTCTAGGCAATGATCCAACTTTCTAGTTTTTTTTTTAATTTTGGGAGGGGGGGGGGTATTATTTAGAATATCTTTCTCTGCTCGAACGATTTCTGTTCGGAATCGAAAAGTATTAATACTTATAATGACTTAGGATCCAGAGGATTCCAGTACTTACCCAGTTACTCCTGAGTATCGACGGAGAATACTAAGCCAGACCCGGAAATGGCCGAATCAATTTACGATTTGAAAGTCGTGAACAAAAATGCAAAAACACAGATGTCACTAAGCATGCTAAGAGTTAGGCTACGATTAGGGTTATATTTAGGTCTATGATAAGGGTTAAAAATGTTAACCCCTCAAAAAAGAAAAAAAAAAGCTTGAAAGTCTCCCTAAAAGAAAAGAAGACGATTCTCAAATCGAAAACTGCTTCAGTCATTTCCGTAACTTACTTTAGATTATCCGTCGATACTCAAGATTGACTAAGTACTAAAATCCTTCGGATACCCATTCCTTACAAGTACGGTATTAATAAATAAAAATCCGAACACCGCTGAGAACAACACAGTGACGAGCGACTCTCAACACAACGCTTCCGTTGTGTATACAGCCAGTGCGAGCGAAAAACCAATCTTAATGAAACAAACACAAAGGAATGGTCGCTGAACCAGGGGAAAGGCAGGAGGAATCACGTTCTACTGGAACCCCAGTAGATAAGGATACAAGATACAAGAAGGAATGATAACTACAATGACATTTGCATTAAGGGATCTTTAAAATTATCAAACAATATCAAAGGTAGTGTTTTTTAACTACTATGTTAAAAAAGAAAAACAAAAAAAGGAACAAAAAGGAAGAATGTAACTTACGCTTTTTACGCGAACAAGTACTTGTTCGTTCGCTCGGGATTTTCTTTTTCTCCCTTTAATAATTGCGTACTACGTATTTTGACACCAAGTTCTACTATGGTCGCGTAGCAGACATGGCTTCCTCTCACTGCCGCCTCCGTCGTCAAAATAGTCGTGTAGTAGTCGGCGTTGTTATTGTCGTGGAAATGGTAATCCCTCTAATAATAGTGCGAGGAGTGAGTAGCAGAATTCGATTCATTTGAAGTTGTGTCCAAACAAACTCGATGAGTGGATGTGTAGGTCGGTTTCTCGTGGTGGTGGGGGTTCTTACAAACGGCTAACCGCTTATCACGGCCCGCAGGCCACTCGAGGATAAGGGTTGAGTTTGACAGGTGAGACACCGAAGGGATTAGTATTGATTTACTCCTCTCCAGGAGTTAGGCACAAGGCCAGTTTTTATCTTACTCCCACAAGTAAGATGTGACCCAAGGTCAGGTCGGGTCGGGAAAGTGGGGTTTGAAAAGCCAGCGCTCTGGCCATTAAAAATTGCCTGGTCAGCCGTCGGCATTCCTGGGTAAGGGCGCCTCAGACAGTAAGCAATAAACTTACTCCTCCCCAAAGAGGGGAGGAAAAACCTGGGAGGGTGGACCTCCTAGAACTGCACAGGACAGACCCATAGACCGGCGTAAATCAAGCCCCGAAGGACAAGACAATACAAGCTTATGGGGTGCAGTATCCATCGGAACAGATACTACACTTTGAAAAATTTATTTGCAGAAAATACATGTTAATATTCAAAACAAATTAGGCACAAGGCCATCAAAAGTGTGGGGAAGGGGGTCGTTGGTCATCCTTTGTCTAAGGTAATAAAATTGTCTATCCTACTCTTAACAAGAATCATCTCAGTCACCACAATACCACATTTACTTTAGGGGCCGTCCTACTTAGGCTATTATAAAATAAGTTGGCAATCTTAAAATTTTCCTAAGTTTTTTTTTTTTTTTTTTTTCCAAAATAAAATAAATAAATAAATAAATATGGTCCAAGCTGATCAAAGGGATTAGTAACGATGATTTATTTACTCCTCTCCAGGAGTTAGGCACAAGGCCAGTTTTTATCTTACTCCCACAAGTAAGATGTGACCCAAGGTCGGGTCGGAAAGTGGGGGTTGAAAAGCCACCGCGCGATGATTGTAATTAGTCAGCAAGCGACTATTTAAGAGAACGGCTCAACCATACTTGTAAACGATAATGTTATAGTCAGTTGGGAAGCAGCCCTGTGGTACTGTGTTCCACTGACGAACAGTTCCAGGAAAGAAACCCTGCCCATGGAAGTTCCGCCCAGTTCTAGGTGCACAGAGAGAGAAAAGGTTAAAATGAAATTTTCATCGCTTAACGGGCAGAGCGAAGGGGTTTATATTATTTTAGATGCGACCAAGTGAACGTTGGTTGGTCTGTCACGCTTAGGTTTATCATAGAATATTATTTACTCCTCTCCAGGAGTTGGGCACAAGGCCAGTTTTATCCTACTCCCACAAGTAAGATGTGACCCAAGGTCGGGTCGGAAAGTGGGGGTTGAAAAGCCAGCGCCCGAGAGGTGAGCACTCTGACCATCAAAAATTGCCTGGGCAGCCCCGTCGGCATTCCCAGGTAGGGGCGCCTCAAGCAGTAAGCAATTAACTTACTCCTCCCCAAAGAGGGCAGGCAAAGCCTGGGAGGGTGGACCTCCTAGAACTGCACAGGACAGGCGTGCAGTATCCATCGGAACAGATACTACACTTTGATCTTAGCCAAAAGTTTATCATAGAATATTTATTTACTCCTCTGCAGGAGTTAGGCACAAGGCCAGTTTTATCTTACTCCCACAAGTAAGATGTGACCACAGCTTGGGTCGAGTAAGTGGGGTTAAAAGCCAGCGCTCGAGAGGTGAGCACTCTGGCCATTTAAAAATTGCCTGGGCAGCCCCGTCGGCATTCCCCGGTAGGGGCGCCTCAGGCAGTAAGCAATAAACTTACTCCTCCCCAAAGAGGGGAGGCGAAGCCTGGGAGGGTGGACCTCCTAGAACTGCACAGGACAAACCCACAGACAGGTGGAATCAAGTCCCGAAGGACAAGACGACATCCGTCTATAGGGTGCAGTATCCATTGGAACAGATACTACACTTACTTCCTAGCGTGTGCCTTCATCGTTTTTTCACGCTTAAGTTTAAATTAGTATTGGTACTTCTACAGTTTACGGGTCGTGCTATTTTTTAAAGATAGGATTTGCAAGTTAAATTCACTTTTTTCCGGTATATTTTGTTTATCAAATTGTTAAGTGAAAGTACAGAATAACGTTATTATTTCAGCACGGTCCGTAAACTGCAGAAGTACCATAGCATTTTATTTGGTGTCACATTTCATTTGAAAATCGCCTTTTAATCGTTAACGATGCAAACTTAATGGACGCATCTTACTTTAGACGCGTCCAAGCATCCCGAGAAAAAGCTCTGTCCGTCAGTTTTTTGCCTCGCTGAAGTTTCTAATATGTATCATGTGCGTTGGTCTGTCACGCTTTTTGGAACATGTTCGTCTTTTCTCACAGTCCGTTTTTCACAACTTTTTACTGACCAGTTTTTTTTTCTTTTTTCGGTGTACACTTACCTATCAGGCTGCTAGAGAATTCCGGGGTTTTTGGAAAAAAATTTCAAATATTTTACAGGGGAGGGGGGATCAGTTTTTAATGTTAATTAAACGTAGACTGATCCCCTTCTTTTTGACCATCTCAATTTAAAAAAAAAATTTTTTTGGTGTACAATTACTTATCATGTCAGTAGAGAATTCCGGGGTTTTTGGAAAGAAATTCTTAAAAATTGAGATTTTAGGACGGGGGATCAGTTTTCAATGTAAATTCAACGTAGACTGATACCCTCTTTTTGACCATCTCAATTTTTTTTAAAATCTTTTTTGGTGTACAATTACGTATCATGTCGCGAGAGAATTCCAGGTTTTTTGGAAAGAAATTTTTAAAAATTGAGAATTTAAGACGTAAACAGTTGCGAAAAGCGGACTATGGTAAAAGGCGAACAAGACTGATCCCCCGTCTTAAAATCTTATATTTAAATTTCTTTCTAAAAACCCCGGAATTCTATCGCGACATGATAGGTAATTGTAAGCAGAAGAATAATTTTAAAAATTTGAGATGGTCAAAAAGAGGGGGATCAGTCTACGTTGAATTTACATTGAAAACTGATCCCCCGTCTTAAAATCTCAATTTAAAAAAAATTATTTCCGAAAACACCGGAATTCTCTATTGACATGATAGGTAATTATACACCGAAAAAGATTTTTTTTTAAAATTGAGATGGTCAAAAAGAGGGGGATCAGTCTACGTTGAATTAACATTGGAAACTGATCCCGCCTCCTAAAATGTAAAATATTTGAAAAAAAATTCCAAAAACGCCGGAATTCTCTAGCAGCCTGATAGGTAAGTGTACACCGAAAAAAGAAAAAAAAACTGGTCAGTAAAAAGTTGTGAAAAACAGACTGTGAGAAAAGACGAACATGTGCCCGCTTTTTAAATAACATTCTTAGATGCGTCCGCGTATTTCTATAAGAGGCTTCGTCAGTATGTTCGTCTGAAGTTATCAGCAGCATTTTTAGGAAAAAACGTACAGATAGAATGGGCGTATCTTAAGGTATCGTTTTTTTGTGTGTGTGTAGCAGCAGATAGCTGCCTTTCTCGATTTCATTTTTGGACACAATGATTATAAAACCTTTTTCCACCAACGTTAAATAAAACAATAAAATAATAAAAAAATAAAACGTGTATAAAATCTAGTCAAAATTAAAAAAAAACAAAAACGACGTTACCTTAATATTGACTGTGGTTCCGGAATCCTAAAAATCAAAATTTTTAAATTTCAAATAAATTTGGAGATATTTTTAAGTAGGATGCTCCTAGAGTAAATGTGGTATTTTAGTGACTGAGATGATTCTAGCCAAGAGTAGGGTACTCAATTGTGTTACCTTTAGACCCAGAATAACCAACGACCCTGATTTTCACCACATATTAAATGGACTTGTGTCTGATTTTACATAATATTGTAATTCATTTTTATTATATGGACAATAAATGGTACTTATATCGATCTTGACCCAGTTTCCGTGAGTTTCTTGTCGGAAGCGTTCGGCTATCTTACGCAAACGCCCGAGAGTTGACGAGCCGATTTGTACCAAACGACAATTTTGATACGGTGCTGCGTCCTATGATTTTAATGTTTAACTTGTTTTGTTTTTTGTTGTTGTTAGGGTTAGGGTTAGGATTAAAAATATTTATTTGATAACAGTAACTTCGCTCTGTTTTGCTTGTTTTATTTGTTTTGTTGTTTAAAAAATGTCTTGCAAATATAACTAAAAATTATTCGACGCAGCAACGTATCAAAATAACAAAAAATATTTATTTGATAACAGTAATTTCGCACTGTTTTGCTTGTTTTATTTGTTTGTTTGTTTAAAAAATGTATTGCAAATATAACTAAAAATTATAGGACGCAGCAACGTATCAAAATAACAAAAAATATTTATTTGATAACAGTAACTTCGCTATGTTTGGCTTGTTTTTTTATGTTGTTTCTTTTAGAAAATTTCTTGAAAATATAACTTACAATCATAGGACGCAGCACCGTATCAAAATTGTCGTCTGGTACCATTCGGCTCGTCATCTCTCGGGCGTTTGCGTAAGATAGCCGAACGCTTCCTACAAGAAACTCGCGAACACTGGGTCAAGATCGATATAAGTACCCAATAAATAATGCAAAGTGTAGTATCTGTTCTGATTCTACACTTCATCTTTTCTGTCCTCGGTCAGTGAAAGAGAAATACTTCTAGATTAATGCAAATTTATTTTTTGTCTCAATCCATAGTGCCTCTTTTTGGGGAGCTAGAATTTTCCCACATTAACAACCGACCTTGTGTTTAACTCTGTCCTCGTGGGGAGGAAAGTAAATAGAGACTGTGGTCCTCGGTATGACCTTTAAGTCAATCTGGTGGTGAGACCCTAATTTGGGAGCTTTGTGAAGTCACCCCTTAGTTACCATTACTCCCAGGTCCACTCTGATCCGGAGACGTGGTAGTACCTGTCAGAGTCCAATCTATATGCTAAGCAGAATTTGACCAGGGCACGGCACTAAACTGTTCGCATTCACACTACCCCAGCCAACTCCTTAAACCATCTTTGCGAGCAAGTTCTACCTTTTTTTCTAGCTATACTATTTCCCAGCCCTATAAACTATTCAATATCTGCACCATTTCCTGAACCTACCTGCACGTGAAACAAACTTGTATTCCAGTGGCAAACCTTCATAATTATCACTACCCCTCCACGTAATCTCTGATCTGGAGTGGTAGTATCTATGAAGGGCAATTTTATATATTAACTAATTTTTAAATTCTAATATTTTAACAACTTTTCGAGTGTAAGGGATTTAAAAGTGTTCCAGGTTTTTAGGTTGTCGTGAAACTTAATCATATGAGAGCTACGCACAATGTTGTTATTAAAATGTAAGACTTACAAACCAATTGGGTATTAAACGATTAACTTAACCATATGACAGAAACGAACATGTTTGTTATTCTAATTTAAGCCTGGCAGACTAATAGACATTCAATGTCCAAATTAACCATATTATAGCAAAGAACATGTTTGTTATTCTAATTTAAGCCTGGCAGACTAATAGACATTAAATGTCCAAATTAACCATATTAGAGCAAAGAACATGTTTGTTATTCTAATTTAAGCCTGGCAGACTAATAGACATTAAATGTCCAAATTAACCATAGTAGAGCAAATAACATGTTTGTTATTCAAATTTTAGCCTGGCAGACCAATGGACATTAAATGTCAAAATTAACCATATTAGAGCAAATACAATTTTTGTTATTCAAATTTTAGCCTGGCAGACCAATGGACATTAAATTTCCAAATCAACCATATTAGAGCAAAGAACATGTTTGTTATTCAAATTTAAGCCTGGCAGACTAATGGACATTCAATGTCCAAATTAACCATATTAGATCAAAGAACATGTTTTTTATTCAAATTTAAGCCTGGCAGACAAATGGACATTAAATTTCAAAATTAACCATATTAGAGCAAAGAACATGTTTGTTATGCAAATTTAAACCTGGCAGACAAATGGACATTAAATTTCAAAATTAACCATATTAGAGCAAAGAACATGTTTGTTATGCAAATTTAAACCTGGCAGACTAATGGACATTAAATGTCAAAATTAACCATATTAGAGCAAAGAACATGTTTGTTTTTCAAATTTAAGCCTGGCAGACAAATGGACATTAAATTTCAAAATTAACCATATTAGAGCAAAGAACATGTTTGTTTTGCAAATTTAAGCCTGGCAGACAAATGGACATTAAATGTCAAAATTAACCATATTAGAGCAAAGAACATGTTTGTTTTGCAAATTTAAACCTGGCAGACTAATGGACATTAAATGTCAAAATTAACCATATTAGAGCAAAGAAAATGCTTGTTATTCAAAGTTAAGCCTGGCAGACAAATGGACATTAAATTTCAACATTAACAATATTAGAGCAAAGAACATGTTTGTTATGCAAATTTAAGCCTGGCAGACTAATGGACATTAAATGTCAAAATTAACCATATTAGAGCAAAGAACATATTCTTTTATTCAAATTTAAGCCTTACTGATCAATGAGAATCTCATTTCAAATTACATTGTGAGATATTAATGGAAATATTTGTGTTTCAAATTTTACTATGACAGATCAATGAAAATGATATTTCCAACTAAAGCCTGACAGACCAACAACGAAAGACAGCTTCAAATCTAGGCGGGGCTGCTCGACGGGCAAAGTCTATTATGCAGATGAATTGGTGCTTCTAGAATAGGATTCATCCATTGAATGCACGTGATTAGCTTCGAACTGAAGCGTGACAGACAAACAAACAAATAGGTCATAGAAATGTACGGACGCATCTGAAAAGTTTTGTAGCAATGTCAGCTTATTACAAAATAAAACAAAAACAAAAAACAATCACGAAAAAAAAAATGAAAAGAAAGTTTTTAAATAAAACAAATGAAATAGGCAGATATGAAAAATTGCCCCAGGACATGAACATTTCGGGCATTTTTTTAGGATCACGTCTTTCTTACTTGAAGATTCGCAATTATCGCTTCCGGGCAACATCGGTTTTCTTTGCTAGCTCGTTTCCAAAAATAGAGAGTTGTTGGAGATAGAGTTGCAGGGTATACTTACCATTTTGAATGGTGCGTAGCCTTAAGTGAGATTCGATCTGTTTTTATTTGTTTTTATACATTTTTTTTTAAAAGTTTGTTATTTCATGATTTTGGAACCAGTTCTCCTGCACTTGGTAGGAAAAAAAAAGAAGCAAACAATTGTGAAGTTTTAATTTCGATAGTTTGAAAATGTGTGCCGGCTCCATTACATCCGAGATAAGCTTGGGTAGTTGGTAATTTCATTTGATACAACGGGGGTAAGTGTTTTTAGTCTCTGTGGATGATTCAGAAGTGAGCTTATTATCATTCTGTCTAGTATACTAGTGGATATGCTTATCTGATGATGTTTCTGAGATGTCTCATAGCCTAAAATTAGATGAGGGTGCTTTTATGGCCCAATGGATGGCGTCGCCGACGATAAAATCGGTTACGTTGAATTCGTATCTAACGTTGTATTAAAAGTATTAATCCTAAATACGTATATGCCTTTATGCTATTGGTCTTATAGCCCGTAATTAGTTAACGTCGTAACTCTGTTTCTTCCTCTCTCTATTTTTCGCTATCCCCCCCACACACACACATATATATATATATATATATATATATATATATATATATATATATATATATATATATATATATATATATATATAGTCTAAATAAGCTTTGAGTTATTTTAACCAAAAAAAAAAGAAGAAGGAAAATGCAGTTTATAATTCCCAGAGAAACGAACTAAATCCAAAATAGTGCAGACTTAACATTCGTTGGAAAATTCATAAATAAAAAAATATAATAGTAAGTAAATACAATAAATAGGGGGATAAAGTATCTAACAGTGAAACAAAAACAGGAGACCTTAACGTAAGCGTCTAATATTAACACGGGGATCATCAGCTGTTTACCATGTAACTGTTTCGGAGATTTAAAAACAGGACAGTTATAATATTCATGGCTCTCCAATGGTACTGATCAAACTACCATTTCCCCAATAATCAAGAGTCGAAATAATTCAGCTTAAAATTATATATATATATATATATATATATATATATATATATATATATATATATATATATATATATATACATGTTGGTGGGTCTTCTGGTGAACAAAACGGAACCGTAATTGTATCAAAAGTGATTGTTTTGAAAAAATGATTCGTAAGAGTAATACAATTTTGGCTTTTGGAATGTAACCTATTCTTATTTATTTATATATACTCTGTTGTTACATATTGACAATCATCGAGCTTTCAATTGGAATAGGTTGGTATACATAAAGAATAGAAGGTATATGCAACATCATATATTTTTGCACACCTATATATATATATATATATATATATATATATATATATATATATATATATATATATATCCAAGACAATGTAATAATATAAGTTCAATATATATATATATATATATATATATATATATATATATATATATATATATATATATATATATATATATATAAACAAGAGGATAAGTAACTAATCAGAGAAAACATTACGAACAGCTACAAACTAGATACAAAGGCATGAAACTACATAGATATAATAAATGCGTAAGTAAACAAATAACTGGTAAACTAAAGAATTAGCGATAAAGTTAGTAAATTAAAACCTAATGGAAACCTTATATCTTATTAAAAGACGACAGTAGTGATGTTAAAAATAACCTCAGAACTCGCTTAATTAAGCCTACTAAATCCGAAATAAGAACAATTAGTAAAGCTATCCTTTCTGGAATTAATACGCAAATTAATAAAGATCTCAAATTAAACCACTCGAAGCAATGACTTCGTTTAATAATATTAAGTAAATGTACTTTCCTACAATTTTACATCGTGGATCTCTATCAATCTATATCGGAAAAACTCTTCAACATTACTTTAGAGTTTGCCGAGATGTATACAGATATGTCCAAGTATGAAATCCACATTATAAAAAAATGTAGCAGATCAGTAATCAATAACAATAACCAATGGATAAAAATTCAAATGACAGGCATCCTTTGATTTGGCCATTGTTTCTATGAATTCTACAGAGGCATCAGATTGTGTGGGGTTATTTATTTTATATATACTCACAATATATTTGATAATACAAGTATCCGCCTATAAAGAGATAATGGATTTATTATAATAAAGGAGTTTAACAAGGTAGAGTGAACACTTCAAGAAGATTATATAGTTATATTATATTATGTTATATTATAAGATTATACATGTGGACATTATAATATAAAGCCTAAGAGTAGACTATTAGCTAACATAAAAATAAGTCATTTTTTAAATGTCATTTTCAGTTAAAATTAAAAAAATACATGCGAGCCATATTAAAAGGAGAAGGCTAATCCAATATACGTTAACCCAAAGTCCAATCACCCTCATTAATCATAAAAGATATTCCTAGTTCAATTGAACGCAGGCTTAGCAATAACTCTAGAAACGAAAATGTATTTAAGAAGACAAGCAACATTTACAACATAGCTCTATGATAGTCGTTATGATGGTGTAAAGATTAACTATAAGCAACAGGATACCGCAAATTATAATAAAGATAAAAATAGAAGAAAGAGAATATCATTTCGTTTACGCCACCATTATCAGATGCCAAATCTGAACTTGGCAAAAAATGTCTAAAGCTCATTGAAATACACTTCCCCGTTACTTATCCATTGCAGAAAATATTCAACACAAATAACTTACGGCTATCCTACAGATGCGGCACACACTTTAAAATTATAATTAAACACACAACAAAATACTAAACGAGAGTAATAGGGAAGAAATAACAAACAGCTAAAAAGTGATCAATATAGCAAAAATAAAATAAAAAACAATGATATAATAACTAAAATAATAATAACTCAAACACTAACATGAATTACAATAATAAAAATGAGAAAGTTAATAATGAAGAGAATAGCTGTTACCGTAGAGCTTGTGCACTTTGTCCACTAGAAAATAACACCTTAACTAAAGAAATGTTTTGCCAATTGTAATATTCAATCCCGAATAACATATACTACATGGGTATAACTTTCCTAGATTTTAAAACTAGGTATAACAACCATAAAAGCACATTTAAAAACAAAAAACGTCGATTCCAAACATCATTAGCGACCCATAACTGGGAACACAAAAAAAGCGGACGCTAGCCAATTATCAAGCGGAAAATTGTACGATGGGCCAGTGCATGTATATATTTTAATGACCTTTGTAGATTACCTTTGAATGAGAAGTTACACATTTTTTTTTAACCTTAAAAAATTACAAAAGTATAAAAGGGAAAAAGCAGATAAATGTAATCAGAGGATAAACTTTATTTTACGAAAACTATACATGACAAATAAATAAATAAATCTAAATAAAAACTTAACACAACCAACACTTAAAGTAGCAATTAAAAAGTAAAATAAATGGAAAATAAATTACTTCAAAAACGCACGTGCTAAAATAAAGTCACATGTTGATTCGACACATTCATAAAACAAAAGAAAAAATGTCAAGTAAAGGTCAGCCGGACCTTTGTTTGACAGACGGTCAGCTATTGGCTAGTGAAAACTTTAACACCTTAGACGGAAATAAACACGAATCTGATTGGTAAGCTAGCTAGACTAAACACCACGTAGATATATATATATATATATATATATATATATATATATATATATATATATATATATATATATATATTATTTCATGTATCCACATACAATGTTACAAGGAGATATAATATTTCATGTATCAGTTTTCAGTATTTACTTCAACAGTCCTCAATACGTAAGTAGAGCTAGGTAGTGTGTTATTAAAATATATTTATAACTATTAAGCTACACCGAGGCTTCCGCGTTTCTTCACCACGGGGATTAAACGTGGAAGCTTCTGTATAGCTTTATTGCTATAAATATATTTTAATAACTTATATATATATATATATATATATATATATATATATATATATATATATATATATATATATATATATATAAACAATCAGTAACAAAATATCCGTGCACTTAGCCTGACAATTTCCCACGGGGATGAAATGCGGACACTTATGTGTAGTTTAACCGACATAAATATATGTTCATGCCCCTCTCTCTCTCTCTCTCGCCATCTCTCTCTCTCTCTCTCTCTCTCTCTCTCTATATATATATATATATATATATATATATATATATATATATATATATATATATATATATATATATATATATATATTATTTTACTTCAGTCGAAGTTCTCAGAAATCAAGGGGCCCTTTCCTCGGGTTAAAACGTGATCTCTTTATGAGATACATAGATATTCGAATAATACATTTAAGTCCTCCTCTACCTGTCAAACGTTGAGTTTGTAGCGAATTTAAGAACAATAATGTTCTTCTCCCCAAGTAACCAGTTGACTATGTAATAGTATATCTATCTTGTGGTCTCATGGTCTTACCGAATGTCAGGACAAGAATGCATCTATTCTGGTGGAGTATCTAGATAAGTGCTGTTACTTCAAGATAGATTATTGGAGAAGGTGCCTCGTTTGTGGTATATGCCAGTGTATAGCCATGTCGAAGGAATCTTGTTGCGCTTCGAATACTATGTTATTACGCGTATTTGGTCAGAGTTTTCTTGTAGAGAAAAGTATCCTCAAAACCAAAACAAAGTATCCTCAAAGTATCCACAAACCCTTGTACAGAGTGACCGTAGAAAATCAAGGATGGTGTCTACTAGCTAATTCAAACTCTCCTGTATATATATATATATATATATATATATATATATATATATATATATATATATATATATATATATATATATATATATATATATATGATGGACTCTCCCGTCGATTACGACGTATGAGGTTCCAACAACATTCATGTGTGCTTTTATCGTTCATAACACCTGAGTCCGGAAAGAGACCTGCAAGGAAAGCCGCAGACAGAGCAAGAGTGTGAGTAATCGGATGCCAGGTGTGGAGCACTCTCTCTAGCTTTTCGTCTCACTCTGGCAGTTCTCATATTATCCACACAGGTTTCGTTGAATATTTCCAGTTCAATGCAACAAGCTGCTCGCCATGTCTTCCTGTCTTTTGTACAGTCTTCCAGGTTTTTGTGAGGTACTCCAATTGCCGTCAGCGCATCTTTCAATTTATCTTTGTACCTCAGCAAGGGCCGACCACTATATATATATACACACACACACACACACACATATATATATATATATATATATATATATATATATATATATATATATATATATATATATATATATACTAGATTCAATAACCGCGTATGCAAATTTATGTTCTTCTTTAATCTTATAACAGATAATAAAAAATAATGTTTAGAATTTCATTCATTCTAATAGACACAGAAGATATTCGCTTGCTCTTTATATTTTTGTGATAAAAATAGGAATTAATCCCCGGGCACACGAATGCTTTATTTACAGATCTAGAAGAAAAAGAGAAAGAGAGAGAGAGAGAGAGAGAAAGAGAGAGAAAGAGGAGGGTAATTTCTTTTTTTAAGTAAAACTAATCTCACATTTTCTTTTATTTACTTTACTCACGTATTTAGTCTTTAAGTAAGATTTAAATCGCATATTGTTTTTGTCTTGTATTTTTCTAAGTTTAATCTCGTTAATCTCGATTAGTTGTTTGTGTTTTTACAGCAACATGTGACAACTGTAGCAAATCAATTATTATTGATAAAATAAAATTACTTAATACTCTCCCGAGCAACGTTGGGTTGCCTGCTGAATAAATTCCGAAGAATGAGGAAACATTTCCAAGTGGACATTATTATATATAATTTATTCGGGCAATTTACTTCAGAATGGTTTATGAAATTATTTTGCGATTTCTGACTATAAGATATTGAAGAGACCTTAGTAAAGGCAGTTTTGTTTTGCTGGTAAGTATATCAAATGTATTCCTTGCGTCTCTGGGGGCGAATTGTAACCGAACCATGACCGGAATAAATGTACCTTGGATCGGGGGTCCCCTGGGTCTTTTGTGCTGGCAATTATCAACATTCGCGAGTGCTATACTTGAAGCAAGACTTTATATGGTTGTATGATCTTTGATAGATCTATGCGCGCGTCCATGTGTTGAAGAGGAACGCATATAGAACTTGTTGTATTGCATTTTTAGCGGCGTATAAAAGTCTTCTGTTTTTTTTTATCAAAATGCTTTAATTGAGAAAACTGGATCGTTTTTAATCGGATTATAACGAAAGTTATTCCGTTTATAAGGCTCGTTTAAACAATATAAACAAACAATTCGAATTATTCGGACTACTGTTTTCGTATTGGATGTTATTATCACAACGTTTCGGCCGATGTAACATCCGACCTGTCGAGCTCGGGAACCTTGATGTCGAACTGGGGAATATGTTTCAAATTTCGAATGGAAATTTTATTTAATCCACTGGAGTGTTCTCGTTCCGTCAATCATAACTGGGTCTAAGTCCCAAGTGATTCGTTATTCATGCTGTGTTCAATTATTCGTGTATCTATTATTATCATATGCGCACCATAATATAAAGACGGGATTGAACTCGCAATTTCCTTCTTGTCATCGGTACAAATAGCAACTTGCGTTTAACATTTAGAATACATTTTGAGCTTTCGGATAAAAAAAAACATGAAAGGACTAATTTGCCGACATACCAAATAAAAAAAAAACCTTTTTATTTTGCATCATTTGGATCATTCAGATTACTTTTCTTATCTTATCGAACTCGGGAATCTTTCTGTCAAACTCGGGAATCTGTATGAAATTACAAATTACTTAAGACATCTACCAGACGGAACAAAGGCATGCTACCTTCCAGTGGATTAAATAAAGGGTTCCGTTCGAAATTCCGTACAGATTCCTAGGTTCGACAAGATACACATGCAGAAAGTCGGAGGTTTCATCGACCGAAACGCTGTGAGAATAACAGTCAAGATGCGAACAGTAGTTCCAATAATCCAAATAATACAAATCATAAATCCTTTTTATTTTGTTTTATTCACACCGGTTTCATTATTATTTGTTTTTATTTCTACTTTACCACCTTTACGTCACTTCCTTGAACACATCGGTATAATTTTCAATAAGTATTTTATATATAAGAAAGCCCCAGTCTAAGAAAATACAATCTATTTGCACTATTCACATTGATGATATTAATTGATTATTCTGTAGCATGGTTATTGGTATTGTGACGTAATCCAAAAATTATTTTTTTAAATTTTAATATATAGCCAGTAGGTAATTTAAAAAATCGAGCGAGGATGTATTCCTTTTTTGTTAAAATATTATTTTTATTTCATAGCTTGGGAGACAAGAAAAAAAAGGCTAAATATAGAATGGAGGGCGAGAGTGTATATCTCAGTAGGTCTGCTCACCTCCTCCCATCTCTGAGTCTAAGGAACGTGGTGACCGTCGAAAAAAATGGATTAGTCATAGATTCACGACAGAAAAGAAAAAACGCGACAATCGAAAAGACAACTCGGAAGGAGCATTTTGCGCAAGATCCCTGCGCCTTGAAATCCGCTGAATTATCGAACGGCGAAACAGAGACGAATTACTTGAACTTCTCCGTCACCGCCACAACTATTTATACATGTTGAAGATTTGGACATTTTATTTTCATGAACTGCACAGGTGCACAGATAATTTTCAAGTAAGCCTCTTTATTTCTCTCAGGCTATATTTCATTGCATTATACATATATCTTAAGCATTTGTTAGAACCCCATCCTATATTATTCTTGTTTTGTTTTATATCCTGCCTCTATTAATATATTTTATATCAATAAATTTTGTTATTTTAATCTTTTAACTTGTGTTGGCATTCCGTTCTTGCACGAAGTGTTTGCCGTCTGTCTTTTTTTATATTTACAGGTGTCACGAGAAAGAGTTCCCCATTCTCCTCTCGTTTTGTATGCGCGCATATTTGAACCCGAGGACCAAACATATTTTCGTTCTTTTTTTCTTTCTTTTTCCTGTCGTTCCAAAAGAGAAGTGGTCATCCAAATTATTTAAAGTCGGCTCATTTATATCTCCAAATGATGTATGCCTTTAAAGATGACAACCCTGCGGGTGTGAATAGATTAGACAGACCACGCGAAATATGCAGAGAAACTAGACAGCTATAAACCGTTTCCAGGCGATGAATCGTTACGCAATATTATTACAGGGATTACTGCTAACGAGAATGTCTACGTTCAGAACCAATTCGAAATTTAAAAAATACATTGTACAGATGGATGAGCAATCAATTTTCTCCTACTCTCACAAACGGATATTGAAGGCAAAGAATTTAGCATCAAGCAAGAACGTCAAAGTTTCTACAGATTGTAGCATTGATCAAGTACTTTTATTCCAGTGGTTTCTCGTGGTCTCACAGACGGGTGATCTAAGGCTGGATGATGTCATGTCCAATGAACTCTGCCTCTACCGAAGACTTTGTTCGAAGTAAATGACATCTTACGTCAAGTGGACAAACCGCAGCTAGCAGCGACTCTCAGAAATTATGTTGAAACAAAATTGGACAGTCCTGTGACACAAACCGTTCCAGTCACAGAGCACAACGTGCTAGACGGAGGATCTATACTTCACCGTCTGAAATGGAAGGAGGGGAGTACCTACAGCTATATTGGAAACCATTATGCCTCATTTACTTTTTAACACAGTGGAATGGCAACGGTCGTGTGTGATGGTTATGAAGTTGAACCAAGTATACACGACTGTACTCATTTGAGTTTTGAAAAAGTACTGTGACGTAAGTGAATCAGGGTGGTGCAACAATGGTAATTAACGTAGTGGTACCCATTGTTATTGTCAAAAAGTGTACTTGCCCTAACTGGTAACTCTTTCATACGAAGGATTGACCCTAAAAACCCTGGTTAAAAATCTAAGATGTATTTATTTATTTTTTTAAACTGATTGAGTTAGTTCATCACATGTAAATAGAAAATGACTTATAAACCCGTAAATGTCATATTCGAAATTTGACACTTACCTATACTCCGATAGTGCCCACTTGTACTATGTAGTAAACGAACCCCAACCTAGCTAAAAACACAAACAAAGTAATTGTTTGTGTCAATCAGTATATCGTCCATATTTGCTGTATCCCTTTAAAATGTTACAGAATTCAATTAGATCACACCACATTCTGTTCTAATATTAATGGAGGTGAACAGACATAGAGGGCCAGAGAGCAAGTGAGAAATTCAATAATATATATATATATATATATATATATATATATATATATATATATATATTTGAAGCTCCTCGTTAAAAAGTAGAGCACTGTAAATGGTTGTAATAACACAGCGTGACGTCACTTGCTTTATATGCATCATTCCTTCACTTAGAGAAGTTGAATGCCTGTACGTTTCGCCGCCTCTTAAAGTGTTAAAATTATCATTGTTTATAAGCTGTTCAGAACTGGCCTATCGGTTAGCGACGTTTGATTGGGGTTGAAAAATACTTGTAATCCAGGGTTTCGAATCGTGTTACCGGTGGTGAATAGTCGTACTTCTATACTGATGAGTCTTGATTGAAAAGAGACGATACGTATACGTCCATAGATAAATAAACAATAACAAATATTTATATATATATATATATATATATATATATATATATATATATATAACTAATACTGAATAAACAGGTTACGTATGGTCTTATATATATATATATATATATGTATATAAATTATTGTTGCTGTTGAATTCCTAGAACTGACATAAATGATATGTCATAGTTTAGTTTAGTTCAATTTACTGTAATATATATATGCATATATATATATATACATATATATATATACATATATATATATAGATATATATACATATAAAAAAACAATAAAGTGCCCGATCATAGGTTCTACAAGAGCTAATATAAAGTATTCTATTAAAAAACTATACATTACAGTGTCTGTTGGATGTACCATCGTTCTGGTTATGCCGTGGCTGAAGAGTCAATTTGCTCCTACCAGCCGATTTGTAACCCAGATAGTTCATGACCAGATCGATGAAACCCAGCTTTACCAATAGACACTGTAAGTTATAGTTTTTGAATAAAATATCTTGAAGTCTGGTAAATAAACTGTAGTTAAATGTTAATCTGATCGTCGCCATTTTTCTTCCAGAATATAGTAATCCTCGGAAAGCGATGAAGAATACATCTTCACACATGGCCAGCGGGGCATACACGATAACATTCTTCTTCTTCTTCTTCTTCTTCTTCTTCTTCTTCTTCTTCTGCTACCTCCAAAGGTGATATATTAAGATTATGTTCGTTTCACCGGGCTAAGCAAGCCATAGCTTCGTTGTATTATCTTGTCAGACCTGCTGTGTGTCACATTTTTGCAGAAGGGGGCATGAAACAACATGATCCATGGGTTAGTAGACCTATACATATTTATTATTTTATAATAATAGTATATAATATATATATAGTGTGTGTGTGTGTGCGTGTCAGGTAATACTGAAAAGAAATCCATAAAGTGCTCGATCGCAGAGGAGTAAGAGCTAATATAATTTATTTAAAAACTATATGTTACATATTTCAGAAACGTACCGCGGTTTCATTGAGATGGGCTGACTTT
>OY744531.1:33101732-33136732 GCA_963556195.1 Sepiola atlantica | reverse complement strand
GAAGACAGTTTATGCAATTTCCTGCAGTTTACTAATATTATTATTAATATTATTATTATTATTATTATTATTTATGCTTTATTTTTTACTCCCCCATAGAAAGCTTATCCTTCCTGTAAATAACTAAATTAATCCTCTCACACACATGAAGGAAACGTAATGATAACGTACCGGAAATGCCATCGCAAACACCTGTCAAAAAAGCCGGGAAATCTGAATCAGAAGATTTATAGTTACAGCGCATCATTGAGAGACAGAATCTCGAAGGTCGTTCGTTGGTAATGTTAACGAGTTATAACAGCCGAAGCCAAAATCCGTGAAGGACATTTTGGCGCACGATATGAACACGGCGAAATTAGGGGGAAAATGAATGACAGAGCCGGATAGCAAACGACACGGAACACCTCAAACTTCGAAAATAGCACAACAGCAAAGTCAAATATTTATGCCGATGAGTCAAATTATTATGTTGAAATAACTAATCTAAACAAAATATAATCTCAATCGTCATAAAGTGTTGCATGTATCTATGGGTATGTATTAGTATGTACATGATTCATTCCTCAACTTATTTACCCATCATTATGAATTTTGAAACAGAGCTGCTAGGCGTAGGCTATTTGTACAAATTAAGATACCTCCGATTTTTGTGAAACTTAGACAATAGTTATTAGACATGAATTAATACACTTAAGTTTATTTGGAGTATTTTAAAGGGTCTTTAGGTTGTATAATATGTACACAATCTCCTATTCGAAAATTCAAATATATAAGATTGCATTGAATTTGATTCATATTCATTAGACACCAATTAAGCAAGATTCCTGCATTTCAATTTCCTTTTGAGTCCTATATACTTACATTTTAAACATTTTATTGAATCTATGAAAAAACATCATCGTTTGCTGGTGATACATTAATTCCAGTAAAGCGTGTATTTTAGCTTGAAGGGTGAAGTTGCGGCAGCCTCGGTCCACATATGACATCTTCAATCAGAAAACACGTACAACCAATTTTACTTAGAAAAGACTATTTTAGAGTCAGGTACATCCTAAGATGAAGTACTGTTGCCACATCTGGGACGGTACCGCTCAGAGTATTCCTTCGTGCTTTTACAGTACAAAATCGACTTCGAAATCTAGTGGGAATAACCTTTTTCTTCCCTACACCTCCTTTCTATCAGAAGAGACCGTGCTCGTCTTTCTCTATTTCATCTTTATTCTCATGGTGGGTGATCCAATGAGCTTCAATTTCTGGTCCCCCCCCCTGTTAAATATTCACAACAAAAAACTCGTCTAGCTACAAGCACTGTGAAGAATGTTACTTTCTGTGTGTCTGTCTAAAACTAAAAGTAACTTCCATGAACAAAGTTTCTTCCCAATGACTTCCTGTCTGTAGAATACGATACCATGAGGTTGCTTCTCAGGCAACTAAAACGTAGTCATTTTCAAGACCAATGTTAATAAATTCTTGTCGCCCACCTACTTAAGTAATCAATTTCACCAATTATTTCCAATCCCATGAAAGTGCACTTAATCAGCAACTGACAATCTCAATAACCCCTATCCTCAAATAGCCTTTTGGCCGTGATAAGAGATGACTCACTAGTAAACATCAAATACAAAATGTGTATAAAGATGTTAAATCAGCCTTAAGAATATATATTATTGGAACGTTGATCTTATTTTCAATGTTGCTTTAAAAAGAAAAGCACATTTGAATAGAGTCCTTCGACAATTAAGTTTAGAAGACAGTTTAGGACGTATGAACCAAAACGTGCTATCTTTATACCTTGTAAAGTATCCAGTTGTAAACAAGACACGACATGATACTTTCTTCCTGCTTGACGGGATATCGCCTCGACAGTCTCGGTTGGTAGGCACTAACAATACATTATCTTTGCGTAAAGAATAAATGCGTTCACATATTACTGTACTGAACAGATAATTATTAAAAAATAGAAGATCTGAGCGCTGAATCTAACACTGGCTTCGCTTTATCTTTCCCAAAACAGTATGAATGTAACATACACAAATACCGGTTTATACTTACTATTTATATACACATATGATCTATCACTAATATAATTATTTTCTCTCTATTTCTTAATACAGTACGATATATATATATACATATATTTACATATATATACATATGTATATATATACATATATATATATACATATATATACATGTATATATACATATATATATACATATATATACATATACATATATATACATATACATATATATACATATATACATATATATATACATACATATATATATATATACATATACATATACATATATATATATATATATATATATATATATATATATATATATACATACACTTATAGATAAAATTGTAAACCACATACATGTGTGTCGCCGTTCAAGATGAGCAAATGCACCAGTAGTACAATTATGGCTAAAAAAAACAATAACAACAACAAAAATTCATAAACGATAAATTTTCACGTAATTTCAGACAGCGTCTCAAACCGTGTCATAGTCAGCACGGCGAAACACGTGTCCATGCATACCTATTTCATTTATAATGAATATAAAACAACAACAAAATGTATAGATATATGTATATTTATATATATATATATATATATATATATATATATATATATATATATATTTATATATATTATACATATATATATATATTTATATATATTATACATATATATATATATATATATATATATATATATACATGTATACTTATATACATGTATATTGATATATATATATATATATATATATATACATTTATATATATATATATATATATATATATATATATATATATATATATATATATATATGTAGACGTACTTTAAACTGGGACGGTTTACGTATGCAGGGGATAACTAATTCGTATGATAAATAAGAAAACTCCATAATGCTCAGTAATACATTTCTCGCTAAAAAACTATAACAACCAAAAATAACATATATACAGGATGAGTTAAAATGTACGCAAATTATAGGCTGATGCGGCATACCTTGATGATAAAGAATCCGTGTAACACTGCGTTGAGGAATGCCTTTGAGTTCAGCTACACCTCTTGAACTTGCATGGTCTAGTGGACTAATCGACTGTAAGCTAGTGCCTGCCTTACAAAAGCACCCACACGATTTTCCTCCAGTGACGGCCTGCCACTTGATTTTAAATCATGGAGTGTTTTTGTGGTCTCGAATTTTTTCATCAATCGTGTCAGAGTAGATAAAGGAAATAGATTATTTCGCATGGCTTTTATCTTTTTGTATGCTCTTATTATTGCAGCTGTATTTCATTATACTTACTAACTTCAGTCTAGTTTCCAAATCACGTGGCATGATGTAAATAATGACCTGTAAAGTATAAAAAATATTAATTATACAAACGCCATATATATATCTATAACATATATAAAGTAATGTTAACTAATATATGATTGGGAGAATAATCTTGAACAGTATACATTAGCGTGCATTTTGACTCACCCTGTATATATTTATTTTGTAAATATATATATATATATATATATATATATATATATATATTGATTAAGTAGGTTTAATCTCTGCCTTCCTCCCTATAAAACATTCTGAACAACAAGATGATAAGACAACTTTCAACAATAAACAAACTAGACTAATCAACATAACCAACACTGAACTGGGACACCTAGCCAACAAAATGCTTAAGAATGTAATCAGTGAAACCCTGATATCGACACAGTTTTATCTCTGTAAGGACTCAGCGGACACAATTCAATTGTTTTAAGACATGGAAATTAAGGAGAGAGCCTCCTTTATTCAGTTCGACATAATGAATGTTTACCCTTCGATCTCTAAGCAATTGTTTATTAACATCATCAATGACGCCAAGAATTTCGTGGACATATCAGCGGAACAAGTCTACATAATCTTTGCTTGTTGAAAATCCATTCTGGTCAATGATCCGGACAATTGGATTAAGCATGATAGTAGAGACTTCGATGTTCCGATGGGATCTTTTTACTCAGCAGAAATTGCAAATTTAGTGGGAATTTATATAATATATATTATTAGCAGAATTGTAGATCCTAATCTGTTTGGTTTATATAGAGATGATGGATTGATTATTGTTCCTTATAGTAATGGCCCCTTGGTATCTAGTAGGTACGTGCAAAATCAATGGCCGATCCCCAAAATGTAAAAACATTTTGACCCCCCCCCTTCACTTAAAAATTCAGGAAATCAACCAATTTTAATGAAATTGTCGATATTTATTAATCAAAAATCACGGAATATAATGAAACCATTATTATTTTTTGAATCTTAGTGAAAATGTATTATTTTTTTTTAAACAAAATACACCTTTACTAAAGTTATATTTTTATATATTAATTTTAAAAAATGCATTTCTTTTGTTTTTTATGAAAATACATCATTGTAGATGTTAACAATTAAAAAAATTTTGTAAAAATATTTTTAATATATTACGAAAAAGGCCCCTAAATACCGTGTTAACAAAATCACTATAACTCGAGGAAAAATTAATTTTTTGAATTAGCGATATTATTATTGAATAAAGCATTTTTTAATCAATATTTTCACCAAAAAATAACATAATTGCAAAAAATATTTCATGTGATTTTAATGATTAGAGTTTTTGGGAAAATAAAAAATGCGACATAATTATATTTCTCTTTCATACATGAACGTGGCATCATCAGCGCAAGAAATTTTTTGAGCATCTTGAAAATAAACCAAAAATTGACAATTTTGTAGACCCATGAGCTTAACGAAAAAAAGAATTTAAAAAATTGGATAATTTCTACTAACGATGAATATTGATTGATATCGTAGCCCGTTCTGTAATAACCAGCTGGGATTAGCCTTCCAACAACCACTCACTTTTACACCGCCCTCAAATTTGTATTTTTAGAGATTCAACAATTTCGTTAATTTCACAATTCATCGTAAATTATTTGGAAAGATTTGTATTTGTTTTGTCTTTTTTTCATTAATAAATATTTAAGAAGTTAAAAACAATTATTTATTAAAAAATAAAGAAAATTCAAACATGACATTTTCTTTCAAAATTGAATTCTGTTTATCAATAAATAACTTTAAAAACTTTTTTTTCAATGATAAATTGTCAGTGTAGTCATTGACTTTAATTTACTTCTTCACACTTAGAATTTAAAATAAAACTTTATTTTAAAAAGAATCAATGTCATTTATCGTTACGACACGTTAAGAATAAATCGAGTAACTATAGTTTTAAATCATGTAAAAAAAATTGATAAAATTGACGCAGTTCGTAACGTAAAAATAATTTTTAACATTTAAAAAAAGTTTTATTTCAAATTCTATGGAAAAACATTGCTAAACAGACGTCATCAATAATTTCAGAGTATTACTAAATTAAAAAACTAATACCAAGTTAAATATGAACCTTTTTAGTTAAAAATAAAATAAGATCTTAATTGCGCACAATCACAAATATTTTAATTAAATAAGCATTTCCTTTTTTATTATAACTAAATAAGGGTACTTAAATGTGTTTATAACCTTAAAAAAAATAAAGAAATTAATGGATGATAATTTTTCAACTTCTATAAACTATTACAAAACCATTTTATATATAAAGTTAAAAATGATAAATTATAACATTTTTGTCTTCCATATATTTTGCATAGCGATAGTCGATTGGTAAACAAAGTCGTTTACCGATAAGTACTGGCGGATTTTACTCATTTATGACTTTTGGAGGGATAATTTTGCTAATTTTTAGTAAAACGTGGATTGTGTTTTAATTGAGTGTCTTATGACTTTAATTTAATAATTATCTTTGAAATAGTTCCCAAAAACTTATATTTATCTTTCAAGGGATTTTTACAAGTAATTATTTCAAAGTTCAAAATTCACTGAATTTCTGTTTTTTGGGGCCATATTTCATTATAATTTATTTTTCACACGTAAATATGTAGTTTTTTATCGTTTAGAGATTAAATTTAGGCTTTTATCTTTCAAACACAATCAAAGTTTACACGGAAACTAATTAAATAATTAATGATAACCGCTTTTTAATAAACATAGTCTATACAAAAGACCGCCATTTTTGCACGTACCTAGTATCTAGTATACATTAAGCATTAAAGTATTTAGGTCTTAAGATTGAAGTAACCCCTAATTGTAATGAAGTAAACTATTTAGATATCTCGCTCAACTTAATACAGATGATATATAAACCTTTTAACAAATATAACCATACCCCATTTAACACTAAACTTAATTAAACAAATACAACCATTAATATTAGGATTAATAAAATTCAACCAATGAAAGTATTTTTTAGGCTAACAAGCAGATATATGAAAAAGCATTAATAAGTAGCGGTTATACTGAGAAATTAAAATATACTGAAAGCATAAAGTAAAACAAAGGCCGCATAATAATTTGGTTTATCCGCCATTTTGTCAGCTATCCAGCATTAATATTGGGAGGACATTCTGATAGGCAAACATTTAAATACGAGCAATCCTTTAAGCAAAATATTCAATAGGAAAAGGGTTTAAATAAGTTATTCTTGTGTCAAAAATATGGATAGTAGAATTAGCACACATAACCACCAAATACTGGACACATTGGTTAATGATATTTACTCGAATAAGAAAAAATGTAATTGCCAGATAAAAAGTAACTGGCAACTTAATGGTAACTGTAATATCGAAAGTGTTCTGTATAAGGCTACCATTTACCTGGCGGAGAACGTCAGTAACAAGAAAGTTTATATAGGAATATCCGCGGGAAAGTGGAAACAACGTTTCTACATCCATAGACATTCATGTTTAAACGCAGATGTGAAGATTAAAACGGAATTAGCTTAACATTGGTGATTCCCGAAGAACAAAAAATGTACACCGATCGCTCCTTGGTTCATTCTGTGTAGCTCAAATACTCTCAGGGAAGTTAGACAGAGATGTAATGTGTGCTTAAAAGAAGAAATTAGAATTCATAGATATGAGAGATGAATTGATGGCTAACTGCAGACATAGACATAGGTTTAAAATTACTAGCCCGTAACGAAACTGGCTAATTCATTAGCGTTTACTTTAGAACCAGTAAATTGTTATAAGGCATATTCTGTAAATTCAGATTTTGGAAAAAAACAAACCTTTAAGGTTATAGATTGAGTAATAGCTAAGCTTATAAAGATAACAGGGTCTTTCAGTTCTGAATTGTCCAGGTTAGTATCTAACTTCCCCGGCTCCTTTCCTACACACACACATACAAAAACATTAATTTTATTTTATTTTTAACTATTAATAAAAAAGCAAAAATGCTGATTTATAATTAATTTTATTTTTTTAATTTGCTTTTTTTAAATTTCGTCTCATTTAATGCGGTTGCATCATAATCTCCGTACTGTAGCATATTCCCGTCTTCGCTTCATAATAACTTTTGTAAATTAAATTTTAATCGTGAACACATTTCATTTCCTTTTAATATATAAAATAGACTTTGCATTCTAATAGAGTGATGACCTCTTCTTTTCTTTTCAGTTTCTTTCTATCACCCCTCCCCTATTTGTTACGATTATCATCACAGACAACCACGACTACACACTGTAGCCTTTTAAACGACCATGTCCCTCTTACTTTCCCCTTTCTTCTTCCTTACAGCAACCAATTATTAACGATTATGTTTTTTCGTCATAACCTCCTCCCCTTTTCCTCTATTTTGAGATGGTGTGTGACGTTTTCTTTCGTAATTCAGTTCCAAACTGTGGCTATTTACACATATGACGAGACTTATCTAAGTCGAGATAATTTATAAATCTGACGGCCCGAATGTGTGTTTGTTTTTTTTCTTTTAAAATTTATATATATATATATATATATATATATATATATATATATATATATATATATATATATATATATATATATATATATATGTGTGTGGGGGTGTGTATATATATGCAACTCCAACTCTTGCACTGATGAGGGTAAAAAACCCGAAATGATAGGTGAAAAACACTTTAATATTTAAATAAATGTTTATAGTTAAAAGCCCCTTTAAAGATGTAATAGTCTTAAAAGTAGATCAATGTTTGAAATTTAAACGTTTGTTGTCATTTCTGCGATAAATGAGTTCCGCACGAGCGTCGAACACTGTAGACGACAATACACCTCCCACGCCTGTCGTGTAAGTGTACCTTAATTGCAATTACTGTCTGTGTCGATTTCTCGCGGCCGCGTGGTCCTGAGCGTTTGTCCTGTGATTCTAGACTAAATCTACGAACGGCGTTCGAGCCCATGCGACAGCCTGAAACCCTCACTTCTGCACTGATGAGGATAAAAAACAGAAAACGATATAGTATTAGGGGTGGGACGTAATGGGTGAAAATTTCAGATTCATGCGAGTAGTATTTTTTGTGTTCATTTATACATAAATAACACTAAACAATCAAACATTTTGAAAATTTTGCAAAATTCAGAAGGTGCAGGCCAAAAATAAAACATTCTACTAAACCTATGAATGCATATAGATAGTTAAATCTCACATAGTACGTTAATTTACGCCCCACCCTTAATAGTATGTAGGTGAAAACACTTTAATATATATATATATATATATATATATATATATATATATATATAAATATATATATGGATATAAAAGTTCTATGGCTCAACACAAGTACGGCAAATATATCGGCCAGTTTAATAAGGAACTTAGAAATGATCAAAAGAAAAATGTGCAGACAAAAGTTGTCCGTAATATTTTATGAAATTGATATATATAAATATATATATATATATATATATATATATATGTGTGTGTGTGTGTGTGTGTGTGTGTTTGTGTGTGTTTGTGCGCGCACGCGCGTGTGTTCAAACGAAGACACTTCAGCTTAAAAAATGTCGATGGGTCTGGGGGATCTCAGAGTTTGACGACAATCTTTTAAAAGTAAACAATGAAGCCACTCCCCAAATAACGACAAGGGAATTTGCAAGTGGCAATGGAAGTTCCAAGAATTGCCGTGTATACTAGTACATCATGATCAATAACCACTTCTGATAGCTTCGACTCGCGTAGCAGACAAAAATGCCTGATTGGTTCAAACTTTCTTCTCTTTTCTCCTCAAGCCTCGTTTTCCGTTTCCTGCAATTCTCTTTGAAGCTGTCGTCTCCAACGCCACGTGAGTCGAGTTCCGATCCACTCCGACATTTCTTCCGGGGAGATAAAGACGTAATGGGACGTGTTGCTTTTGACAGCTCTCTCGCGTTTCTCGACGGAATCTGCCATTCCTTGTTGAAGAGACAGACATTGTTAAAGAAAACTAAATGCATAATAAGGTGCAATTGAAATGTGTAGAAAACAACAATCTTTATCAGTGCTATATACTAGCGGTACCCTATGGAAAGTCCACGGTGGTTGTTTATATTGAAATTATTTTCTTTGAAAGATCCAAATGTAAGCATTGTAGATAACAGTTTTACTTTACAGTAAATGTGCGATTAAAAATTATTTTAAACTCTATTATGAATAAGCAAAAAACTGCTCGCCATTTTATATTTTATAATAACTTATATTACATCTATGTTATATAAATCTATTTTCATTATAAAAACTAATAGTGGTCATTTAAATAACTTCCCTTGACAATTATTAAACATAACATTTTAAGAAAGATTTTGGTAAGTTATCTCTTTTTTATTGAAAAACTTTCATGGATAATTTTTGATATCACTAAAGCTATATATATATATATATATATATATATATATATATATATATATATATATATATATATGAGCAAAAAGAATATCGAATGCTGCAATCACCAATAAAAATAATTACACACACACACATATATATATATATATATATAGTAATCCAGGTAGGGTAAAAATCCACAGGGTAGAAATCCAAAGGGAATCAAACCGGGTTTATAAAAGAGTGCTCAATAAAAATATAGAGCTGTATTGTGAATGCTTTTATTCAAACATGTACAAGGTCTGCTACACTGGCATGTCGATGTTATCGATCTACAGCTCTCAAGCGCTGAGGTCTCATCAGGCAGAAAGTTGTTTTTTGATTCAACTGGTTGCTGAATTCCAGGGAGAATGAAGTCAAGCAAAAAAGAAGAGGAGAAAGAAATAAAAGTCATGTGACCGATTTAAAAATATGATTGCCGTTAGAAATTACTATTTTCTTATTTTTATCTTTTATATATTTTATATATATATATATCCAACGCTGAGCTGGGGTAGAAAGGGGGGGGGGCGAGGAAAAGAAAAAGAAAAGAGAAGGGGAAAGAGATACAATTGCTGTTAGAAAAGTTTAATTTACAGCTATTTATATTTTTATTTTGTATTTTTATCCAACGCTTAGTTAAGGTGGTGGGGGGGGAGAAAAAGAAAGAGAAAAGGGTGGAGGGGTGTTAGGGGTGGATGTCTATAGCCATTTAGGATTTGTTGGGGGAATGGTTTTGAGTTAAATTCATATTTATTTTTATTCAGCGCTGGGCTGGATAAAGAGGGGGGTCGGGGGGAGATTAAACAAGAGCGAAAGAGAAGATGAAGAAAGAGGGGGAGGGGGGGTTTCAAATTTGTCGTGTCTGCTTCCTGTCAATGCAGACATATAACAATTACATGACACCCAGCTTACGGGGATATTTTAGTTTAACTCATTGATGGATTTATGGCCTTATTGTTAATAAATTATGTTGTTATATTTTGATCAATTGGCATTTAATTTTGATTATTTTGATGGATAGTTAAATGTATTTTAAATAAATTTGAAACCCCCCCTCCCCCTCTTTCTTCATCTTTTCTTTCGCTCTTGTTTAATCTCCCCCCGACCCCCCTCTTTATCCAGCCCAGCGCTGAATAAAAATAAATATGAATTTAACTCAAAACCATTCCCGCAACAAATCCTAAATGGCTATAGACATCCACCCCTAACACCCCTCCACCCTTTTCTCTTTCTTTTTCTTCCACCCCCCCCCCCACCCTAACTAAGCGTTGGATAAAAATACAAAATAAAAATATAAATAGCTGTAAATTAAACTTTTCTGACAGCAATTGTATCTCTTTCCCCTTCTCTTTTCTTTTTCTTTTCCTCGCCCCCCCCTTTCTACCCCAGCTCAGCGTTGGATATATATATATGAAATATATAAAAGATAAAAATAAGAAAATAGTAATTTCTAACGGCAATCATATTTTTAAATCGGTCACATGACTTTTATTTCTTTCTCCTCTTCTTTTTTGCTTGACTTCATTCTCCCTGGAATTCAGCAACCAGTTGAATCAAAAAACAACTTTCTGCCTGATGAGACCTCAGCTCTTGAGAGCTGTAGATCGATAACATCGACATGCCAGTGTAGCAGACCTTGTACATGTTTGAATAAAAGCATTCACTATATATATATATATATATATATATATATATATATATATATATGTGTGTGTGTGTAATTATTTTTATTGGTGATTGCAGCGTCCGTTGTTCTTTTTGCTCACTACTACTTCGATTGTCTCACTTCCTAAGTGATTATGATGCAGAAAACTACATTATTAGTCGCCCTTAACTTTATAGGACATATCTTTCGCTAATACATATATTTTATACAAACATAAAAGTAATCCATGGGCTCACAACCGTCATTAGCATGGCTAACTTAGACAAGGATCGAACCTTCGATATTGATGTATATAGTCCAGCATTTTACCATCGGACCAAGGCGCCCTGTCTAGAAATATGTATGATTTTTATCACCTATATATTTAATGTATGTGTATGTAATTATTTTTATTTGTGACTGCAGCGTTCGTTGTTCTTTTGTTCACTCTTACTTCGATTGTTTCACTTACTAAGTAATTAAGATGCAGAAATTGGCATTTATATTCGCCCTTAACTTTATAGGGCGGATTTTTCGTTTATATATATATTTTTATAATTGTTTTACGTACATAAAAGGAACCAATGGATACGTGTTTCTGGCTCACAGCCGTCATCAGCATAGTTAACTTAGACAAGGATCGAACCTTCAATATTGATGTCGATATATATATTTATATATATATATATATATATATATATATATGTATGTATAAATACATATATAAATATATATAAATATATATATATATATATATATATTTATTTATGTGTGTATGATGATAGGACAAAAAATTGCCAATTTATTACATTTAACATTAGTTTATTATGAAGTGTTTTAAATAGTTATGCAAATGAGGCGCACAAGTACCTGTTGTTTTGATCTTTCTATGTACTATATATATATATATATATATATATATATATATATATACAGTATTTCAAAAGACTAAGTTAGAATATTGATTGAAGTAATAGTATGACGTTTTGATGGTTATATAGGTATGATAAATGAAAACAACCTTTCGCATTTATTAATTCAGAATAGAGGAATACACGTCTCATGATAGGTATAAGCGATACATGGGGCCGGGCCTTTTGGCCAAGATCAAAGTGTAGTATCTGTTCCAATGGATACTACACCCCACAGACCGGTACCGTCTTGGCTTTCGGAGCTTGATGACGCCAGTCTGTGGGTTTGTTCTCTGCAGTTCTAGGAGGTGCATCCTCTCATGCTTTGCCTACCCTCTTTGGGGAGGAGTAAGTTTATTGCTAACTGCCTGAGGCGCCCCTACTGGGGAATGCCGACGGGGCTGCCAGGCATTTTTTGTAAGCCAAAGTGCTCATCTTCTCGGGCGCTGGCCTTTCAAATCCCACTTTCCCGACCTTGTGTCACATCTTACCTTGTGGGAGGAAGATAAATAGAAGCGATACGTGTGGCATTAGATTTTAATTGTAATGTTTTTTTTATTATTTTGAGGGGAGGTGATAAGGTGCGGTTTCGGAGGCACAACTCTTACATTGTAAAGTTTACAAAAAATAATAATGTGCTCACTTTACTCACCGTGTTAGCTAGAAAACGTATCTCATAATTCATAATGATAAGTTCATTAGCTTTAGTGTTTACATCTGACATGAATATTATTCACGCCCATTCATGTGCACCAGTCCGGTAAACATTTGATTTAATGTTTTAACTCAAAATTTGTGGTTAAACAATTCTTTTATCCATGAGTTTTTTTTATTTTTATGGTGAGGGTGTTAAATTGTAAGGGACGCAACAAATAATAGGTTGATATTATTGTAATTTTAAAAATTATAATCGGCACTACTTTGACTTTGCAAGTTTTTATTTTAATACTGTCTGTAAAAAAATGTTTTCAGATTGTTCACATTAAAAATAATAAACGAATTTTAGTCTTTAAAACCCACGAAACAACGTGACGCAGCAATAAAACACAACTAAACTTTTCATTTTGAATTCTTGTTTTTTATATCGAATAAAGTTCAGTTTGAGTATAAATCGAATCGTGCTCCTTTTTTCTTTCCTGAAATGCAATTTTAAAAGTTTTCTAATGCTTTTTAAATGGCTATCGTTCAATATCGACAGTCTGACTGTTCGACAAATCTCGCTTGCCTGCACATCCTAGCATAACGTTACTTTTCGATCGAACAGGCCTTACTATTTCATGAAGTGTACAGTTCAAGTCGAGATATAAAACATATTCCCAAATCCGACTATTACATTCCCAGGTTTTAAAAGAATCACCTGAAGAACATCGGAGGTTACATCGGCCGACACGTTGTGAATATAAACCTATATGAGAATAATAGTCCGAATAATCCACATCATCCAAATAATATTCGAATCAATAGAAACGAAATTTGTTGAATTTTTTTTAGCTATGTTCTATTCTTTTTCTACGTTATTCATTTACATATTTTGGTTAATAACTTGATTAGCTGAAAATATTTTAATTAAATAAACGTGTACTTCTTGGTTTAGATATACACTGAAAGTTATACAGGGTGGGCCAAAATAAGGGTCCTATCTTTAAATTTGAATAACTTGAATTTGAATAACTTCCACAAAATAAAAGTTAAACTCACCAAACTTTATGTGTGTGTAGACTGACCCTTCCGAGATTTTTTTGAAATAAACAAAACAAATTTTAGCCGAAAAACACTTCTTAAAACTTACAAAACTTAAAGTACTGTTTTTTACACTGTTTTGAGTTTTTTAAGCAAAAATAATGTTTTCTAAATGAGGGTACGTTCCTTAGGGCTAATACGGCTCATGCTTGCTTCGGAAGGGGTCCTTTACTTATTCTAAAAAAAAAAAATAAAAAAATCAATAAATAAAAAAGTTATGAATTTTTAAAAATAGGACCCTTATTTTTGCCCACCCTGTATTTATATTGTGTGGAGTTTGAACGAATTATCTCCATGTGATTTACCGAGATTATGTTTTTGATCGAGTTTGTTTGTCACTATATTTGTTCACAGCCTAAACGTCACTAAACTTGGTAAAATATCGATCATTGGTTCACTTAGAAGTGATTTTGTTTTATGATATCGAGGTTTCAGCCAAGGTAACATTAAAAGTGAAATTCACACTTGCCGATAACGTTGGTTCAATTCATCGTAGAGACTCCATACTTGGCCCATATTGCAGCCAATGAAGTTCCGCGTCTTATACGAGCTTGGTATTGATTTTGTAACGCGCACTCGAAGAGTTCAGTCATATTATAACATTTCAAGTAAATTGTACTTCCGATTTTTCCAAATTGGATGTATAAATCTGATGCGATTTGCTCATAGTAACCACCATGCAAACTCTCAGGCTAATCAGATAAATATGTGTGTGTTATCAACGTTTCTATGTCCTAACCTCGGACATACTTCATAAAATAAGGAGAAGTAAGGCCAAGATAAGACTCTTGTCCCACTCTTACGTTGGCAGTTATCAGGATCGCACGCCACTATGTTCGACCATTTTACTTTTGTACATATGATTCAAGTACATGATAATCTGATTTGCATTTCAGGAAACTACAAAACGATCAATTATAAAAATTATTTCGATTACTTTGTCCACAAAATCTATGAGCGTGATCAATACTTGTTTACTTTATTCGATTATTCATCGAAAAAAAAAACCGTTAACAAATATTGTAAATTTTCGCAAATCAAATTCATTAGTTTTGATCAAAATAAACGAAACGTTGTTATCTCTGCTTACCTTATTCAAGTGACAGCGTTCGCCGGGGCAGGGGCACACATGGTTTGTTTTATAAGTCATTTAGTGAAGTCCACGAAGAAATATTTGTAGACAGCCGCTCTCGCCCCAAATGACAGGAACTTGTAAGTCATCAATGTCGACAGCAATTTTAAACGAGCCACAAATTAATGGTGGGTAATTGTTAAATATAATTGTTTTTATATAAAAGAAAAATGATTTAAATCTCTTCAATACGGAGGACAATAAATAACGGACGATAAATAACGGACGATAAATAACGAGATGTGTCCGTGAGGTTTATGCGTTTTTCCCTCCACACATGAGCCCATAAAAGGTGTTAATAAACAGTGAATAGGATGAGAAGTGGTTGGAGATAGTGAGGGGTGTAATGAACAAGATAGCCACATAATCTGAAAAGTTGTGAGTTCAATCGCTATACAAACCAGTACACTATTTCAATTAAATTACACTCTTAATAAAGATCATTCTATAATATGCAATAATCTTATTACAGAATGCCGCACTATATATATATATATATATATATATATATATATATATATATATATGACAATTTTTATTTATACAGACATGTACAAAAAACCGCTACCCTAACATGTCGATGTTATCGATCAATAATTATTAGAAACTAAGATCTCAGTTTCTCAGTGAGATCTTAGTTTTTAATAACTATTGATCAAAACATCGACATGTCAGTGTATCGGATTTTTTACATGTCTGTATGAATAAAATAAAATATATGAATAGCTCTATTTACTATTGAGCATTTTTTTCTCATAAGCCCAGTTGAAATTCTGTGGATTTTTATTCTGTGGATATCTACATTACCTGGATTACTATATATATATATATATATATATATATATATAGAGAGAGAGAGAGAGAGAGAGAGAGAGAGAGAGGGAGAGAAAGAGAAAGATAGATAGATAAATAAAAGACGAGTAATACAAAATGAAAGAATGACAAATCTTTTTCATCTTCCATTGTTCAATGCAAAGTGTATTCAATAAAAGCATGTTTATTTTTTTTCCTTAAACCAGGTTTTTCAAAGAATGTTATCTTATCATCAGAAGAACTTACATAGATAGATAAGTTGGCGACGAGTACCCAAAAATCATAATTTGAGAAAGTTATGAAAAGTAGATCTGAGTTTGTGAGAAGGTTGTCAAATTGCAAAAGATGTCCGGTTACAGAATGTATTTCCATCCTTAACCTTTATTCACTGGACATTTTATCGCTGGACATTTTTTTAACCAGACATCTTTTACATTTTTACAAGCTTCTCACACACATCTACTTTTTATAACTTTCTCAAATTTGTCAAATTATGAATTTTGGCTACTCCCCGCCAACTTATCTATCTATGTAATTTCCTCTCATGATAAGATACCATTCTTCGCAAACTTTGGCTTGAGGAAAGAAACATAAACATGTTTTTATTGAATACACCTTGTAATGAACAACTGAAGATAAAATTGATTTGTCATTATTACATTTTTTATTTCTCTTTTTTCATTTATCTATATAATTGCGCTATCCCGTATATTGAGCTTAAATTACTTCAGGATAGGTTCAAATCTCTTAAAGTATACATTCTACTTTTAACTTCATACCTTATATATATATATATATATATATATATATATATATATATAAGTATAATTAAACAGACAAATTATTTTATGTTTAACAATGTTGGCATATATATATATATATATATATATATATATATATATATATACATATATACATATATATATATACATATATATACATATATATACATATATATATAGATACATGTATATATATATAGATACACGTATATATATATAGCTACATATATATATATATAGCTACATATATATATAGCTACATATATATATATATATAGATAGATACATGTATATATATATATACATATATATAAAGATAGAAGAAATAAGTGCGATAAACATGTAACTAATGTCCAAATTTATTTCAAATTTCGATTGTTCAATGCAAGGTGGATTCTGTAATAAACTCGCACAGAATACACCTTGCATTGAACAATCGAAATTTGAAATAAATTTGGATATTCGTTACATGTTTATCACTCACATTTCTTCTATCTTTTCAATTGCTCTATCTCGTATATTGAGCTTAACTTTTTCACTATAGGTTCCATCAACTAAAAGTTTACGTTTGGTTTATATTTTATCCTATATATATATATATATAAATATATATATATATATATATATATATATATATATATATATATATATATATATATATATATATATATATATACATATATATATATATATATATATATGGTGTTTAGTTAGTTAAATATATATATATATAAAAACAGCCGGTAATACAAATTCCATGCATTTTACCCTTACAATACAATACGGGGATAAAACGTTGAAGCCTCTGTGTAGCTTAATTGGCATTAATATGTTTTATTTTTTTCCTATAAAGTCTTGTTTACATTTTTCATATTTCATGTGCAAATGAAATGTTTGACTTCTAAACTGAACCCCCTCATATACACACAAGACATTCAAATTGGTAAATCTGCCTGTCCCAATCCGCCATTTTGGATTCGAAGTGTTCTGGTTCATATCAAAATAAACGACTCTCAATCATACAGAGTTACCATGTTTTCACGGTTCACTCTTTAGTAAAGCTTCCCGAAAAACTGAAAGCAGTGAACCGTAGTTGTTTTAATTATCACATGGACGGTGGGGGTTGGGGGGGGGGGGTAAACCGCCATGACATATATCCAGAGCAAAGGCTTCCGACTCCTATGAAATCACAGAACAAACTGCAAAACAGACGTTAAAATACTTTCATCTGGCTATGATATCACCTAATCGAGGAAAGGCAGACAACTCGCTTTCTTCCTCCCTTATATTCGTCAGCAAAAAATAACAACATAGGCTGACTAGTAATACAGACATTAACAAACGCAACGATTGGTTAAATGAATTGGATCAAGAAAACAAAAGTTTGATCTCTCACTCTATTATATGTATAGCCTTGTTTTCTCACAATTGAAAACGACCGGAAACATGATAAATATTAACACAGTGTAACTGGTTTGAATTGTGTACTGTGAGGTGGTTTGGTTTGTGTCACTTAATACCGAATCTATCTTATTGTGTCACTTATTTTTATGCTTCAGGTTCTAAATATCTTTAAATATTTATACCTTAATTCATCTTATAAATAAAGTGTCTCCAAATGATAACTGTTCCCTCTCTCTATCTCTCTATATAGATATAGCATCTTAGAAAGATACCAAATGATTACATATTATTTATTAAGCATATATGTTCTAAAAATTCGACATCCAGAACGTGTATAGTATACAAATTTTTCTGAAAGTCTCTTCATCCGAACAAATAAGAATGAAAAACAACATTGTTTCGCTATTAGTAGAGTTAGCCAATACGAAAAATACACTAAAATAGGGTTTTTACAATATCAAAAATTATTAACTTAATTAATATCTTTTATCATTTTTTTGTATGGCTAGCCGACATAAATTGGGATTTAAAGACAGAAATCAATCTTATGTTAAAACATATATATCCGTATATAAATGCTCTATCTACTATATTGAGCGTCACTGTATATCGATATGGACTAATATAATTTTTGATTTGTAAATTATTCATTTATATATATATATATATATATATATATATATATATATATATATATATATATATATATATATATATATATATGTGTGATTTTATGAAGGCTTACCAAAGCATTCCTTTCAGGACACCAATGATCACCATTAAAGATATTTTTCTTACAAATATTATTTATTCAAATTAAATGTTTTTTCCTACACGTGTTTCACTACCAAGCAGTTACTTGCTTGGCAGATCATCAGGGAAATTAAATGTCTGGAATATTGGTTTCAACTGCCGACAATACACAATGTGGCGTGGCAATAGTTGAGGTCACTTAAGAAGAGAAGAGGAAAAAAAATAAAAAATAAAAATAAAAGTTAAAATTAAAAAACAAGGAAGAACAACGATAAAAAAGAAAGTCCTAGAAAAAGTCTTAGAAAAGTAGCTCGTGCATTATTTCTTCCACCAAGCCAACAAGCAAATAATTGGTCCCAAATACATTAAAAAAAACCCAAAAAACCAGAACAATGTGCGATAATACACTTTCACGTCGGCCGGCACAATGATGAATAAATCCCCCCACCCCCACAAAAAAAAGAACTAAATCATTCAAGATACCGCTCACAAGTTACCATTCCAATCCAATGATAGTATGGGAATTCTAAATCCAACTTCTCACAAAGGAAAATCAAACTAAATGTTCGTCTGGGTTCGAAGAGCCTTATTTCAATGGCTGATTTCTTACACTTCGAAATAAACACACGACGAGTTGAACGTCAATCTCGCGGAAAACACCTTTATATTAAGAAAAAATCTTAATTAGTGGATAGAAATTATTTATTCAAAATACTGTTTCTAAAAAAATGTATTATTAAACCTATTCTTTGTAGAAATTAATTATCTAGTGTCTGGGACGTCATTTTACATTTTGGGAAAATATCCTTCATTTAATTAACTGCCGAATTATTATCGTTTTGTGGTTTAACTAAGCGAAAAAAGCCTATCCCGCAGAATTTGTTTTTAAAAGGTTATCCATATATCAAAAATAAAATGTTATTATAAAAGAGTTTTCTACAAAAATCAGTGGTTATGTTAACATTAACATTAAGTATCACAGCTGAAATAATGGGTGCATTAGAAGGGAAAATAGAAACCGGGACATCATTTAGTGTACCTTCCTCGGTGATATCTTTTATTCACATCCAAAATTGGACATATGTTCTTTAATATTTTAAGTCGGCATTTTCCGGCAATAACCCCTGCCATAAACAATTAAATAAAAATACTGTTTACTCTTACAAATAAAGATGAATGCACACTTAAAGAAGCATCTTAAGCAAAAAGTATAGTTTATTTTAGAACCGTATCCCCAGAAAATAATCGAAGTCTGGATAATATTTCCATAGGTGGTACAACTAGTGATATTAAGAATACATATAGAAACTATGAAAGATCATTTAATTACCTAGGTATCCAAATACATATTGTCTCTAAAGGAAAATAATACAGTACCTGTACGTTGATGGAGCGTCTTCAAGAAATATCCAACCTCGACGCTACACAACCCAACCTGTATTCTTGGTCTTAATGAAAAACTGGCCATTACTATGTTCCCAGATAAAGTTAAACTATAACACCAGAGGGATAACATAAGTATTCACTGTATGCACTTCAAACGGTTCAGTATGGTAATTCACCATAATATTTGATAAGGAAACAATAAATGTACTTTCCGGTATAACGTAAAAATTAAAATATCTTCGATTTAGTCGTCACTGATGGTATTTAAATTCCAAAATAAAGGTAGTTGGAGTAGGTATTATTTACTCCTCTCCAGGAGTTAGGCACAAGGCCAGTTTTATCCTACTCCCACAAGTAAGATGTGACCCAAGGTCGGGTCGGAAAGTGGGGGTTGAAAAGCCAGCGCCCGAGAGGTGAGCACTCTGACCATCAAAAATTGCCTGGGCAGCCCCGTCGGCATTCCCCGGTAGGGGCGTCTCAGGCAGTAAGCAATAAACTTACTCCTCCCCAAAGAGGGGAGGCGAAGCCTGGGAGGGTGGACCTCCTAGAACTGCACAGGACAGACCCATAGACCGGCGTAAATCAAGCCCCGAAGGCCAAGACAATACCAGTCCATGGGGTGTAGTATCCATCGGAACAGATACTACACTTTGATCTTAGCCAAAAAGCCAAAGTTTTAAGTTAACTAATGAATGAAGAATTTAATTTTATAAACCATAGTGAACAGGGGAGGTTTAACTATGAAATTTAGTAGTTCAATCGGACTAGATTCTAGTTAGTAATTAAAGTAATAATTCAATTACTATTAATAAATGATAGAGTTAATAAAATCTTATTTGTTTCCACTAGTTTAATACACGCAGTAATTAAAATAATTTATATTTTAATTTCCAACATTATTTTGCATGTTTGTGTAATCAGAATGTATTTCTGAGGGAGAACCCTTTGCCACATGTAAGTGTTATAGATAGTTTTATAGAATTTTGTTTGGTACGATTAGGAGTTTATGATTTTATTATTTCTTGAAATCAGAGGTTTTGAAATGTTTATTTACGTCTTTATTGTCTTAGTATAAGATTAATAGGTTTAATAAATACTGATTACATCTTCAAATTGGCGAATTTAAGTATGAAGTGATCTATTACGTTTCGCGTGACTTTAGTGTGCATGCCCCCGTCAAATGTGTTGGGTAGGTGGGAGGAGTTGTCTACTCGTGGGAAAAACAAATGACACGTTTAATGAGGTTAATTTTCGAGTGGTCGATTTTGTTCTGTCAGGTTATTTTTTGACAATTTTAGTTTCATGGTTCACTTTAACGTTCCGTCGTAACGTGTTAGCGTCGAAACGCTGGTTAATCTGTGTAGACTGTTTCTAATGTATATATAATTTTATTTATATATACATCTACATAAAAATATAATATATATATATATGCATATATATATTTATATATATATACGTATATATAAATATATATATATGCATATATATTTATATATTATATTTTTTATATATTTAAAAAATATCTTTTCATTTTTTTTTCATATTTTTATGTTTTGTAGTTTTTTTATATTTTTATTGTTATTATTATTATTATTATTATTATTATTATTATTATTATTATTATTATTATTATTATTATTATTATTTTCATTCTGGTTTATTCTATATTTTAGCTATTGTAAATATTTAATTTGCTGTTTCTAATGTATTTTCATTGCTATTGCCATTTTTGACTAATCTGATGGAGTAATATATGGTTGTCTAATTTGTGGTTATGTCTCCAATATTGTCTGAATATATGGTAGGTGAAGTAATACTGAAATCTGATGACTTCTGTATGTGATGTTGTAAATGGATCTAATGAGGTTTGAAGTCAGCTAAAGTATAATACCAAATATGGTTTTCAAATTTGCTTGGAAAAAATCGTACGCCAAATAATCGTTGAGTTTGAATTCTTGGAACTGATATAGATAATGTTCTAATTTTGATGATCTCAACTCACTTTATATATATATATATATATATATATATATATATATATATATATATATATATATATATGGATAGAACCCTGAAAAATACACTTAACTTGGGATAATGGCAATGAAAATTTAATGTTTAGCATAAAACCTTGAGGAGCATTTTTGCTCTAAAACAAAGAACAACATGTATTGTAGAAGGCGCTCCTGTCGTATCAAAGAGCCGTTCTTATGATGTCAACTTGGAGATGAGCGCAGAATGTGTGCAACTCAAACGTTGTGTTTGATGAAAGGTAACTCACTGAAAGAAATCATATGGAAGTCACAGAAAAATCACAAAAAATCAACAAAAATTAAAACGTCAGAAAAAAGTTAAATAATGCCGCCATTAAATCGACATTGCACTTTAAAAGTAGAAAAAGTTACTAAAAATAAAAAATCCAATTTTTAAAAAAGTCAAATTTGAAATAAATGTTACTAAAAATAAAAAAAAGTAGAAAAAGTTACTAAAAATTAAAAATCCAATTTTTAAAAAAGTCAAATTTGAAATAAAAGTTACTAAAAATAAAAAAAGTAGAAAAAGTTACTAAAAATAAAAAATCCAATTTTTAAAAAAGTCAAATTTGAAATAAAAGTTACTAAAAATAAAAAAAGTAGAAAATGGTACTAAAAATTAAAAATCCAATTTTAAAAGTCAAATTTGAAATAAAAGTTACTAAAAATAAAAAAAGTAGAAAAAGTTACTAAAAATTAAAAATCCAATTTTTAAAAAAGTCAAATTTGAAATAGAAGTTACTAAAAATAAAAAAAGTAGAAAAAGTTACTAAAAATTAAAAATCCATTTTAAAAAAGTCAAATTTGAAATAAAAGTTACTAAAAATAAAAAAAAGTAGAAAAAGTTACTAAAAATTAAAAATCCATTTAAAAAAATTCAAATCTGAAATAAAAAAGTCATTGAAAAATTAAAATCCCAAAAGTTTAAGGAGGATATGCTCTGCGGTGTTTGACGAAAAAGCATGCATACATCTCATGAAAGCATCTATGCGACACAAAAATAACATAAGGCAGACAGACAGAGTTGTTCTTTACTGATATTGCGACCCGACCTTAAGGTTAGTAGCAGGGTTAAGTAAGGGTATGTATTTTGTATGTGTTTTATGACTGATATTTTGACTTGAATGTCTACGTTAGACAATATACAACTCGGAATTGTGTAAGAATATTAATGCAAACAGTAATAAAATGTAAATTTAGGTTTCACTTAAGTCATAAAAAACACATAACTCTACCGCTTACTCTAAGTCCAATTGGCAATACGAGGGTCTATTTTCATTATGTGTTTTATTAAGCACGCTGATAATTTCATTAAACGGTATGCTATTTTCATCAAACACCACAAAAACCGCAAAAAATATCACGTGACCTAGCATGTTTTGGGCCGGCAATTTTGCATTGCGATATTACTAGGGTACTAATGTGAAATTAAAAAAAAATCACTTAAAGTATCACAAAGTCGAGAAATGTAGTAAAAAAATGTAATAAAAACAATAAAAAAATGTCGATGTTGAGAGCAGGACGAATTACGGAAATGATCAAAATACATCTTCTCAAACATTTGGAAAAACGCCATTTTGTACAGTTAAAACGTTCTCTCTCTCTCTCTTTCTCTCTCTCTCTCTCTCTTTCCTTTCCGTCGACATCATTAATATGGCGGCGTGTCGCAAAGTGTGTGTCATGGCTTCGAAGCTAGAGTAATTAATAACGCGAATTGGCTGTGACAAAGTATGCAGGGAAGAGTGATGAGTTGATAAATTGTGAATTAAATGAGTTGGGATGGACAAAGAGATTTGCTTTTATTTTTTGTTCACATTCTTTTTGTGTTCTTTTCTTTCAGACAGTTTTATTGTCGCTTTTAAAATGCCAGTTTAAAGTATCGAAGCATTCAGCTCTTTATCGAGTCAATTTTTTGATTAAGTCTGTTCGAACTAATGCAATTTCTTTTCAAATTGTCTCCTTCAATCTCTCTCTTTACTGAACCGTACATATTCATACATATGTATGTTTTATACCTAATATATATATATATATATATATATATATATATATGTGTGTGTGTGTGTGTGTGTGTGTATGTATATATATATATATATATATATATTATAATTACATATGCACAGATATGTATACATACATTTATATAGCGTAAAAGAGAGCATAGAAGAGTAAAATGAGATCATATTAGTCAAATCATATTAGTATAATCATTTATATATATATGGGTGTGTCTATATCTCTTTATCTCACACAGACTGTCTACAGTATGAGTTTACATATAAGCAAACGACGAAAATACACGTCTTAATATATAGTAAAAAATAAAATATTGGCACAAATAAATTTAATTAGATCTCGCAAAAGGTATGTATATATCTCTATCGTCTTGTATAAATATTTTGTCCGTTTGTACTTCACAATTTTTCCGCCAGTCACCATGTTCTTAATCGTAATAAATACATTGCAGAATGTGTTTGATTTCGAAACATCAGAAATCTAAACTACGTTTAGAAATGGAAAATATTTCATTAATAGTTAATCATAAATTCCTAAAAATTAAAGCGGATGACATGACCGGAAACCGAAACCGAAACCGTGACTCCTTCAGTTTCAGGTCCTACCAACTGAGCTATCCGGACTTTCTTATAGATAGTGCTGAAATATTACCTTAAAAAAATTATGGCTTTGGTGTGACCTCATAAGATTATCATTTACGTTATGTTTCAAAACATGAATTAAAACATAAACGATGAAAAAAATAAATGAATTGGTAAACATAATCAATAGCGTTGGCAATTATTTTAATAGTCAAACACAATTTATTTTGTTTGAACTGTATATTGCAGTAAATAAGTATTTAATCTTTCTATATATACTAGAATTGAGGCATGTAGTGACCATAATTCTAGTCTTATCAAATGTAATCAAGTGTTCGTATATTTCTATGTACATAATTCACTCTTGAACTAATTAACCTGTTAGCAATTTTGGAACACAAATGTCTGGCGTAAGTGGTGGTAAAATAAGCTATATTAGGTTTAATTAAATTTTATGCAAACGAGATTTTTTTTTTAAAAGTGTGCACAACACCTAGCGAATATTGTAAATAAGTCATGATCTTCTCCAATTTTGTTCCAATATCTTGTCGGGAGTCATTTTTCTCACATGAAGTCGTGCAGATATTTATCTAGCTCCCACAGCGGTAAGATGTGACACAAGGTCGGGAAAGTGGGATTTGAAAAGCCAGCGCCCGAGAAGTTGAGCACTCTGGCCTACTAAAATTGGCTGGGCAGTCCCGTCGGCATTCCCCGGTAGGGGCGCCTCAGGCAGTAAGCAATAAACTCACTCCTCCCCAAAGAGGGGAGGCAAAGCCTGGGAGGGTGGACCTCCTAGAACTGCACAGGACAAACCCATAGACCGGCGTAAATCAAGCCCCGAAGGCCAAGACAATACAAGTCTATCGGGTGCAGTATCTATCGGAACAGCAAAATTACAACTTTCATTCGTTTGACTGATGCCAATACATCTTTTAACAGTTTTCTCTGAACGTGAAATAATAAATGCTAATACATGTTGGTCATCATTGTAATGATGGACAATTTGTATTAGCATTTATTATTTCTGCCATCTTTAAAACCTCAGACTGAATTATAACTTTTACAAGTCAACTAAAAACAGAGTAATTTCTTCTTAATGTTTCGGAATTTTTGAGATAGCTGGTTGTCTTGTTTTACGGCATATCATCCCTTTTCAGGTTATTTAATGCCGAATGCAGTCATTTTGGTGAAAGTTTTTATGCTTCAAGTTCTTTATATGTTCAAATATTTATTGATAGTGTTTGGTTTGGCTGTTAAATCTGTTTCTATTTAACCCATAGTTGGGACCCTAACAGGTACTACCACTCCGGGTCAGGGTGGACCGGGGAGCAATGGTAATTAAGAGGAGGCTCCACATTCCCCAAAGTCCGTAAGCCGGATCTCACCATCGGATGTACTTTAAGGTCATATCCAGGACCGGGAGTAGGGTAGGAAAAATAAAATAAAAAAGGGGAGGGAGAAAGGGAGAGGGGCTGTTGTTTTTGTTTTTGGTTTTGTAGAACATAATTAAGTTTTAGAAACAAAAAAAAAAACACGTCAATGTAGGTGAATTTCGTCTCAGGGAGCCACAGGGCAGCCTGATCTGGTATCACCAGTTTGAGATAGCGATTCATAATTTTTATTATTTGTGTTATTTCGACTACTTTTCTCATCTTGAATACTATTCTCACAACGTTTTGGCCGATGTAACCACTTTTCTTTATCAGTAGTGTCTTGTCAAACTCGGGAATCTGCATGGAACTTCGAACGGAACACTTTATTTAATCAACGACGGTGGCCTCCTATCGATCTCGTAGCACAACCGGTAAAGTGCTAAAGTAATAATCAGTTGTAAGTGATAGTTTTATGGATATTAAAGGTTTACTCCTCAGTATAAGCGACACTAAGACTACAATTAAGAAATTACTTAAGACTCGACCTTGTCTGCCGGAACGAGAGCAAGCTACCTCAGCTGATTAAATAAAGGGTTCCGTTCGAAATTGCGTACAGAAAATGGGTCGGATGTTGTATCGGTTGAAACTTTGTGAGAAAAACATCCACGATTAATAAAGTAGCCTGAATACTCCAAATAATACAAAAGGTTTTATTGTGAATAATTGTGCGATTGAATTTGTGCAACGGGATTATCTGGGGACAACCAATGATTTTACGTTTGGAAATTTCGGTACATCCCATATTTCGATGAAAATGGGGTTCTTTTGTAGCCAACTAACACAAGGAGAAGATATAAGAAGCCACTGTACTATAGTTTACTTGTCCAGTGTCAAATCATGAGGGGACCCATTTTCTCGAGTTCTATCTCTTTCCCAGCTGATGAAAATGTAATCTTATTATTTCTTGAAATGATATTGCGAGGCGAATTCTTCAACTTGAATTCGACTCATATATATTGATGAAACTCAAATGAATAAAGAATTTCTAAAAAAATCATGAAATAAATAATCAAACTAATAATAATAATTTAACAAAACAAAAATAGAATAAGTGCGATTATAAAAAATGGTAATTTTCTTGACTTAGTAGTAAAAATCATTATATATATAAATTTAAAGGAAATAAACTAAACACACATTAAGGCTACCCACAATATAAATTATTTCGACCTAGATACGTCTCATCAGACGCGTGCAGGCCACATTTAGTTCCTAAATGTGGCCTGCACGCGCCTGATGAGACCCATCTAGGTCGAAATAATTTATAATGTGGACAGCCCCAAAGTGTTTAGTTTTTTTCCTTTAAATTTATTCCTGTTCTGTTAAAAAGTACATTGAGCTCTCTTTCTCGGATTCCCATCGAAACCATTCAACTCAACACACACACTATATACACACACACACACACACACACACACACATATATATATATATATATATATATATATATATATATATATATATATATATATATGAGATAAAATGGAAAGAGAAAGACCTGACACTCAATAATACATGTCGACGTTTCGCCCGAATGTTACGAATGCTTTATCGCTTTTTCAAGACTTTTATTATGTATATGTCATATATATATATATATATATATATATATATATATATATATATATATATATATAATTATTTTATAATAAATGTATATATATATACATATGACAAATTGTTACATACTACATATATAGGATTTAACAATATAAAGACACAATCTTCTCTATATTTATAAAGTTAGCTATATATATATTTTTTTAATAATATATATATATATATATATATATATATATATATATAGTCACGTATTGTATTAGTTTCTGTAGATGTAAATCTGTTGAAACTCCAGTGTTTATAAAAAGTGCTCAATAACAAATAAAGCTGTTCTTCAGTATACAATTTTATTTATACAAACAATATTGGTTACATATGTGCATACATGTTTTGGTTGTACACTTCAGCGAGAGTCAACCTCTTCAGACCAAAAAAGACAGAGAAGTGAGATGAATTTGGAAAACTTTCCCTTTAAATAAATCTTTTTGGGGGATGAGATATTTTTTAGATTAAAGTGTTAAATAGAGAAGAAAGGAATCCAAGCTAAGTTGGTAATAAAAAATATGAAACGGAAATAAACAGAAGGCAGGTAATAAACATGATAAAAAGAAAGAAACTAATTGAAAGAGTAAACAAGTAAAGAATGTAACCCGATACTAAATTATAAAAAAATATCTCATCCTTCAAAAAGATTTATTTACAGGGAAAGTTTTCCAAATTCATCTAACTTCTCTGTCTTCCTTGCTTTGGAGAGGTTGACTCTCTGTGTGGAGTACAACCGAAAAATGCATGCACATATGTAACCGATAATGTTTGTACGAATAAAGCTGTATACTATATATATATATATATATATATATATATATATATATATATATATATATATATATAGTACATGTATTGTATTAGTTTCTGTGAATGTAAATCAAGTGTTTATAAAAAGTGCTCAATAACAAGTAGAGCTGTTGATAAGTATACATTTTTAAAGGACAACCACTAACAAAAAAGGTCAGCAAGTGGAATAGGTAATCCGATACTAATTCATAAGAAATAGAAAATGACTAAACCCCAAATAGATTTATTTAGGAGAGAAAATTCTTCAAATCCATCCAGTTCTCTGAAATTATTGGTCTGATGAGGTTGACTTTCTGGGAAAAGTGAAACCAAAACATGTATGCACATATGTAACCAATACTGTTTGTATAAATAAAAAATTATACTTATATATATATATATATATATATATATATATATATATGACAAATTGTTACATACTACATATATAGTATTAAACGATATAAAGACAAAATCTTCTCTATGTTTATAATGTGTGCTAGGTATATATATATATATATATATATATATATATATATATATATATATATATATATATTCATTTTAATAAATAATATTAAATTATTTTTACCGACATACGCTAGCGTTTCGAGCTTTCGCTCTCGTCAGTGCACGGCTCAAGCCCCTGCAACAGAATCAACCTAGACTCCGTAAGCAAGCCTTGTAACCATTATGCACGGGACATTACCACATTCAAGATGGGAATTTAAGTTCTATTTATGCGAAGGGCGGCTTATCAAGAAATACTGACTAAATATTCTACGAACGTTGTCGGAATATGCCTTATAGCTACGTGTCAGTCTATTTTTAACTGCCCCAAACAGGGTTCAACTTTAATCTTATCAAAGGGGCTTATAACAATATTAATTTAATTAAATAATATTAAATTATTTTAACCTACATACGCTAGCGTTTCGAGATTTCACTCTATATATATATATATATATATATATATATATATATATATATATATATATATATATATATATATATATATAAAGGTATTAAGAAGCATGAAGGCACTACAGGGAGCCGGGTTGATGGGAAACTGGAAAAACAAAAATAAACAATCAAAGGTGAGATCTTACAATTATCTATTTATGTTTTTTTTCAATCTTACATAAAAAACATTAAGTATGGTATGTATTTTGTACAGTATCTGTATAATTGAAAATTATTTGATATTTCGGGATATGTCTCCCCTTGTCAAGAAATGAACACAAAATAATAGTTCAACTGCTGGAAAAAAATCCAGCAAGATGGATGCCGGAAAGTAGTAATGAAAACAGGATCAGTTTCGCATATGGAGATGGGAAGTGCCGCAGCAAATAATAAATCGATACATTTTAATATTATATCCTACACTTAGATATGCTGTTCAATTATAAGAGTGTAATATTAAATTTATTAACTGCGTATTATATAGGCAGTTCACACTGTTTGTTTGATTTTTGTTTCATTTATTTATTCTATTTTATAAAATACTTTTCTTTTTTATTATTTTTTAGGAGCAAGACAACAATAGGGACCCCAGATCATTAACACAAGACGCGGGACATATTTTGGAAGTCACCGGTTGACCTCGCAATACACGTGGTCTCTATTTACAAAACACTTTTATATAAATCTTTTATTTATTTGAATAAATGCAGTATATTTCGGAATTTTTTTTTTTTTAACATGTTAATATTTATTTTAAGGCAGAGAGTTCATAAATAAAACAAATAAAATATTTTCTTTTAAAACATGTTTTTGTGTCCCTATTTACTTGCCTCCCCACGAGGGCAGAAATGGGGGGGTATGAAATATTTATTTTTGTAGGGAAAAAATCAAGCTTCCCAAAAAGGGGCACTCTGGATCTTACCTCAGTTTAGAAGGATTTTTCCATACTACACATTGCTCCTAGCCTGAGGAGGCAAAACGGATGATTACGCAAGTTATTTAAATAAATAAACGAAATATATACGCTTTTTAAAAAATCGGTGACTTGTAATCTTTCGTTTTGCCTCCCCACGAGGGCGGAGTTAGACTTCAAAAATCAGTTTCTAAACGGAAGCAATTTAAAGTTTATGAAGTTTTTGTCCTTTTTTTTCTCTAAGCAACAAATGAAATAAGATTTAACAAATACGAAGTTTTATTTATTTGTTTATAATTGTTGCTTACAGAAAAAAAAGGAAAAAACTTCATAAACTAAAGAGTTCTGATTTGTCAGAGGAATATATGATATACTTATCGTCACACCCAAACGATTTAGTAGACCTTTTTTATCTTATATCAGCTAACTGACTCTAGAAATGTTTATATTACGGATACAGGACTATATAAGGATGATGGCCTATCTATAGTTAGAAAGAAAGGTAGAAAGTGAACTTTCGGTTTACTTTTGGCAACCTCATAACTATTGCTTCCCTTATTTTGTCATTTAGTCATCACATTAGATGAGCGATATTTCTGACAAAGGGGAAATACTTGCTGTTTTCTGGGTAGAAATCTATCATCTAATACTTATTATTGGCTTGTTCTTGTATCTTGAAGTAGTATTTTTAGCTTTTTACATCAAGTGGATTCATGCTTTGTCTGGAGCGATTTGTATATATAAAAAAAACGAAAAAAAATTATAAGTCTGAAACTGAGAAAATTAAAACATTTGTACACAAAACTATGACTAATTAAGGAATTAAATAAGAGATCACAGATGGAATTAAAATAATAAACTTTTTAGATGCTATGTTTTACCTCAACCGAAAGATATGTAGGCTATATATGAAAGATCACTTTTACCAGTTATATGTTAATCTGAACTAACATCATCGAATATCAATCAACAATAGAATTAGCAAAACTTTATCTAATGAAAAAATATGTAATAACACTAGTAAGACCTATAATAACGCTACAAAACAGGGGATAATTGTATGGAAGTCGGGAAAATTTTTGGAATGGTCCCATCACTAATATGTATACAAAAATTAAATATAACAACAGTCATCAGAAAAAATAGAAACCGTAAAATTATTTAGTTTACATACCATTTAATCCAAAATTAGCTACATGTTTCTTAATCTTTAAATTCAATATTCCCTCTACATAAGATTTTCAATAAAAAAGTTAAAAATTGTTATAGGGGACATTCAGTTTTGTTTATGCAATTGCAAGTCTTAATTTTTGTTGTATTTCTTTCGGTATTTGTGTTGCGATTTGAAATGTTATTGTCATGTTTTTAATTATTTTTCTAAGTTCTCATCACAACTGTAGCTTAATTTATAGGTGTTTGTATTAAAGAGTTTATGTAGTATATTATTATGAGGGCAGTCTAAGTTTATTAAATCTAGGAATCTTTTACCAAGTTTATTTGTAACCATGCGATTACATTTTCTCTATCCTCAATAAATTTATAAATCATATTTTTGTATTCTATCTTATATTTCATTTTACTTTATTTCATTTCATTCTATTTTATTTTATATTTAATTCTCAACGGTCTCAAATCCAACTACGTGATTTTTCAGTTTTTTTATTTCCCTCTTCTTTTCTTCCCCATGTCCTTCTTTCCAAACATGATCTAAGGTAAAGATCGGATTCTAACTCTGCCTGATGAGATCTCAGATTATAACAGTTGTTGATCGATAACATCGACATGCCAATGTCATAGATTTTGTACATAAAACATTCATCATATATAAAAAAAAATAATCATATACATAAAAGCTCTATTTGATATTAAGCACTTTTTATAAGCCCGGTTGAAATTCTTTGGATTCCTATCCGTTGGATGTTTAATTTGCATCGATTATATATATATATATATATATATATATATATATATATATATGTGTGTGTGTGTGGGTGTGTGTGTGTGTGTGTGTGTGTGTGTGTGTGTCTCTCTCTGTGTGTGTTCTAATTCAACATTCAAAGTTCTTCAAATGTAGAATTATTTTATAACAGAAAGTCAGCTATAGCTCTATAGTGCGTGCCTAGAGCTATTTTACAAAGTGTCAAATACTTATTTTACCCTATAAAATGATGATAAAGGATAGATGTTCACAGGAATAAACCGTTTTTAAAATAATATTATATATAACTGAGAACGGTCAATAAATGTAAAAAATAATAAATATGGGATATGGTCCCCCCTAAATGTAGATCTAATATTAGGAACACACTAGATTCAAAGTAAAAATAAATAAATTAATAACCCATAAATATATATATATATATATATGTGTGTGTGTGTGTGTGTGTGTGTGTGTGTGTATGGTATATATATATATATATATATATATATATATATATATATATATATATATAATATTAATAAAAAAAAGAAAGTAAATAAACATTTTTAAAAATAATTGAATATAGAAATAAATAAATAAGGGTCACTTTAATCAGGAATTAAAAAGTAAGTATGTTAATATAAATAAATAAATTGATGTAAATAAAAAATTACCACTGTGTCAAAATAATTGCCCAGGATTAAGAAATAAGCAACTATGTTCAATGATGACAGCAGCTATTTTTCGGAATTATAATAAGTATTTTTTTAATCGAGAATACATAACTAATTTAATATACTTTTAAAGTACAATTAAGTATAAAGACGATAATGCACATATCATATAATAATATTAACAATTAGCGAACGCATAACCTTTAGGATATAGCATTAAAATGGTTACTTCATATTGTGACATAATTATACAGGGATTAAAACTTGCGTCTAGAAAACTATTATTGAATAAATAAATAGGATACACATTGATTAACTGATATTAAATATGTATTATGCTATATGAATTAAAATGGGTAAAATGATATTTTAATAGTACTGAATATTAAGTATCAGCGACAAAACTAACTTATAAAGAGTAGCATTTTATGGTTACTTCCGAGTACTGAAGTTAACCGGAAGTCTTCCATGCTACATTACAAATTAGACAGCTATATGCAATTCAAGGTGAAAAAAAGAGAAAGAAAAGCGGCTTGAAAAATTGATACTTTCTAGGAAAAGGTCTAATGTGTATTGTCATTATTTTTACTTATTGCACTTTTTGCACTTGGAACTAACGATGGCCAAATGGAGGCGTTTTTAAATGTTTTTTTAATCGTATTTTTATATATTAAAGCGTACTTTAAAACATACTTTATTATATTTATTATTTATAAAGTATTCATTTATGCCCTCATTAGAGGTACCAATGTTTCGTCCATCGGATAACCCGGTATTTTTAAATAGCAAATGCGGTTCAAAATACCCAAACGTGACTTCTTATAGATATCTGATACGAAGAAAATCCACACGAAGCGGAAGTTTAGATATTTTCGGCGGTGTAAACGTTATTGCGTCGTTTGTGGTGATATTGCTCGGTTGATATTCGTCAAACTGCTTTCATCTCAGGGTAGTTAAAGTAAAACGATCAGGGTACTCGGGTTATTTTATCAGGGTTGGGGTAAGTCATCTACACCCAGATATAATAACGATAAGCTTCTTTGTTAATAAACGTCTGTTCCTCTAGAAACATGTAAAAAAAAGTTTGTTCCGAAATCGTTATTAAATCATTGAATGACATAATTTTGAAAGTGGAAAGATCGCCCCCAGCACGCGACTTTTCCTTAAGCGCCACACTGGGGACCATCGTGAATTAAGTTGCCTTTATAAACGTCTCTCTATCAGAGCGATTTGTAGTAACAACTTAAACCAACCCTCGACCTGCCAAGCCAGCAGGACACTCAATTAAACGTTCTTTTACTGGAATATTGGTTCTGAAAAAGACAATTCTATTGAATAAATGAACGTCCTGTTTCTAAAACAAAAACAAAAGAAAACGATTTTTCACTTTTCTTAAACTTTATGAAATAAAATAAAATAAAAATATAAAATAACTATAAAAATTGTTTAAATCTAATAACATATCTATTTAATTATATATATATATATATATATATATATATATATATATATACCCACAGATACATACATATATAAGTTCAGTTTATCTACTGATGGGCGTTTGTGAAAATAAGTGCGAGTGTTTTATATAACCAATAAAAACAAATAGCTTTAATTGGTAGGTGGTGAATGTAAAACATATTTGACTATGAAAGGGATGGTGGAATTTTAATTTTCGCCATTGGCCTGACGAATTAATTCGCGGAATGCTTATGTGTGTCTTACTGCCATAAGTGTGTGT
>OY744531.1:33074232-33096732 GCA_963556195.1 Sepiola atlantica | reverse complement strand
TTTAACTCCATGAAAAGGGGGTAAATACTATTTTTTGTTAATAAAAATTATACTAAATATACGGCTTTACTTGTTATTTAGCATTAGAAAATACACGCATTAAAATGTATATGATTGACTATCCTACTTCTATAAACAGACAACACATTGAATAGGATCATTTGTTTCTATTTTACTTCAGTCGAAGTTCTCGGAAATCAAGAGGCCCCTTTCCTGGGGCTAACACTAGATATCTATATCATATACATGGACATTCGAATATTCCATTAATGTTTTCATTTACCTGTCAAGCTTTGAGTTAGTAAAGAAGTTCAGAATATTAATTTTCCTCTCCCAAATTGACCTGTGAAATATGTTACAGTATATCTTTCTTATGGTCTCTTGGTTTTACCGGATTACAGGACAAGAATTCATCTAGTCTGGTGGAGTTTCCAACTAAGTGCTGTTACTTGAGGTAACATTACTTGGAAAAGGTGTATAATTCCTCGTATGAGCAAGTGTATAGCCATGTCAAGGGGATCTTATTTGGGCTTCGAATACTAAGTTATTTTTAATATTTGGTCTGGGTTTACTTGTAAAGTGAAGTATCCTCATGCCAGGTTGTCCTGACACACCCTTGTACAGAGAGACCGAAGACGCTCGTGGATGATGTCTAGTAGGTAATTCAATATATGCGTGTGTGTGTCCGAAAATCTATCGGAATAGATAGTAAAGAGAGAACTATAGATAGATTTGCAGTAATATATATATATATATATATATATATATATATATATATATAGCACTAGATAGAGTGAAAGAATAAAATAAGGTGCGAATCAAATTTTATTGCAATTCAAAGTTCAAGCAAAGTACTTTAAAGTCCCTAACTCATGTGTTTTCAAAGAAAATCTCCTCCTCAGATTTTTATCCGGGTGTTCACTAATTCAAGATATCAGTTGCCTCTTATATCTTTTGTTGTATTGACCTTATATATATATATATATATATATATATATATATATATATATATATATATATATATATTTATATATATATATATATATATATATATATATAGAGAGAGAGAGAGAGAGAGAGAGAGAGAGAGATAGAGAGAGAGAAAAAGAGAGAAAGAGATATATATATAGAGAGAGATGGAGATTATAAGGTATAGAGAGATAATAAACGCAGAAACACACACGCACACACGCAAAAACATACACACGCGCGAGCGCGCGCACACGCACACACAAATATATATATATGTATATATATATATATATATATATAGAGAGAGAGAGAGAGAGAGAGAAAAAGAGAGAGAGAGAGAGAGAGAGAAGCAGACGGAAAAATGGGCAATATATATATATAGAGAGAGAGACATATATAGTGTGCCTGTTTAGTATTTTACCTATATGCACATAATACATATAAAATAATATAATATATTACGTATATATAGAGAGAGATATTTTTTGGCATTTATTTCAACAATCTTCAAAACGTTAGTAGAGCATAGTTGTAGTAGTAAAACAAATATATATATATATATATATATATATATATATATATATATATATATATATATATATATATATAGTGTGTGTGTGTGTGTGTGTGAGTGTGCGAGCAAGAGAGCGGCGAGAACGCGAGAACTTAATATATGATATTATTAACGTCTGTCAACATATAGATAGGTCGTACATCCCAGATTACTCTGATAAAGACTAACTTAGTTAGAACCAAACTCACAAATGTCTCTTGCCTTTTCGACACGTTATAGACGGATACAAGCGTGTACCGTCCACCTGGCTCTCTTCTTCGTTTGGCGTTTGTCCCAGTTATGTCTTCTCGTATTCAGAAGCAAATGTAGTAATTTAACACACGCACTATAGTAGCAGCCGTGTGACACGCTTTCGACGCTGATTGGCTTAGCCGATATAACGTAACTGTCTCCCCATTGGCCCGGATTACTTTACACACGTCCGATACCCAGCGCTACCCCAAGTCACCAATTTTTCTACTACGACTACAATTTCATTTACTACACACGCAGTAATTACTCGCAGGTCCGGATTCATAATAATTCTTCTTTTTTTCTTTTTTTTTTTGGCAGCGGGTATTTTACACTACGATAGCCTAGTGGAAGACGATTCCTCGTTATTGTGGACGTCGCTAAGATGAATCTCGCTTTAAAAGAAAAGCCTCGTTTAAATAATCAGACGCTGTACTCGTTTTTATTTGCATTAAATAGAATGTAGTCATGGTTACCTGCCTCCTCCCGCAAGAAAATGTGGGGATAGAATGACCAACGCACCAGTCGCAATGTACGCTGGACTAATAAACTATGCCTGGGTAGCTCCGTCGGCATTGCCCAGTAATAATCTAACCTCATTCCAAAGACAGAAGGTAAAGCCTAGGATGGCGAACTTCCTAGCCCCGACGCGAACAACACCTCAGCCCGACATAGCAGGGCATCTTGTGCCGCAGCGGCGGAGCCCGTCGGACAGAGTGTCGAGTACGTATAAAATATCAAAAACATTTTTGGCACATGGTATTTCGACTAATTTTGGGACGATTGATCAAAATCGGGAATCGAAAAAATCGGAACTTTTTACGGTATCAGTGTCGGTATCGGAATCGGAAAAGTTTTATCCTAATTTCCGATTACCAAAACGATTATTTAATTATTTCTTTTTAAATTTATTTTCTATTGCTGGCACGAATGATACAATTATACATATTTATTGATTTTAAACTACAAATAAAACTAAAACCTATAGATCACCCCCAACAAGTGTATTTAAAACTACCAGTAAAATAAAAATTTGCAGATCATAATTACGAATTTAGGTGTAAATTGTGCCGGAAAAATGGCACAGGTAAAAATGGCAAGAGTGGATGAAATGGGAAAAAGAACCAATTGAGAAATATAGATGCAAATCTCACAATAAGTTTATCAAAATCGTGCTACAATACATAAAAGGAAAACATTAAAGAGTTTGTCAAATTAGAAAAGAAACTCGAGGGAGGCGCGAGAGTGCTCTAACTCTTAATAGACTTCACGAATGGCCTATGCTAGAAATCTCATTTCTTTGATCAATCATAACTCAAAAAACAATAAACCAAATTAGTTAAAACGTTGCACAAAATTTTTATTTGATAGGTTCTATAAGTGTGTAGAATGTCAGCATCATTAGTCAAGGCAACCCAGAGATCCAGAAAGTTCAATCATGAAATCATGTTATCTGTGTGTACGTACGTACGTACGTACGTACGTACCTTTAATGACAATAAAAGTGTAAAAAATTGGGAATTTCCTTGCTTTTGTACATTTAGCGTATATGAATTTTCATCTATTAAGGGCATATGATTTCAGTATACTGGCATTTTTCATGGAATTATATCTATATTTAAAAGTAGATGAGGACTGTCCGCTAAATTAAACCCACCCTAACCCCCAAAAAATGAACTTTTATTTTTTTATGCGATTTTAGAATCGGAATTGGTAAACATATTGGAATCGTCCATCACTAATTTTGATATATAGTCATAAAAGCGATATGTGGGTATGTTAAAAATGCGCAGTAATCTCTTTAAACGCGTTCGCGTACAACTCCTCACACACGCATGTACGAACATCTTTATTAATAGATAAGAAGCGTGTGTGCCGCTTTGTCCGTTTCTGTGCCACAACTACTTATAAGCTACAAAATATAAGTAAATATATCATTTTTGTATGAATGGTTACATGCCTTTTCAAGCCTTTAGGATGAGCTCAGAATAGCGTATGGGTTTTCTCTGTCCCAAGATGTGTCCTCTCAAGCATTACCTCCTCCCGATGGAAAAAAAAGCTGTTTTATTGCCGGTCGCCTAAATCGCCCACGCTGAAGAATGTCTACATGTCCGATCCAGTCTATATTCATAACCAGACAGAGTGACTCTTTTTCAGAGGGAATTACACATGTTATGATAGCGACTCCGTGTCACCCCCAGTTTTTTGTGAGAAAGAAGGGTGAATATTACGTCCCTCTGCATGTGCAGATTAACATAACAGGGTTCATATATACGTTTTCCTCTTACCGTAAAGTCAGAAAAATCTTAAATTATTTTTTTTTACCTTGAAATTTTATTAAATTTAAACCAAGTAAAATTATACTAAATTAACCGTCCCTTTTTTTAACTGACGAAAAAAAAACGCCAAATAATGATACGTATTTCACGTATGGTTTACTTTGAAGCGAAAACATTTACTTATCTTTTTTTTTATCAAAGATAGATAAGAAATATTTGAAAAATGTTCACACATATATTCTTACATCAAAAGAATGTTTCATTTTATATTTATATTTCCTCATTTAAGACAATGAAACTGTTTTAGATCTATGCAGAAAGTTTAAAAAATATCCTTACGTCGAATTCATTTATGTAGGTTAAAAAGACCAACTATTTTCGTTTGATCGGTGACAGTTGTGAATAAAGCGTTTACCTTCAGTTCCAATATTTCATGCTGTCGTGGTTTCAAATTTCATACTAGACAATTGTGTTTGTTTATTTCAGAGCTGAAATTGGTCATTATCATAAACCTGAATATTTTGTTATTAATAAAAAAAATGAATAAAAATATTTAATAGACGTTCATAACTTCTAACCATGGCTAAAAAATCAAGAAATGTTTAGAAACCCGGCATAAACCAGAACGTTAGCTAGTATATATATATATATATATATATATATATATATATATATATATATATATATATGTGTGTGTGTGTGTGTGTGTGTGTGTGTGTGTGTGTGTGTGCATAAATAATTAATAAGACATGGGAATAAAGATTGTGTAGAATACAATAGCTATTAAAACATCAATAGTTCAAAACAAGGGTTGTAAATAATTTTTTTATTTTTGTTTTGAAAAATTGATGTTTTAATAAATATTGTATTCTACACAATTTCGAATTCTCATCACTTACTTTTAATATTGTTGCTCTATCTCGTATGTCGAGCATTGCCTATTCAAGATAGGAGTTTTTAAAAGTATAATTTATATCTGTATTCTCCCCTTTCACTATATATATATATATATATATATATATATATAAATCAATTAAGTTCAAATATTAACAAAATGAACAAAACCAATACGTTTCAAAAGTGCTCAATATATATTCGAGCTTTTTATATTAAAATAAACATAGTTTGAGTATCCTACAATTGTTTCAGGAGGAGCCGAAGAGGTTCTGAAACAATTGTCGGATACTCAAACTATGTTTTTTTAATATATATATATATATATATATATATATATATATATGTGTGTGTGTGGGTGTGTGTCTTTTAAAAATTAATCTTCTTTTCAGAAGAACAGAATTTTCTGTTTCCTTTCAGTATTCTTCAGTGTAATGAGAGGTTTGTGTGCAGTAGATGATGGGTGTGCGGTGGATGGGAGTATTTTTTTTCTATAATATTTCTACAATATTGAGCATCTCTTTTTCACGATAGGATCTAATATGAAACATTCATCTTTATATTATCCTGATACACCCCCCACACACACACACATATATATATATATATATATATATATATATATATATATATATATATATATATATATATATATATATATGTAGGAAACAGCTGACAATTATGTTCTTAAAAAAAACATTTTAAAAAGACATTTTGTATTCCTATACATATAAGAAATAACTGAAAAAATATATAAACATTGATACATTTTTCACATTAATTGTTCACACACACACACACACACACACACACACACACACATATATATATATATATATATATATATATATATATATATATAATAAATTAGTTAAATGAAAACAATAATGTACTCGATCGTAGGTTCTACAAGCGATAACATAAAGTATTTTATTAAAAAAAATATACGTTACAGCGATGAAACCCCGGTACACTAAACAGACACTATAAGATAGATGTTTAAAATAAAGTATATATATATATATAGAGAGAGAGATAGAAGAAAAAAGAGTGATAAATATGCGACGATTGTCCAAATTTATTTCAAATTTCAATTGTTCAATGCAAGGTTGTCAGTGGGTGTGTGTGTGGGGGGGTGAAGAAAGAGAGAGAGAAAGAGAGAGCGCGGGGGAGAAAGAATGTTATATGGACGCACACGCACATTTGTATGTAATGTTTGTTATGATTACTGCGGCTGATACTACAATTACTCGGAGCTGCTGGCGTATCGGTATCCTTAACTACTACTCATAGGTTGTAAGAAAAGAGCGTCGTAAGGTCACGCGTAAATTGGGGGCGGTGCTTGCGCGGGCGGTTCATGCGCATGCGTGCGTTTTCATGAAATGCGCGGGAAACTCGCGGGCTTAGTGCGCTCTTGCAAATGCGTAGATGCATCGCGACCAACTCCCAAGACGCTAATAGTGTCTTCGTACGAGGGTAGCAATTTTTTTGTGCTTCCTCGTCTCTTTCTCTCTCTCTCTCTCTCTCTCTTCCCATTCCTATTTCTATCTGTCTTTCTCCACTTGTTCTGTTTGCGTTTTTCCCAAACACACACACACACACACACACACAACTCTCTCTTTCTCTCTCTTCCCATTCCTATCTCTATCTGTCTTTCTCCACTTGTTCTGTTAGCGTTTGTCCCAAACACACACACACACACATACACATCTCTTTCTCTCTCTCTCTCTCTCTCTCTCTCTCTCTCTCTCTCTCTCTCTCTCTTTCTCTCTCTCTTTACATAGACTGTCTATTCGTCTATCTACAATGCAATACTAATAATGTTTATGTCGGGTAGACATTTGTCTTCTTCTATCTCTCACTCTTTCTCTCCCTTCTTTCTCCTTCTTTCTCCGCAATCATTCTCTCTTGTTTTATACCCTCTCAATTTCGCATCGTTTTAATTAAATCTTTCTCTCCTTATCTATCTATCTATCTATCTATCTATCTATCTATCTCTCTCTCTCTCTCTCTCTCTCTCTCTCTCTCTCTCTCTCTCTCTCTCTATATATATATATATATATATATATATATATATATATATATGTGTGTCTGTCTATCTGTCTGCCTGTTGAACATTTATTTCTCTATTTACACTTTTTTTCTCGTGTTTTTATTATTTTTATTTACCCTTCTATTTCTATTAGTTTTTTTCTTTCTGTGGTAATTACATTTTTTCTTATATTGATTCATAACTTCTAGCATATCAATGTTATTCCTTCCTTGTCTTTTTTTCTTATTTCTTTCTTTACTCTTTTCCCCTTTTATCCCATCTTCTTCCTTTAGCTCTTTTATTTATTTATTTTCCTGTTTTATTTTTTAATAACATTTATTTCCATTTTTTTCATTTACTCAATTATCTCCCTTTTTTTTTCATTCTTTTCTTTCGTTTGGTCTATATTCTTTCTTTAGTTTTACCTTTTTTCTTTTCGCTCTTTTTTTTTTCTTTTTTTTTCTATATTATGTTTCTTTTCCTATGGTATTTTCTTATTTTCAATGTATCTTTTTTACTGTCTTTAAACTTTCTCGTTTCTATATGCCCTTTGTTCATTAACTCTCCAATTTTACTTCCATTTGCCTTCGTTCAATTCTTCTTCCATTTGTCTTCTTTTCTCGAAATCGTTTGACCTTTTCTCTTTTTAACTTTGTAACTTTCTCTTTCTTCTCCATTTCTGTATGTTCACTCGTCCGTCATTCTTTGTATTTTTGTGCTATTCCCTTCATTTTATTCACTATTATTTCATCAATCCTCCCCATGCCATTTTCTCTGTTCTTTGATTCATGTTCATACATCCATCTCGCTCTCTATTTTTGTTCATTTTTTTTGTATTGCTTTTTTTAGATTTAATTTTTCTTTCTTTTCTCTTTCTTTGATGGTATTTATCTACCTCCCACATCGCTAAGATGTGACACAAGGTCGGAAATTGGAATTTGATAAGTCACCACCCTAGAGGAAGAGGAGTTATGATCCTAAAAAATTGACTGGGCAGCCCCGTCGGTATTTCCCGGTAAGTACGCCTCAGGCGATTAGAAATTAACTAACCTCTTCTGAAAGGGTGAGAAGACAAAGCCTGGGAGGGTGGACCTCCTAGAATTGCACAGGACACCCCCACAGACCGGCTGAATCAAGGCCCGAAGGCCAAGACACATTTTTTCTCATGTGCCTTTCTCCCAGTATCTGTTACTCCATTTTGTATCTTTGTTTATATCTGTGTGACCCTTTCCTACTGTTCATTCTTTTATTCTTTTTTCTCTCTTTTTACCGTCTCTTTCTTTTTAATTTTATATCTTCTTCTTTATACTCTCTTTCTCTCTTCGCTTTTTTCGTCTCTCTTTTCTCTACTTTTGTCTATTTTCTCGCTTTTTCTTGTCTCTTTCTAGTTTATTTTTGAACTTTTTCTCTTTTCTAGTTTTCTACTATCTTTCTTTCTACTCTCCCTCTCTTATCTCTTTTTTCAACTTTCTTTCGACTTTCTTTTTCTTTTCTCGACTTTCCTTTTCTATTCTCTCTTTCATTTCCCTACTTTCTGTTTAATGTCTTTCTTTTTTCTTTCTACTTTCTTTCTTGCTACTCTCCTCTCTCTCTTTGCACTCTCTTTCACTCTTCATCTTTTTTCTCATCTCTTTCCTTTTTCTTTTTTTCTCCTCTCTTTCTGCCTAATCTATTTTTCTCATTCATTTACTTTCCTTCCTCTTTTTTTTATTTCGTCTGTTTTTCTATTCTCTTTTCCTTCTTTTTTTACCTCCTTTTTTATTTTTTATCTCTATTTAACCTATATTTATCTATTTTCCTTTCTCTTCTTTTTTCTCTTTTATTTTATATCTCTTCTCTATACTCTCTTTCTCACTTCACTTTTTTTTCTACTTTTTGCTCTTTTCTCGCTTTCTCTTGTCTCTTTCTAGTTTCTTTTTCTCTTCTCAAGTTTTCTTTCTACCCCCTCTCTCTCATCTATTTTTAAACGTTCTTTCTCTTTCTCGGCTCTTCTTTTCTATTCTCTCCTTCATTTCCTCACTTTCTGTTTAATCTCTTTCTTTTTTCTTTCTACTTTCATTCTTGTTACTCTCTCCTCTTTTTGCACTCTCTTTCACTCTTACACTTTTTCCTCGTCTCTTTCTTTATAAACACTGTTCCTCCCCTCTCCTGATCTCTTCTCTTATTCTTTCTCACTTTCTATGTTCACTCTTTCCTTCTGTTTTTCTTATCTATGTCTCTCTTTTTCTTTCTTTCTTTTTTCTTTCTTCTCTTCGTTTCTCTTATCTTTTCTGTCCTTCTTTGTTCTCTCTTTCTTTCTTTTTCATCTCAATCTTCCTTCTATATTTCTTTTGATCTACTGTTTTCATCTCTTGTATATTTCTATTTTTTACTTTTTTCTCTTGTTCTTTCTTCTTTTATTACTTTTTTCTTTCCCTCTTCTCTTTCTTTCTTCTTTCATTCTGATCTCGTTTTTCCATCCTCTGTTCTTGTTTTTCTTCCCCTCTTTCTTCTCTATTTCTTTCTTCTCTCTTTTCCTTTTATTCTATTTATCTATTCCCCTATTCATTTATTCTCTCTTGTTTTCTTGTCTCTTTCATTTTTCTTTCCCTCTTCTCTTTTTTCTTTTCCTTTCCCTTTTTATTTCTACTATTTGTTCTCTTTGTTTCTTTCTAATCTCTTTTTCACTGTCTATTGTTTCTCCCCTCTTTTGATATCAGTTATTCTTCTGTTTCTTTCCGTGTACTCCCTTTATATATTCTCTCGTTATTTTTCACTCTTCCTTTTTCCTTTTTCCCTCCTCTATTTCTGCCTAATCTATTTTTCTCATTTATTTTCTTTCTTTCCTCTCTTTTTATTTTGTCTGTTTTTCTAATCTCTTTTCCTTCTTTTTTACCTTCTTTTTATTTTCTCTTTCTTTTTAACCTGTATTTATCTATTTTCCTTTCTTTTCTCTTTATTCTCCTTTTTTACTTTAGTCTCATTCTTTACTCTCCTTTCTTCTGCACTTTTTACTCTCGTTGCTTTCTTCTTTGTTCATTTCATCTCTTAATTTTCTCGTAATATCTCTTATATTTATTACTTGACTTTCCATACTTCATTCCTTGATCGTTTCTTCGTTCTTTCGTTAAATCTTCATTCATCTCATTTTCTACTTTAATCGATCAATTATCATTGCTTTTGACACTCATTTTCTAAAATATCATTTTCTTTTTAATGCATTCTTCACCCTTTATAAAATAGTTCTCCTTTTTTATTCATTATGTTTTTTAGTTATTAATAATACTTTCCTTATTTTCCTCTTTCAAACTTTGAATTTTTTTAAATAATCTTCGTTTTGCCTCCTTTATTTCCATACAATCCATTTTATTCTGGTATTTATTTCTATACACCTCCCCGTTAATATATTATTCTGTCATTTTTTGTTTATTATCCTCTTTCTTTCTCCCTGTCGTTCAACATGTTTTATACTATATTATATCTATTTTAGTTTCTACTTTTTTAATGGATGTTTCCATCTACTTTCATTCTTTCTATTTTTTATTAAATTTTTGCTCAATTTTTTTTGTTCCACTTTCATTCAATATAATTTTAATTTTGATTTTATTCTATCTATTTTTGATTTTTATTTGATTTTCTCTATTTTTCATTTGCCTCTCATTTTGTAAATTTTATATACTTTTATTATAGTTTCCTTCAATTTTACGTTTATTCTGTATATTTTTCACTCTGGCTTATTATTCCTTCTTATTTTTTCATTCTACTTTTTATATCTATTTTTTGTTCCAGTTTTATTTGATGTATCTCTCATTTAACTTTTATTTTATCTAATTTTTTCTTTATGTAATGCTATCTATTTTCATTCTACTTTTATTTAATCTCATTTTCTTCTTAGTTTAATGCTACCTATTTTATTTTACTTTCATTTGATCTACTTTTTATTTTATTTTATTTTATTGATTTTTATTCTACCTTTATTTGATCTAATTTTCTTTTTAGTTTGATGCTATCTATTTTTTATTTCTTTTATTCTATTGATGTTATTCTACTTTTATTGATCTAATATTATTATTAGTTTAATGCTATCTATTTTTATTCTACTTTTATTTGATCTACTTTTTGTTTTTCCTTATACTATTTATTTTTATTTTACTTTTATTTGATCGAATATTCTTCTTAGTTTAATGCTATCTACTTTTATTCTACTTTTATTTGATCTACTTTTTATTTTTATTTTATTCTATTGATTTTTATTCGACTTTTATTTGATCTACTTTTTTATTTTACTTTAATTGTGTTGATTTTATTCTACTTTTATTTGATCTAATTTTTATTTTACTTTAATTGTGTTGATTTTATTCTACTTTTATTTGATCTAATTTTTATTTTACTTTAATTGTGTTGACTTTATTCTACTTTTATTTGATCTAATTTTCTTCTTAGTTTAATGCTATCTATTTTTATTCTACTTGCATTTGATCTACTGTTTATTCTTCTTTTATTCTATTGATTTTATTCTACTTTTATTTGATCTAATCTTCTTCTTACTTTAGTGCCATCTATTTTCATTCTAATTTTATTTGATCTACTTTTTATTCTACTTTAATTCTATTGATTTTATTATACTTTTATTTGATCTCATTTTCTTCTTAGTTTAATGCTATTTATTTTTTCTTTCACTTTTATTTGATCTACATTTCATTCTCCTTTTATTCTATGGATTGTTAATGCTATCTATTTCATTCTACTTTTATTTTAGCTACTTTTTGTTTTTGTTTTATTCTCAGACATGTTGAATACATTTTTCAATAGTATTTCCCACGTAAGCATGAGCGTCAACAAGAAAACGAATTCCTGGGGAGAATATCAGAGTAGCTCACACTATTTTGAAATGAAATTGAAACTGTAAAGGAATCACCGGAGGGTTATACTAATGTATACGGTCAATTAATATATATATATATATATATATATATATATATATATATATATATATATATATATATATATATATATATATATATATATATACAGACGCTAGCGTTTCAAGCTTATTTCTTTCATCAGTGCAAAGTGCTAAGTAACAATTTCAGACGGTCGGTTCACAGACTCAGCCTAGAATCTGTAAGCAGTCGCTTTATCCACTCGGCCACCGGAAACTGTCACTTAATTAAGGTGAATTAAGATCTATATAGAAGCGGGCATATATATTAATTATTTATTGAAAAAATATGCGTTACATACTTCAGAGACGTACCATATCTTCATTGAGATAAGCTGATCTTTTATTTTTGTTAAAAGGGTCGTTAGAGTCCAACGTATAACATCAGCGAATCTTCAGTTCTTTGATTTGCTTTTATTTCGTGCGTTGCTGATAATTCGAAGCGGGCTTTAACGACCTTTTTAAGAAAAATAAAAGATCAGCCTATCTCAATTAAACCATGGTACGTCTCTGAAGTATATAACATATTATTTTAAATAAACAATTTGTATTAGATTTTAACTTTTTTGCAATTGAGTACTTCATTGACTTCTTTCAAACATATACTGAAGTACTATACACACACACACACACACACATATATATATATATATATATATATATATATATACGCTCCTGCACAAGTAATTGGGCAATCTGCTTTTACTACTATCGCACGAAATTACACTATACATATATGCATCTATCTACCTATCTATCCCTATCCCTCTCTTTCTCTCTCTCTCTCTCTCTCTCTATCTCTCTCTCTCTCTCTCTCTATATATATATATATATATATATATATATATATATATATATATATATATATATCTTTAGCTCATTCATAGAGAGCCTGTTTCGTCATATAACGACTAATCAGTGTAATTAGAATAGATGAGTACTTAAAGCTAAGATTCTCTTTTTCAGCAATCAAGAACTTTGAAGCCACTAAGAAGGATGGTAAATATATAATGTATCTACTTTTTTTCATTTTCGACTGCCTAAAATTCTCTGTATTTACATGTTTTGAGTTCAATGAACCAAAAATTAATATTGTCTATTTTTCACAGAAATTATTCAAAGTTGACCAAACATGTATAACATACATTCTTCTTATTTCTTATACGAACGATACTCATCATTAAAATAAACTTCTTAAAAATAAATAACCTGGCCAGACGTGGATATGTTTTTCTTTTATTTATTCACTCCAAACAAAGTATATTGCTATTGAGACATACGAAAACACATTTATTATGGGCCCGATTTATAGGAGTTATCATTAGTGGGGATTTGTGCAGAAATATGTTTGTGCACATTACATTTAATTTTCTGCATGTTGGTACAGTCAGGGAAATGGGGAACAGAGAAAAAAATCCAAAGGCAAGCGACCATAGAAAAAAAGCTACGAAAGCAAAATGTTTCCCGACATCCGCGGACCTCAATAGTGAAATAGAATATTGGTGTTAGGTACTTTCCGTGAGGGGTACACATGTAGTAGGTTCGTCGGAGCACATTCCGTGGAAGTATTTGTAAAATAACCAAAGGGACGCAACATTGCGGCGAGACGACAGCGGTTGGAGCTTGATAGACATTGCGGGACTTTATAGGTTAGAGACTCTGTTTTACACTCTGTTCAAGAAGAGACTAGTAGTTCATTATCCAGCCTAGATGTAGCAACAATATTCTATGAATATCAAAATGATAGCGCATGTTGGCAGATACCAGAATCCGTCAGTTTGAATTTAGCTAAATTCGGTAAAATTCTTGTAGTCCAGAGTCCAAGGAATCATTGATCATCATATCTTTATTTTGCAAAGTGGCCGGCCTACAAATAATGCTTCCAACACATGGCACTGACAATCGAATAGATTCGTCAAAGTTCAACTAAGTTTTCTTTGCATGCTTTGTATATGACTAGTATTTTTATTAATTTTAACTTGTTATTTTATCTAATATTATTTATTTTTGTTTTATTCCGTGTGACTTTTATCTATAAATAGTAAAGTATTTCCTCTCCCATGTGTATTTTAGTTTTACCCTATTGACTGGAGAAATGCCTGTTTCGATGTTTTTTTCGAGTAAATGAAAAAAATTGAAAAGAATAGGTAGCTTAAAATACGAGGAAAAACGATCTAGCCATCCACAGAAGGATAGCCCCCTCCCCCTCTTATTCTTAGATAAATGATTTCTTCACTTTCACCCGGTTATCTTCAAAGTTGGCAACACATGGCCCTGAAAATTGAATATATGTTTGCATGATTTAAATATGATTGGTATTTTTATTAATTTTAATTTGTTATCTTATTTAATATTTTTAAACTGCGGTGGCTCTGAAATACCTGGCTAGCACACGGGCGCAGGATTACCTTAATAGGTTTGATTGACGGTAGATCTTGTCAGGTCATTCATCTAGGAGAAAGAAAACTCTTATATAAAATCTGTGCTACTGACATCTTTCAGAAAACCACTGGGGGATGAAAGACCTCCTTAGTATTGATTGACAACCTACCTAGAGCTCAAGACTCGAAAAAAATATCCAGTTTGCAAACCTTTAATTGCTTAAAGACTAAACGCCTCTGCACCCCTTCTTTATCTATTAGCCAGGTGCAGAGGTACTAGCGCTGAGATACCTCAAATACACCAAGTCCTTGGTCTTATTTCCTGACGGGGACAATGAACGCCGTCTCCTTTTCTCTTCATCTATGCAACTCGGGGAAAGTTTGTGTCACTAAGCTTCACATGACTACCTTTGATCGCTCTTGTTCCGACAGGTTGAAGGTACATGTTATACCGTTTGTCTGACTGCTGTTTCCAACTGGTAGTACAAGGGGCCCTAACTCTTAGGTAGCACTAAGACCGGCTGCTCTATCAACAGTTGTATAATGACATAGATAACTGTACATGCAATGTCGTAAATAGAAAGGAACCTTACAGTCATCCTGGTAGGTTTTCCCGATGTCACAACGCCAATGAATCAAGTATCGACGAATGGTCTGGTTGTATGAGCTTATTGGTACCAAACAAGCACCCACTTTCCTTTCCTCACTATCTAAAACCAAAATGACAGTACAAAAAATAGAAAGAAACCTAAACAAGACACCCACCAAACCGCATCTTCGCATCCGCTCTTGAGGCTAGCATTCACAAATATGCGGGGGCTTAGAACCAGCATCAATGACGTAGAAACCTTTCTCCAAGTAGACTCCCTGGATCTCCTAGCACTAAGTGAAACAAACCTACAATTCTCAATCTCCTCACACCATTTGTACATGACTGAATGACCCCCACTCTACCGTAAATACTCTGAATAACATATGCAGGGGCTAGAAGTTTATGTCCGGAACACACTCGTTTTTACTCGAGAAGGTAGGATAGAATCAGATGATCAAGCCTTCATATGCTTTAGATTAACCTTACAGCACAAAATTAGTTACTTATATTTCATATATCGTTCTGCTCCGACCCAGGATAGAACCCTGCTTTATATTGTCTCCGAAAGCATAGATACAACACTTTCACTTGACCAACGTGCCCAAATACATGTATTTTGGGGAGTTTACTGTACATCGCTGTGACTAGCTTGGATTTTCCAGCTATACAGACGCAGCTGGTAACTCCACGTATAGCTGCTCCATAGTGCAGTGCCTCTTACAGTAAGTCACTTTCCCAACCCGCCTCCCTGATCGTGTGGATGTGTAAGCCTAAACCTACGACCTGTTCTTGACCCTATTTTCCGAGGCTTGTGCGACGAATGACCATAGCCCGCTTGGAAACACTGACCACCTTATGGTATTGATTTATATCACCCTAAAATCCCGTCCCAAAGATGATGGGCCGTTGCTCAAAACAACGAGATACTACAAGCGGGCTTATTGGAAATCAATCAGAGATCACATAAGAGACGCCCCATGGAGTAAAACCTTTTCTCTCCCTGCTGATCAGTGCGCAAATGAAGTAACCGAGTTGGTCAAGGCAGGCAGTAAAGCACATGCCCCTATGCGAAAATTCTACAGCAAGCACCACTACCCAGAATAGTTAACCTCGATCTATACAGCTACTATTGCTTAGAGGCATCAAACATTCCGACAATTTAACTGCCACAAGTCAACTACAAAAAGACAGAAACTTATAGCGTCAAGGAATCATTGTAAAACTGTAATATATAAAGCAAAGAGAAGATATATAGTTGTTAATTAGAAAACGCATTGAGTCACAGAGACTCGGTACTCGCGATCTCTGGAAAATCTTCAATACTGTAGTGAACAATGGCAATAAACAATTTCCTCTGTTATCTAACCACAATAATGTCGTTTGCACGGCAACTGGGCAGGCTGAACTACTTGCCGACCGTTTTGCCTTTTAACTCCACTTTGGACTCCGTAAACAACTCTCTCACGTATTTCCCATTGCAAACTGAAGCCACACTTGATGATCTGACCATCACCCCACATCTTGTCCGGGACATAATAAAAAAAACCTTGACACCTCCACAGCATGTGGGTCTGATATTATAGCAGTAATATTTATAAAGAAATACTCTGCTGAACTTCAAACTATACAACACATGCCTTGCCGAATCTTCATTCTTTGATTGCTGGAAAATATCCTCTGTGGTCTCAGTCTTCAAGAATTCTGGATATAGAACTGACCCTCAAAATGATCGCCCCGTCTTTTTATTCCCACTTTTCGCTAAAATCTTTGAATCCTTAATCAATCTAGCAGTAGTCCGTCACGTCGATGATGCTAAAAATTCTTTCTGACCATTAGTATGGATTTACCTAAGCCCAGTCAATTGCGGATATCCTACCGGTCATTTCTTAACGCATATACTATACACTGGACAACGCAGGTGAAGCTATGGCGATAGCGCTTGATATATCCAAGGCCTTTGACACTGTCTGGCGTAAAGTTCTCATGAAAATCAATTTATATGGTACTACTGGATGAATATTTAATATAATTAGATACTTTCATCTCTAAAAGAAAAGTACAGGTTGTCTTCGATGGCCATTCATCCAAACAACATGAAAGGATCGATCCTTGGACCTTTATTGTTCCTGATTTTAATAAACAATCTCCTTGAAGACATTGTGTCTGAGATGGGTCTATTTGCTGACGGAATAACGCTCTACTATCAACATATGGGTAAAACAGGCGCACACATAACCGAAGCAATGGCTGAATCCTCAGAAAGTGACCTCCAGTCTGTAGTGGAATGGAGTCATAAATGGACGGTAACATTTAATGCTGCTAAAACAAAGCTCCTTTTCTTCAACAACTACAAAAAACTTCTCTAACCACCGATTTCCATGGCAAATAATACCCTACCTTAGAGTCCAACGTTCAAACTCCTTGGTCTAACATTCACAGGTAGTATGAATTGGAACAAATACATAGAAGACATTAACAAGCATGCTGTAAAGAAAGTAGGTCCTCTCTGCCGTGCTAGAAAACTTCTCACACCTGACAGTATCCTATAATTCTACAAAGCCATCATCCACCCATGCATGGAGTATTGTTGGCACATCTAGACTGATGCACTATCAACTAGTGTCCCATTCTTATACACAGCAAGCTACAGCACCTGCCCATCGCCGCAATGTTGCATTGTTGTGCTTGTTTTTAAAGTACATCAATAGAATGGGCTCCAATGAACTTGCTGCTCGACGTAAATAGACTCGACCAACCCGATAATCAGCTAAACCCAATCAATTCACTGTAGAGGTCCCTAGATACCGAAGGGTTTTCTACTCTTATAGCTCCTTTCCTCCTTTCTTTTTTAGAACTCCCTCCCTGTTTCCTGTTTCCCAGACTGTACCGACATGTAGCAATAGTAAACTAATGTGAACAAGCATGTCGCTGCACAGCTGCCAATTTAGGATGACTCCCCCAAACTTTCAAACTAATTCTCAGTAGCGTCTTTCGTCTACAGTGGAAATTTACATTGTTTGGGGGGAACTAAGTTAATATATATATATATTTATATATACAATCAAATAATATTAGACGCAATGCCATTATTATCTATAGTGAGGATTTTTTAAGAATTTATATTATAAGAGAGGAACAAAGAACCACGAGAAGGGGAATAAAGATGAATCACTTCGTAACTTTCTTTTTTTTCTTCTTTTTGTTCTCCTTCTCGTTGTTCTTTGTTTCTCTCTTATAATATAAATTATTTTTTAAAATCCTCACTATAGATAATAATTGCATTGCGTTTAATATTATTTGATTGTTTATTAAAACTTTGTACCTACAAAAATATATTCATATATATATATGTTGCACATAGTATGTCATACAAAATCAGATTATTAGTAAAAGTAATTAAAAAAATAATTGTTATCTAGTTATAAATAAAAGGTCAAATGTGAAATTCAGCTTTTGTATTTGACCGCTCACAAAAGAAATCCATAAATAACAGTTTCGTCTACCCAAGTACTTTACAATGAAAGATAGTTTAGATTTATGAGTGTAGATATTGATTTTTGAACATTGCAACTATCTTTGAAAATTATGATTTTGGGCAAAGGTTAGAGAGTCATATCCCAATAACCGATGGCTTAAAGATATTAAATAGAAGCAATTCGATTTCGAGAACGATCTATCAGTATACTATAATTTGAAAAATTCCCGTGTCTGTCAGGGTCTGATCCTTATTGATTTAAGATGTAGAAAAACACAGAGACACAGACACACAGACACACAGACACACACACACACACACACCCACATATATATATATATGCATGTATATATACGCATAGATATATATACACATGTATATACATGTATGTATATACATGTATATATATATACACATACATATATGTATATGAATGCATATATACATGTGTATATATACATGTATATGTATACATGTATATGTATATACACATACATATATATATGTATATATATACATGTATATATACACATACATATATATACATATATATATACATGTATATATACACATGTATATATACATGTATATATACATATATATATGTGTGTATATATATATATATATATATATATATATATACATGTAAAATATGAAACGAAAAGTATAGTTTTGGAGGATAGAACGTATAGGGAAATTGTTTAAGCTCAATATAAGAGGTAGAGTAATTATAAAGATAAATGAAGAAAGGGAAGTAAATATGTACGAATGACGAATTTATTTCAACTGCGATTTTTCAATGCAAGGTGTACTCGATAAACAAATGTTTATTTTCTTTCCTTAAGCCAAGGCTTTTGAAAGATTAAAATCTTATCATCAGAGGAATTACATAAGTTGGTAGTGGAAAATCCAAAATTTAAGACTTGAAAAAATATAAAGTAATGGAGAGTATGAGTATGCGTGTAAAAAATATGGAGTTTTTCCAGTTGGTGAATGTCTCTTGATAAGGTGTCCGGTGAATGGAGATTTAAAGATGGAAAAAAGGGGTTTCGTGAAGGCAGCGTTGAAAATGTTCAAAATGAAGTAAAAGCAATAGAAAGATGTTTAGTTTAATCGTAGAAGGAACACACTTATTCGTATGTAATTTTGAGAATTAGGGCCATTTTAAAATACTTCCGTGGACCGAGAATGGAAGTAGTTTTTTAGAAGTCGAGTTTGAAATGTGTATATTAAACGCAGGCAGTCGGGAATTTAAGTAGTGACTTTGATCATGTCTAAAAAAGCGAGAGAGCTCTGGTCGGAGACGAGGCCAAGTAAAGAAATGGGAAAGGTGTAGAGATAAAGGAGGTGGGCGATAGGGTTAGTTAAATGAACTATGACTGATGCTGGGAGAAGTGAAGAGGAAGGGTTTGTTTGGTTACAGCCAACAACGGCCTCTCTAACATTGGACTTATTCTTAAATTCTATAATTTGTTTATTTTTTTAACTCTTAACTTTTCCAACCTTACAAATAACTATCCCAATAACATAACGTATCCTCCCCTGTGCACTTAATAACTCTATTCACCTATAACACTTAATGTAAATTGAGAACTAATGTTATCCTCCTCAACTCCACTAATACTTAACCGCTTCTACTTCAACACTCTAATTCATATTCCCCTTGTTTCAATTATTGGCCAACCCTCGTACACACTCATCCACTGCTTTGTATCCCCCTTGTATTCGATTCATCGACTCTGTATACGCTTCGCTTTACTGACAATATTTTTCTCATAGATTTCATTACTCTCACCTTTAAACTACGCTCCCTGGTTACTCCTATAATGGTCCATTTACCCTCACCTTAAAATCTATTTATGATTTCAAAACACTAGTTCATCACTTAGGTTACATTATTCAACCCAATCCTACCCCACAATCCTTATACTAGAACCCAATTGTTTCAAACAGACTGACGCAGTTACTAATCCTAACTTCAGTTATACATTAAAGTATCTTATTTAGTCATGCATTTAATATTTAACTAATTGGGAATGCTTTAAAATCTTTAAACATTAAACTCTGAAATATTAGTTTTTGTCCGAATTATTACATATTAAACATGTAAATTCCAGATTTCCAATCGTCTGAACCCTAATTCCCCAATTTGAACCCTTTTAAACTTTTTGAATTATATATTAGTTTGTTTAAAAATACGTTTTAATTACGGGAATCCCCCCTTTCAGAACTACTTACTGACCTGAAACACTTCTGTTTTTAGCTTATGATAACCCCACCCCAACTCGCATCGGTTTATTGCTTACTAACAATGAACAGTAACCAAACGAACCATAGTTCAGCCATAGTTCATTTAACTAACCCTATCACCCACTTCCTTTATTTTTACCTCTTCCTTGACTTGTTTACTTGGCCTCGTCTCCGATCAGAGCTCTCTCGCTTTTCTTAGACTCGATTTAATATTTATTTTACTTCATTTTGAACATTTTCAACGCTGCCTTCACGAAACCCCTTTTTCCCATCTTTAAATCTCAATTCACCGGACACCTTATCAACGGACATTCATCAACTGGACAAACTCCATATTTTTTACACGCATACTCATACTCTCAATTACTTAATATTTTTTCAAGTCTTGAATTTTGGATTTTCCACTACCAACTTATCCATCAATGTAATTCCTCTGATGATAAGATTTTAATCTTTCAAAAGCCTTGGCTTAAGGAAAGAAAAATAAACATGTTTTTATCGAGTACACCTTGCATTGAAAAATCGAAGTTGAAATAGATTTGCCATTCGTACATCTTTATCCTTCTTCTTTCATTTATCTTTATATATACATGCACACACACACACACACACACACACACACACACACACACACACACACACATATATATATATATATATATATATATATATATATATATATATATATATATATATATATACTAGGGTGTGCCCGGACGGTATCGTTATTAAATGAACGGTCATTTGGTATACGTATCTGGAAACACAAAATAATTATGAAAGTGAAAATTTAGACTCTTGTAGTGAAACAATAGTCGTTAATTATACGCGTATGTCTCTCTCCAGTCTCTCTTTTTTCTCTCTCTCTCTCTCTCTCTCTCTTACTTCTTTCTCTCTCTCTCTCTATATATATATATAACATTTATACATATACATGGATATATTATTATTATTATTATTATTATTATTATTATCATTATTATTATTATTATTATTATTTTAAATTTCACTTAGAAAAAAATTACCAAATAATATTTCAAATAAGTTTTTCGTTAGGAATCTTATTTTCTTACTAGCAATAACATAGAAGCTCATTGCTAATCATATATGAAACAGAACTTAGTATACATTTATTTTGAAGATATTTTTAGCTAATTAGACAAGAAAATCTACAGCAAAAGTCGTTTCGCAATTGTTTAAATGTTGATTTATTTCAGATCCTATATCTATATAATAAAATAATATCGATTCTCCCGTGCACCTTCAGTAATTACAAAAAAATAACCGACCACTTCTTATGATAGACTGTCTTGCTAAGCAATTATCCTAGATGCTGATGGGTGTTTCCTGAAATTATGCATTAGTTTTACATTTTTTTTTTATTAATTCTTATATGTTATCTGAGAAAGCTGACTTTCACAACTAAAACTTCCCAAAACAAACTAGCTACATATTTTAATCACTAATTTATTACTCTAACGCTACCCAAATCACTGAGTTCTCTGTTTATAGAAGCGACATTCTGTTACCGCACCGCTCTATTCCAGATTTAGGGAATACAATTCTTTCATTCCAGCTGCTTTAACCTAATACGTTTTGGGTAACTGGATAACATTTTTACAAACACATAGCAGTGGGCCATATTTCCGATAACACGTAAGTACATGTCTACTTATAACTACCACTAAGCGATTATAAACACGATAATAAATAATTGCATGTTTAGAGAGAAAGCAACAAAATGATAATATAGAGAATAGAAATGCTCTAAACGATACCATAACATTTTTTATTTCGGCGTTTCACGTGTACGATTAAACTTGCTATGACTTACTGCTTTCAATATGTTTTTTTTTTACTTACTAAAACATGGTTTGCTTTTACAGAAGGTGTCTGAGT
>OY744531.1:32896732-33069232 GCA_963556195.1 Sepiola atlantica | reverse complement strand
TGTAATCAGTCTTTGAAAAAACTTTGACTCATCTTCTTGGCACATCTCCAAATTCATCCCCGAGCACTCGGCGCGTTCTTGCTGCTGGAAAGGTGTGAGCAACCTGGGAATCCATCTGGCAGACACCTTATGCATATGCAAATGGTCATGAATGATGGTTTCCACAGACCCTGTACTAATATTGACCTCTTGGGCTATTTAGCGAATAGTAATGCGTCGATCTTCCAAAATGGCAGCCTCAATTTGACGGACAGATGCCTCATCAATGGCAGAAGAGGTACGACCAGGTGTGTGAGCTGTTTCCACAGACTTTCGGCCATGTTTGAATTCACGATACCAGCGTTTTACAATGTCATATGATGGGACATGATCACTATTAGTTTCTTTCATTTCATCAAAAGTCTCCTTTGGTGTGCGTCCCTTCAAATACAAAAACTGGATCACTGCGCGACACTCAACTGGCTCCATTTCACACCTGTCTCAGTTCAAGCACCTGTAAATAAGAAATCACAATTAGTTCAGAGCTGTATTTTGCGACATAACCCATACAGATATAAATCATTACACATGCAACATTTCATTTAGATCCGACAACTGAAAGTGGGTCAGAGGCATAACTTATTGAACGCCCCTCGTATAACATAAAAAAGGGCTATATGTTGTTTAAGTAAATAATACAGCATTTAACTCGGAAATACTGTACATCTACAAGAGATTAAGGATCTAAACAGAAGTTTTTCTACGTCTAATTTTCATAATTATTTTTTAAACTGTTTATAATAAATTACTGTTTCGTGTTATATACATCTAATTTTTGTTCGCTATTTTTCCTATATATATATATATATATATATATATATATATATATCTTAGTTGTGTCGATATCAACAGTAATTAATTGAAGTGATGAAATAATTATATATATTTGGATAATAACCAAAACGTTTCATAAAATATTTTGAATTATTTTCAAGGGAGGTAATTGGAATGGCAATAGTTGTTCGTAATTATATTCGTTGACAGTACGAGAACAACAAAAATAAATCACACAGTAATATTTTTTCTGATGAAGTCTAGAAATAGAAAAAAATTCAATTAAGTACTAATTGTAAAATTAAAATTTGCCGATTAATTTGTAAATTATTTTTTTTAATTTGTTTACGTTTTCATTGTCCTAAATTATCTTACAAACCCGTCATGCTATACGATTATTCGATTTGTAGTTTTAAAATTACATTGCAATTTAAGATGTAGTAACAAAGTAAAGAATATTCATAAAGATTTAATTTGATATCGATTCTATTTTTAAAAGATATTTCATCCTCCTTTTCTGCATGTGATTTCAAAATCGTTTTCTCTTATATTCAAGTTAGAACAACAAAATATTAAGATCTTTCAAAAAAGAATCAATATTAAATTGAATCTTTATTAATATTTGTTACTACATCTTAAATTGCAATGTGAGTTTTAGACTACGAATCGAATAATCGTATAGAATGTCGGCTTTTTGAAAAGATAATTTTTGACTCTAAAAACGTACACAATGTAAGAGTAAACCGCCCCTAACCAGATATTCGTCTGTACTTTCCTTCCCACAACGGCAAAGTTAGACACAAGGTCGATTTTTAATGTGAGGTAATCCAGCAACCCCCAAAGGAGCACTCTGGATTGGAACAAAAATTAAAATTGCCTCAATCTAGAAGGACTTCTCTTTTATTGGCCAAGGACAGAATAGACAAAGTGTAACATCGGAAAATACTACACTTTATTTTAAATAGTTATATTGTTACAATACAGTCTTCAAAAGGAAGTTAAAGTTGATTTAATTTTAAAAGTTTTGCTATCTCTCAGCTTAGTTTTTTTTAATCAGTGTGTTCCCTCACAAAATATTTTTTTTAAAAACACGCACACACAATTTTTATTTGAAATTAGCTTATTTTTTTCCTACTGGAAGGAATTGAATTCGAATTATTTTACTAAAAAATTAGAATACGTCTACTATATATATATATATATATATATATATATATATATATATATATATATATGAAGAGTTCGAATGCAAAACGCGATAAACGCCATTTTCAAAATCACGAAACTGTCCCTACAAAAAGTGTTGCATTTCAACAGTCGACGACTCCCTAACACTTTTTGTTACATAATATGATACCAAAATAATATCTTATTGGTTTAAATTAAAATCAGCTTTCATTATAAGTCTAGATTTAGTATATTTGTGTTTTTATTGTTTTATTGGATTTATCGCATTTTGCGTTCGAACTCTTCATATATATATATATATATCTTAGTATATTTATGTCTATATATAAAATCAGTCTGGCAGTTGTTTTGTTGCTGTCGGACTGAGGTATGTTTGTGTGCAGTCGTAGGATATACATCCTCCCAGGCGTTACCTTCTCTCTTAGAAAAAGTCAATTTATTGCTAGTCGCTAGAGTAATACCGACTGTGCTGCTGAGGCATGGTTTGTAAACTGGAGTTCACGTATACTAGTGAACTAGCTTCTCATAATTACACTTGACCTTGTGTCTAACTTCCTGTCAATAAGGTAAATAATGTATCTACATAACTACCTATCTATTTCAGTATATTCAAAACTCAGACGGCAGTAAATAGTTTACAAAACTAGCTGAGGAAGCTTCGAGTCACTGTCTAGACATCATGAATCCTATTAAAACAAACGAACGCTTCAGCTGCTGCGAAAAATACAAAAATAAGAGAGAACGTGTGACCTTCCGTCCTCACCCCAGCGACCAACCTGAACGCCGCTAAGTTTGCCTTTTCTTTCCAAACTTAACCCGTCTACCGAACTCCAGACCGCCGCCATTTTTTCAATTGACAATGGCGCGCTGGTCTGCAAGCTCTCATAAACTTTAATGGAAGAAGATAAGGAAGAAGAAAAGAGCAGACGAAATATGACCATCCGCCAGAAGCGAGGCTTAAAAAAAGAAGCCAAATACATAGAAGCAAAAAGAACAGGCCGAATAAATATAGATTTGATAACTGTCTTGTCTCGGCTTATCTGTCAAAATATCTTTCTATTTGTCTATATACCGTCGCCATTTTGATTTTCTCTCTCCTCCATCATCTATAATGGCGGTCTCATCATTATTGATCCATTTTACTATTTAAATTTTTCTGAGATGTTTATCTATATACGTCAGTCTATTCGTTATTTCCCCACCCCGCTTCTGCGCTCCCCTGTCTATGGCTCTCTATCTCAGACTTATTATCTATCGATATATCTCCGTGTTTTTTTTTCAATCTATCTATATCAGTCTGTTCATGCATTCTTGATCACGTGGTCTTAATTCACGCATATATGTTAACGGGTTGTGTTTGAATGGAGGCGTTTGATTTACACTTAAGAGTTAGAGGTGACCCCAGATGGAAGTCGACGAAATCAAGTGACTTTCAGATAGAGATCTTTGATCACTTTTCTTGCGAGACTTCAAGTAGAAAAGACGTCCCGCCTCCTCCCCTATCTCTCTCTTACGTATGAAAGTAACTTGTCTCTCTGATTTTTTCTGTGAATGCTGTTATTCTATTAGTAATAAATGCTATTTTATAAATATCGGCGTCCGAGTGCGTGTAGTATCAGACGAATAGACTAAAACCTAAACATCGGCGGCCGAGTGACGCGGGTGGATCATGGTTTATAAACGCACCTGTAAGCGAAAATATAAAACATACAGATGTTAGCATAGCACCGGATATTAAGTCATCTATTACTTTTCAGATTAACATTTAAAAGAAGACAAAGAGAGGATAACACTTTCAAGGGATAAAAAGTCATGTAAAATAATATAAACACTAAAATATTATGGAAAAATGATATTTCAATATTATTGTTAAAAAACAATTCATCTTTCAGAATGTCCGCTTCGTTTCAGTTTGATGATTACGGAATAAATGAAATAATACGTTCTCATTGGTTAGTCTCTGGTGACGTCATTTTCAAAAAGCAACATTTGCAAATAATTTTGAGAGGAATGCATTTTTCTGAATTCAATGTATATATAATAGAAGCGATAAAGAGAGAGAGAGAGAGAGAGAGAGAGTGGTGGAGGGAGAGAGAGGGAAGAAAATGGTCGTGCTAGTTAGTGATTCTCGCTTCTCACTCTTCCTGTTATCGGTTGTAACTTCTATCTTTCTCTCTATTTGGTACGTAGTCTTCTGTTACCCCTTTATTTTCCAGTATTATAAAAAGGAGTTATTTCAAATCTCCAACTTGCTGTGATTTTTTTAATAGAAGCAGGTATGAAAGATATAAAGCTTACAGAGAGAGAAAGAGAGAGCGTTTATATAAATTTAGTTAACAATGAGATCTAAAAATAATACGAAAAAATGTGTTTAATGCAACTATAACAATATGACAATAAAAACATTTTTCAAGTTAAAAACGAATTTTTATTTTTAATATCTAAAAATATTTCTTGAGTTTACCTGACAATGAATATACATCATTAGCTAAATATTCTATTAATTTTTAAATATATATTTATATTATTATTTTATTTTACATAACTTCAGTGTAAACTATTTTATAAATTTTAAAATATATTTTTATATTATTATTTTATTTTATACTAGCAAAAATATGCTCCCTCCGGTCGCATAATTTTGCTAGGCTGGGAGGATGTCATGATGAACGAACTACATACACTGCCCCTCAATGGAGGAGGTAATGCCTGGGAGGGTGGTATCATTACAACAAAACAATGGGAGGATCTTCCCCATAAAAAGGCAAGGAACAAATCAAAATGTACTACTGTATCCCCCCCCCCAAAAAAGGAGAAAGTAGTACCTGGGAAGATGGCCCCATGACAACAGAAGAGATAATACATTAACCCACCCTCAAAGAGAATGTAATATATAGGAGGATAACCTCCAACCCGTTAAAAAGGAGGAGATAATTCATAGGAATATAATGATACATTAAATCATTTTTTTTATTCATTTAAAAATGCATAGTCATAAAACATTATTTTGATAGTTCCTCGGAGTTTTTGCCTAAGATCAAAGTGTAGTATCTGTTCTCAGCATTACAGCGAGATCGGACGTAAATTGAATATTAATACAGCGTCGTTGTCGGAGGAGAAGAAGAGGAGAGGAAAGTGGGGCACGCAGATAAACAGCCAATCAGTACCTCGTTTGCTAGCTAACCATCTTCTTTCTCGTTTTTCCGGTCTGTAAGAACTCGCGAGCGATGTTAATAGTTTTTCAGTTCATCCATTTTTTTTATTAAATAATTTTAATTAATTTTTGTTAATATCAATGAAATTATTGGACATACATAAATAAAATAGTTCCATAAGATTAGGAATGAATTCCAATCAAAAAATAATTAATTATGAAATGTTTAAAAAATAAATATATAAATTAGCTTATCTGTCTTTAAATCGTTCGTCTCAAGTATATATGAAGTATTTCAAATTACTATGTGCTTCTTGGCCTTTTGGCCAAGATCAAAGTGTAGTATCTGTTCCGATACTGCACCCCCTAGACTGGTATTGTCTTGGCCTTTGGGGCTTGATTTACGCCTGTCTATGGGTTTGTCCTGTGCAGTTCTAAGAGGTCCACCATCCCAGGCTTTGCCTCCCCTCTTTGGGGAGGAGTAAGTTTATTGCTTACTGTCTGAGGCGCCCCTACCGGGGAATGCCGACGGGGCCGCCCAGGCTATTTTTAAGGTAATAGGTGCTCTTCCTCTAGAGTGCTGACTGATCAAACCCCCACTTTCTGACCTTGTGTCACATTTCACTCTGTGGGGAGTTGATAAATACCTACTGATTTAAATAACAGTAACCAGTTGTGATTGATAAATGAAAAAAAGCTCTCGCATTCATTCATTTAAATACATTTTAATAAAAAGGATTTTATTAATCTTTAGATATAGTTTTATATTGTTATTTTATTTTATATAACTTTAGTTTATTAATTTTTAGATTATTATATTATTTTCAATAATTCCCATGAAAACTTTTATTAATTTCCAACTTTATTTTAATATTATTATTTTAAATAACTGCAATAAAAAAATTTTTTTATTAATTTTTAATATGTGTTATCTCATTATTTAGTTTCATGTAAATCTAATTTAAAATATTTTATTAATGTTTAAATATATGCTATGTTAATATTTTTATTTTACATGATTCAAATAAAAACCAGTATTAATTTTTAATATATTTTATATTATTTTATATAACTTCAATAAAAAAATATTTTATTAATTTTTAAATATATTTTATTTGATTATGTTGTCTTATGTAACTTCAATTAAAAATATGTTATTAATGTTTGAATATATGCTATATTATTATTTTATTTTACATAACTCAAATAAAAACCAGTATTACATTTTAATATATTTTATATTATTATTTTACATAACTTCAATGGAAAATATTTTATAATCTTTTTAATATATTTGTATATTATTATTTAATTAACATAACTCCAGTGAAAACTGTAGTACTAATTTTTAATATATATATATATATATATATATATATATATATATATTATTCTAAGCAACATAACTTCAATTTCATTGTTATTAAATATATTTATATCATTTTTTTTATTTTACAAAAGTTTTGTTAAAAATGTATTAATTTTAAAATATATTTTATATCATAATTTTATTTTACATAACTTTAATGGAAACTATTTTATAATTTTTAAATATAAATATATATATATATACATATATATATATTATTTTTTAAAAATTTACATTTACATGTCAATGAAAAATATGTTCTTAATTTTTAAATATATGTATTTGTTTTTGTTTTATTTTATATAACTTCAATGAAAAATATATTAGTAATTTCTGAATATAATTAAATATTCTAAAAGATCAGAGCTGCAATGTAAACTAAACTAATTTTAAGAAGCATGACATGGGGTGCTTAGATTTGACTGTTTATTTTAACTATCTGCTCGATCTACGCATGCGCAAATATGTTAGCAACTTCCGTTTTCTACGCCAGAGTTAGATTTCATTGAAACATTTTACTTACTTCATACCGTTTGTATGCATATGCTAAAAAATAAAATCGTTCTCTCTCAAGAAGCAAAAAAACAAAACTTCTGTTTTAGAATCGTCAAAATCCTTCCTTTCCACAATCAGTTAGGTAGAAATCATTTTCGATTTTCTTACTTAGCGAAGAGAATTTAGGACGCTGAAAGCGTCTTAGCGAAGAGAATGTTTTGTTTGTTAATAACACAAATACTTGCGTGCGTGTACGGTACCCAAAAATATTGCCTCACTTCAGATGGATGTCTTCTTAACCTTAATGTTTACACTTATTTACAAAACATAAGTTTTGCCCCCTCTCAACGACATTGAATTCGTTAAAATTGCCTAGGAAACAATAAAAACAGTTGCTGAAATTATTTTGCATTATCAATGTATTTAATGATTTAAAAAGTACTTAATTCTTACAGAATTGGAACCGAATCTAAATACACTTACTTCGCAAACAAAATAATCATCGCAAACTACATACACAATAGATGGAATTCTTTCTTCATAAAAACAAAATTATGATACACAAAATTATCATTTGGTTTTAATTAATACAGAATATAATCTTTCTTTTTCTTCTTCTGCTTCATTTATTTCTTCTTCTCATTTTCAATTTATGGACAAAATTGCTCTTTTCTTGGTAGGACAACACGCAGCGCTCTACAGTGGCAGCTTCGGAAGCATTCCTCGGTAGGGACGCCTCAAGCGATTAGCAATAAACTAACCCCTTTTTAACGGGTAGTAAAACAAAGCCTGGAAGGGGGAACCTCCTATAAATGCACAGGAAAAACCGGACAGGGGTTGGCCTGTAAGTTCTAGGAGGTACCGGTCGAAGGGGTGTAGCATCAATCCGAACAAAAACAACACTTTGATTTCTTTATTTGCAGAAAATATATAAAAATTTACATTCAGGACAACTTTAGTACAAGGTCATCAAAAGTGTGGGAAATAAGATTCATTGTGCATCCTTGGTCTAAAGTGATGAAATTGTATACCCTACTCTATGCTAGAATCATCTAAATCCCCACAATACCACATTTGTTTTAGGTGTACTTCTACAGCATTTGAACTGAATCGCTGATAACAAAATAAACACTTTGCTTACATTAATAAAATTTATAATATTTATTTGGTTAATAATTAAGAGAGATTTGATGTATGGTAAAACACATTATTTTACTAACAAAATGTGTAACAAAAAACAAAATAAACATTTTGTTTACATTAATAAGAACTTTTCATTGTTTTCACACTTTGTTTAACTGAGTTTTTTTTCGTGATATTTTAGACCGTGTTCTGTAGCCCGGTGGTTATAAACGCTTATCATCATCTAAAGTTGTAACGTTCGATCCTAGTCGATTCGATGATTCTTTTTAACGGTGACCGAAATATACATCTAAAAGGGGAGGGGAGACAGGGTTAGTACTTACTTTTGCCCCGGGCAATGGGGAGAGGGGTGCTGAGGGGAAGGCGGGGAGAGCCAAAAGTTCAAGAAAAACCTTTTTTTTACTTATTATCTTTTAATTATTTTTTTTAGTATCCATTCCACAGCGATACGATGTGACACAAGGTCGTGTTCTTCCAATTTATAAAAAAATTTATGAAAAAAACAAACTTGCACGTTTCTTGCCCTACAGTAGTAACTCCGGAAGAGAAAGTCCCGGGCAACGCCGGCTACCCCTACTAGTAAACTATACAATACAAAACAGAATATTTACTTGGTTTTTATATAATAATATCTTTGCTGAGAATATAATGATAAAAATTATTATTTTTACATGTTCTCCAAAGAATTGACTTTTTAAAGAAAAGAGTGAACGATTGTTGTTCTTTCACAATGTTTAACAACTGGTAAAAAAGTGTATGTAATCACTACAGAGTAATAGGGGCACTCCATAACATAATGCATTTGATTGTCTTAAGTCCTTTAAGCAAATACATTGAAAAGGGATTTCCTAAATTTGAAAACGCAATTTAACATTTATGCAATAATCATTTAAACATTTAATTAATTGCAAACCAGACCGTTGCTGAGGTTTTGAAACTGGGTGTGCTCATCTCCAATTAGCTATCTTCGTTCTTGTACAAATATACGTAGTGAACATATCTACATGAACATGTTGCTAAGAATCAAACGTTGTCAAACATAATGTGGTCAAAATAATTATGCAATTCATTCGACAACAGACTCTTAAAAAATGAACGGTTCATTCAAGTTAACGCCATCAATCACGTTACAATTTTTGTAAGATGTACGTCGGTTTAAAAAAATAAGCAAAGGTCATTTGTTGAGTAGTTGAGGTATACACGAAAACATACAATTGTATGGATACTAGCTGTGGAATTAAAAATAGTAAAAGCGGTTCATATATGGATAATGAGTACATCCTTTGCGCTGGTTTTCACTCGGGGCGACGACTAGAATCCATTAAGATCCATGAAATAAAGAGGTTTGAGTAAACATTGAAACAAGAAATAAAGTAAGCGTTGAACATTATTTTCGTGTTTTCTGAGTGTTAAATTGTAGACCAACCTGCAATGGAAAGATGCTTCCATAAATTCTTGAAGAACTTCCCAAATGGAGGGCAAGAATAGTTTTTTTTTACTCTTATATAACGCTAAATAAAGGTTGCTGCCCTCGCAAAGAAGATGTGAGGGGGGCAAATACGTTAATGCTACAGACACATATTGGACATTATAATTAGATATACAAGATCAAGTAAACTTTAAAATATTTTTTTAAATCAAATGATACCATAGTTGTTATGAGCATTTTGTCATATAATTCCATTGTCTTTTATTCTAAATGCAAGTATATCACAGAATACAACAGATCTAACAAGCCCATTTGGCAGAATAGGTTCAATCCTCGGTCGAGTAATACGAAAGACTGAAAAATCGAACTTGATGCCCCATTACTAAACACTCAGCATTATAAGTGTCAAGGGTAAGTGGAGCAATCTTGGGGAAGGAATGTAGTAGCAAATTAAAAAGTGGTCGACCATAGTCAAAGGATCCTTCAGGTCGTCTTCGACTATGGTCGATCACTTTAATTTTTTTTTACCAGAAGTCTTTGAGTATATCCAATGTGATGTTTCTTTTATTTTTTCAAAGTGCGTTCTCTGTTATTGCTAGTGAACACACACGTAGACGTATATGTCGGTGTGTATGTGCGTGTGAGATAGAAAGGGAGCGGTGTGTTAACAGAAAGATAAGAAGGAAGATAAGCATCGACACACCCATTTCCTTTTAGTTGATACCTTGTATTTATTAAGTATTGAGGACTAACAAAAAATGGGGCGGCCATTTCAAGTTTTATTATTTGGCTTCATTCCTGTTAACGTGGCCACCCAGGGTGCTTACATGCCTTTACCAATTTCCACATGTCAGAAATTGAAATGCTTACACGCAGAAACATACACACACACGCATATATATATATATATATATATATATATATATATATATATAAATATATATATATATATAAGCAGTTTCACAGCCTAATGATGGGAAATGCTTTTGAATAACAGCATATATATTAATATTTCAACACATATCAAGTTAGCACATATATTTGAACTTATTAAATCTAAATCTTCAGCTGGGAGCTGACGATGGTTAAGTGGTTATCGACACGGACTGAGGTGTTCCAAGTTCGAATCCAGTCGGTTCCACACTACCACTTTTACTTAGGGATGTTGTCAACCTTCTCGCGGTATTTCCCCTAACTACTCGATGTCTTTCCAGATAGATTTCTAACTAGAAAAACATCGGGAAAACTAATGCCAACACCAGAATCATCTGATTCACAATAAAGAAGAAGCTAAATACATGTCAGACTGGCTGTTTATGAATATTGTCTTTTAAAATTTCACTAGGCGGGATATCCGTCCCAGTACGGGTTTATAATATTGTGCAACTACAATAACATGAAAGCAATGAAAAACATACTATGACGTCCGTCGTAGGGTAACGGGGTCATATCAATCTATTTTCTGAGAAAGGAAGCCAAATCGGTGCATCAAAACCCCTTCATTTTAAAGTTGATTCTAATGTCATTTAAACCATGGAAAACATTACACAAAACATTTTAATAGGATTTGTATTATTTTAATTTTTCGGACTACTGTTCTCATTTTAAATGTTATTCTCACAATGTTGCAGCCGATGTAATCTCCGACCTTCTTCGGGTGCGTCTTGTCGAATTCGGGAATCTGTACGGAATTTCGAATGTAGAACCATGTTGCGCCACTCGACGACCATCAACCCCAACGTTGTGTGTCCGTGGCATTCTTGTCTGCATCGTTTGACCGAGTCGTCTATCCACTGACGAATCGTCGAGGGCACAACAATGGTCCACAAGTTTAATAAAAGATAGACAACTCTCGAGAAAGAACACAAACACATATACGTTGTGTATAATTTACTTGAAACTATGAGTGTGTGTGACACCGCCGCGGACTGTCGAGACCCCTATTGCCGTTACTCAAGTCGTCAGCTCATCTCATCATTTTCCCGGTCCGATCCGCTCTCTGGGGAGGTTCGATCCTAACTGCTTGGCTTCTCTCCGAAACCCAAACTCGTTAACTTTTTGTCATAAACCTTACTGTCGTCAAACTGTCGTAAAACTAACCTACCCCACTGTCGCAAAACGCCGTCACCCCCAAATGTCGTGTCCGGTATTTTTTCTGAGTCACCTGTCCTGAACAATGGACTGTTGTGCTTTTGTCTCTGTCGATGAGTCACGTCCTATCCTAGCGGCCTTCTTTACTGACCACTCCCGTATTTTCTTTTATCTCTGTCGATGAGTCACTTCCTATCCTCGTGGCCTTCATCGTATCACACGAACGGAACCTTTTATTTAACCCACTGGTGTAGTTTGCTCTAGTGCTGTCAGTCCAGAGAAACAACGAATATAAGCGTTAGGCAATTATCAGTTCTAAGTGAGAGTCTTCGGGATGTTGAGCGTTCAATCCTCAGTACGGCCGATAACTGTAACTGTAAAAATACAACTGATTTCCCCTACCACGAAAGGGTCTATCATTCTGTATAGTTTATTTAGCTACCATTACAACTAGAGAAAATCCAAATGAAAATATATTTTATAAATGCAAACGCCTTTAGCAAATTCTACAACCGCAAATGTTCCTTTAATAATATCATTTATAAAAATAAAACTTCACTTGCCCAATATTGTTGTCCCTAAACACAAATAATAAAACGCCAATAGTGGAATATAATTAGAAAAGTGTAATAGTATGATGTTTATCTACCCTATTTCGGGAATAGATAGACTCTTCCATCCACTATGAATAGAGTTACGGCTAAGTGTCTTGGAAGTCATTAGTGGCAATCATAGCCACAGTATCTGACGCATACTTTCTGTTACATTCTATTCTGTACAACTGTAAATACACGGTAGTAAAAATACTAGAGTGTTGTATTAATTATCATTTACTCATCATGATAATAAAAATAAGCTAGCACTTATAGATTCCTAAACACACCCTGTTATATTTGCCTAAACGAAAAGCTAAAGATAATTAGATTCAGTGGCATGTTATAACTTTCATTTTGGATCTTCCGGACTGGATGTTCCGTTTTTTGCCTCTTCGCATTTTTCACGGGTATTTACGCATACAGACTACACGAACTTCTCTGAATGTTATGGAATACTCAGCCTTTTATGGACAACATCTGAACTTTTGAGTACTTTAAGTATGCCTTTTTTACAATTTTTTTACTTTAAAAAACATTTTTATTGAGGTTGATTTCCTTAATTTATGATCTATTTAGCCTAAACATGTTTTATATGCATTTATTAATTTGCAAAGTGTAAAGTTACCGGTTATACTTACCTTGCCGAGTTTTATCCTCTGATAAAAAAATATTTGGAAATCCATGGATTAAGGATAATGATATTCCTCCTTGTTTTTGAATTTCTGATAATTTAATAAATATTTTAATTGTACAACTTTTATTCTCATCATTCATGTTCTGAATGTATTGGTCTATTCATTATATTAGGCTTTCTATTATCACGGTAGATTATTATTTAAAGATACATCCTTGATCTTTAAATGTTATTCAATGGTATATATATATATATATATATATATATATATATATATATATATATATATATATATATATATATATATATACACACACACACATATATATATATATATATATATATATATATATATATTAATGTTTTACAGAAGGTCAGAACAACATCGATAGCGTCGGTTTTAACTCCTAACAAAGGGGACCTATAAAGGCCTCTTTATCGAGGCTCTCTTCAGCCTCTGTTTATGTCTGTCTTCCCGGGAGTTGGCTGTTCACGCGTTATGTTAATTGTCTCACGATATTTCGATGTAAAAATTATGTACATTAAATGATAATGTACATAATTTTTACAAATTGGGTATTTAATTATGCAGATTATGCCGGTAATTTTGTCATGTGCGAGCAAAAACAGGTGTTTTCTTGTTCTTTAAAAAAATGTGTCGATAAAATAACAATGTCATTTTCACCTCCGATCTCACAGAAATACATTTACAAATTAAAATTTAGAATCCTGAATTGTAAATTCATGACAAGATTTAAGAATCAGATTTAAAAACATAAAAAATACCTGAACGGTGAAAGAAAGAGAAAAAATAAAAATGCGAATATAAATGGATCTCAAATGCTAACTTAAAGTATATATTTAAATATACATCGTGTTTCGTAAGACACAAATTCAGTCATATTTGATTGTAGTGTAAGGGGGACCACTCTTACTTTCATTTATATTATATTAACTTAACTAAGAAAATTAAGAAATGATATAATAAATAGTTATAATCAATATTATTAAGTATTAATGAAAAAATGAATAAATATAATAATATAATGATTAAAATATTTAATTAATTAAATGTGGGAGAGAATAAAATAATACTCAAAACATATTTTTTTATGAATTAAGTAAAGAAAATTTAATTGAAAAATGAATTAGTAAATAATAATAAAAATTACAAAATATATTAAAGATGACGGTTATAAATATCATCATAATAAACTTACAAGTTAAAAAGAAATGAGAAAATTTTGAAAAATAAACCCTCACGAAAAAATCCAAATTAATCAAAAAGTAATAATTGTTAATAAAAAATTAAACAAAATAAATTAAGCATATTTTTGTTTAAAAATTCAAAGAAATTCTAAAAAATAACTCAATTCAATAAAACCTTTTATACTGTTTATATATTCTAAACTCTCATGCTTTAATCTGCAAGCAAGGAGGCATCCGAATTAAGGGGCATGTTGCATGCGAGGTTATAGGTAAACGAAATGGGGGTCTGAAAACCTATATGGTTCACTCTGTGGACTCCTCTCCCTCCCTTTGAGCGAAAACCTGACAGGAAACTTTTCAAAGTTGAACGTTTTAAAAAATACGCTAAAAACCTAAAAATTATCATTTAAAGGAGTACAAAACAACTCCCACCACCCATCTTTTTATAAATGCGACATATGGTCACATGGTATAAGATTGTTTCCCTCAAATTCTCTTTCATGTAAGGATGAGTGTCTTCCTATATGTGTGTATTAATCTCGTCATTTTCTTATATTTATTGTTATTATTTGTATAACTATAAATTATATTCTGCTTGTGTGGTGAAATGTTGCGGATATCATCTTAGTCCTGTCTAGGGTGTTTCTCTCTCTGTAATCTATGTTCCCAGTTGATTAACAGTGCATTGCTTCTGTGAATACAACCTTTGAATACATCGCTCCTTCTATTTAAGGCAAGTATACCGGGGTCATAAATAGCCCGTATTATGCTGTATTTCTCCGCGTTGCATAGGGAGCATAGGTTCGAAGCTGATGACGGTCTTCTCTCTTCCTCCTTTCATTTAATGGTGAAGAATACACCCTTATCTTTAAATTATCATATTCCGGTAGATAGTGCTCTCTTTGCCTTTTCCTTATATTCAAAAGTGTGTTTATGTGCTATACGCACATGAACACACTTTTGAATATAAAGAAAAGGCAAAGAGAGCTTATACAGCACTGCTTGAAAGGTCCCTGTATCAAGCTCATGTATGTTTCAGTTCTCCCGCTGGGTTAACTTGTGATAGTTGCTTCATATACAAGGGATTCCACTTTGTAGTTTCCACCTAGGGGACAGTTTTCATGGGACGTGCAAGAACAGCACGTGTCTTCTGTTGGCTTTGGTTCTGTAGAAATAATATTCTTTACGGATGGGGTGCTTGAGTAATTTATTTTAATCGTATTTTCATTAAACAATTTGTGTAGTTTTTATTGTGGGGGAGTTTTTATCTAGTAGTTTAAGGAAAGTATTCCTACCCTTGTCTTGGTGTTAAAGTAAAGGGGGTGAGAACCATATGACGTTCCGTTTTCTATTGTGTGTTTATTTGGTGCTTCGTTATGTGTGGGTTAGTATGAGATCTTGTCTGTAAATCCGCTATTGCAGAGTGATTCGTTGTAATATGGTGCTGCTTGTTCAAAAATCGCAGGATTGGATAAAAGATCTGAAATCCTTTTACTGATGTTTCTGAACATATTTTTTTTTAAACTGTTGGGGTGTCATGATCCTTTGTTTATGTATTTCAGGGTTTCATTTGGTTTGTGGAAAGGTTTGTGTGTTTTACTTACTAGGTGAAGGGTGGTGTATATGAAATCAACATAGCTCAGATTGGTATTTATAGTGATTTTGAATCCTAGTTCTTGAAATGTTTTTGTTAACTTTTTTCTAAGCCTATCTAAAGTGTTTCCGTTGCAGTCGCTTGAAAGGCACAGGCCGTCATCTTTGTATAGACCGAACAATGGTCGGGTAATTTGTTTTTGAGTGTATCTAGTAGGAACAGTCAGATTAAGACGCAGACTTATGCACTGTCGTACTGCCCATAACTACATCAAATGGGTCTTCGGAGTTGGATCTTTTTACCCACGCCTTGTCTCCGAAGAATAGAAGAGTTTGTCTGACGTGCACAATTATCTCTTCATCTGGTTAACTAAGTTCAGTGGATGTTGACGCAAAATTGATTGCATTATCTAGTGTTTTTTTTAGTGATAGAGGGGAAAAAAATTAACTATGTCAAGTTATATGAATGTGCATCTATGTGCTTCTGGTATATCATGGAACCAATTTAGTACTGAATTTGTATTTTCCTGAGGTTAGTTTTATTTATTATTGTTTTTACTATTTTACGTGTTATTTCCTGGCTGGCTATACCTATCTCACTTTTTTTGCTGGGTTTATGAGTCTGCACGTTGGCGTGTTTGAGAAATTCTTCTTACGTTTAAAAAAAATAACAAATGTCTTTCTCTTCGCCAGATGATTAACTCTGTATTTGATACCTAATGTTATGGCTATTTCACTTGCTTCTCTGTTTATATTCCTGTTTCTTTCTTTGCTATTCGATACTTGTAAGTGATGGAGTTTTTGGTCAAAAGTGCTTTTCTCTCTTTTGTCATACTATATATGTTTTTGCTCTTGTCAGAGAAGAATAGTGTTCGTTGTTATTAATATAACGCGTATACAGCCAACTTCCAAGAAGACAGACATAAACAGGCTGAAGAAAGTTTCGATATAGAGGCTACATAAGTTAGAGTTTGAAACCGACGGTACCAATGTTCTTCTAACCTTCTGTAAAGAATTAATAAAGAAATATTACGCTCTTAATTTTTTTTTTTAAATAATCGAGCACACTGCTTGGATTCTCTCTCACTAACCTTACAGATCGACATATATATATATATATATATATATATATATATATATATATATATATATATATAAAAGGTTAGTGGAAGAGAACCATAGCAAAGTGTTCGATTATTAAAAAGCATTAATATCTTGGGTGGCCATTCTCACATTTTACATTTATATTAAGAAATAAGATAACACATAAAGCGTGTTTACGGACGTTTCGAAGTTTATTTGTTTTTTTAAAGTCTGGTATAAGGCAAAGAATAAAATGACTCGATGAATTTTTCATTGGTTTGCTTATTAACAAAACGCTTCTAGTCAGGAAATAAATGGAAAATCACCCAATAGTAAGAAAGAAAATAAAGACAGACATATCTATATGTCCATATATATATATATATATGATTATTTTTATTTACACAGACATGTACAAAATCTGCGTCACTGGCATGTCGATGTTATCGATCAACAGTTATTATAAACTGAGATCTCATCAGGCAGAGTTAGAATCCGATCTTAACCTCAGATCATATTTGGAGAGAATGAAGTGGAGAGAAAAAGAAGAAGAAAAGAAATTTAGAATTTCAAAATTTAGGGAGTCACGTTCGTTCAAATATATATATATATGTATATATATATATATATATATATATATATATATATATATAATAGCATAAACAAACTCCAACATCAAAAAGATATTAATAGCGGAGAGATTATATGTGTTACGTCTAAGACGTCCAATTCTTTTATATAGAAGTAACCTTATTACTTATGGGGTTGTTATTTGGTTCACAGATAAACATGTGTTATTCAGACTCAACATAAAACCACGTTTATAGCTTTGTAAGTTAAATGGTAATTCATCCCTGACACACGCACACACACACACACACACATATATATTATATATATATATATATATATATATAATTTAGTAATTAATGTGTATATTGTAAACTAATAAAATGTATGATGTGTATGTTTTTATACCCAGTATTTACTTCAACAATTCTAAATGTGTTAGTAAAGCTTAGTAGTAGTAGTATGAAAATATATTTATGGTAAATAAGCTACACAGAAACGTTTATGTTGGTTTTATTACTTCCTCCCCGAAGCTGTTTATTGCCATCAGCCAATGGGTTACAATCCCTTTTTTTAGAAAGTGTTTGGCTCTTTTATTTTATTCTTATCAATCGTCATTTTGAAAGTGTATTCTCTGCTTTCAGTAAGCTGCTAAATGTTAAAATTGATTACGTTTACTTTAGATCGGGATAATCAATACACTTTTGTTAAGCAAACAAATAAATACAAACATCTTAACTCAAAATAAATCTAAAATGGCGGTAGGTAAAATTTAAAAAAAACAGAATTAGGACCGATAAATGATTTTTGTTTTCACGTGTGAAAGTACGACCACTTTCTGTTTGTTTGATCTATCTAAAAATGGAGAGTGTTATAACGCCTCTCAAACAAATAGATTTGCAGCCATTGTCTAGTTTAAATACACAGCTTGCAAAAGATAAGAAATCAACGAAGTTGATTGGTTAATAACACGTAACTTAATAGAGAACTTCAGTTTTTTTCAGCCTTGTGGGTGTATTTTTTATTAGCACTCAAGAAAATTAATATTATGAATCTTCGTTATATCATGAAGATGTATGTGTTAGGGGTATACCGTGATAATGGTATGCAAATAAAAACATTTTGTGCAACAATCGTGCAATTTTAAATGAAAAATTAATTTATTTAATTGTTTTTTTGCAAGCTTTCGTTGTAGAACAACATTGTAAGGCGAGACTGTCTTATAGTTTTTTTTTCTTCTTTTCTTCCTCCTCATTTTGATGGTATTAACCCTGAGGGGTCGAATCACGACACGACCAGAAAGAGACGTCAAGTTCTTAAGACGTTAGGATAAGTAGTTCTGGATTTTCATTTAAAATTGCATGATTGTTGATTTTCAAAATATTTCACTTTAATACATTCTAATCCGTGCTTCAAAGATGTTAATTTCCTTACTTATATATATATATATATATATATATATATATATATATATATATGTATGTATATATATATATATATATATATATATATATATATATATATATATATATATATATATATATATATATGTGTGAGTAAAATATTTCAACTGTTAGAATGCATTACAATTTGTAATTTTTAAACGGTTAAGAGATCAGTCAAATGCAGATATATATTTTTTTAGAAAAACATATTATTTATTTAAAATTCAAAGTTTCGATTCACACAAGAATCTTCGTCAGGATAATACAGACAATATTTTTCTTTCTTTTCTAAATATTATATATATATATTTATATATATATATATCTTTCAAATTTTCCTTCATTGTCTAATTATATTTTATTTAATTGTCTATTTATATGTGAGATCTTAACAATGAAAATATTCTATATAATATTAGATGGCTTATTGTTTTAACGATTAGACTTCATAAGCCTTTTTAGATTAGGCTTCGAGAAATCATTATCGATAGTTGAACATAATGATAACATATTCAACACAAAGTATGAAATATTTTCTTATTGTATTGATAATAAACTGTTAAATATCGCTATCATAAGATCTAATAGTTCCATATTTCTATTTTACCTAACACAATGTAATATAATTAAATATAGAACCCCTTTATATATATATCACATCTAAGCATTTAGAATTATAGTAATTTCTACCATAATCTTGATTTTATGATAGCAACATCATATTGGGAACTGATATATGTATTTGTTTTGTCTTAGTTTACCAAAATAATTCGTCTTACATAGAAAAAGGATTAATTTTTAACAGTATAGGTTCGTAATACTATAGTATTATATAGACTTAGCCATAACCTGAAAAATTAGGATTTTATTAATTTATGGTAAACTCTTTCAGATTCTATCCCTATTAATAACATACTTATTTATACTAGAGTAGTTTCGTTCAAATACTTATTATATAAAAAATATTATTCTATCACATATAATATATTAAGTCGCTAATCGTAGTTGATTTTGGATTTGTAAAGTTTTTTTTTTAGTGGGGAGCTGATTTTATTATCCGAAAGTTAAATTCTGAGTTTAATTAGAGTTATTGCCCTTCAACTGTAAGATTCGCTTCACAAAATAAAATTCGAAGTTAATAGAATCAGACAAATTTGGGATTGGGTATGTCTACCCTTTGAATGTCAGCAGAGTTCCACTAGTATTATTCTAGTTGATTTTACAATCATAGATCATCATTTCTTTCGGAAATCATCGGATGATTCGGAATTCTTCTGAAATATGAAGCATGTTGATAATTTCTTACTGTTAAGATTACTAATTATTTTCAGAAAATATAATGCATAATATTTGATAGAACTTATTAAAAACTTGAACTGTATACGTATTGATATTCGAATCTGATATCCAATTATCATACCCAGCCATAAAATTAGAAACAGATTAAAACAAAGAATCTAGATTAAAGACGTTCGGTCTAAAAAAATATCTAACTTATTTACTTCTGCATTGAACGATCGAAAAAGAGGTGATATGCCGTAAGCAGAACAACCAAACAATCTTATCACCCTTTTATTTCTTAATTTGATTCGTTCTTTTTTAAAATGCTTTTGTTTCTTTATTTCTATGTTTTCACGTTTTAAAATTGTAGCCTTAATCTCTGACCCCGCCCCTTTCCCCCTTCTTTACTTTTATTAAGTCAACTCTCCATCTTGCAATCGCTTTCATTGTAAATCTTCTTCCGTCTGGTGTTGATTGAATTAACACCAAATGGTATCTGATCGTATTACGGCGATGATGAAATATGCTCACAAGGTCTTTTTACCCGCGTGAGATCCAAACCACATTCCGAACATAGGTGGGTGCAACACTTGCCCACTTTCAACAACATCACATTAGGGTTCAGCACGTCGACACTGGTACATGGGAGTTTACAACATCAGAGAGGTGCATCTTGGAAGATGAATTTTCAATAAATAGCCTTATGCCAATATGTGATCAATCAACACGGGTATCACGTAGAAATACTACTTTTATCACGCAAGAACTACTACTGCTGCTACTACTACTATTACTACTACTACTACTACTACTACTACTACTAATAATAATAATAATTGCATTACCACTTACGTTCCAAAGAAAACCAACGGTCATATGAGATAGAAGTCAGTGATAAATGGATGTTTTGTGGACGCAAATTGGTTTGCAATTGTTTGCGAAAGAAGCCGAGGGTGTTGGAATTATGGGGAAACTTGTTTTCACTCATATCCCAAGGAACATTACTTGTTTGTGTTGTTTCAGATCCGCGATCACTGCTAATAACTCGTGTGAGAACTTCTAGGGAGATTATTATTATTATTATTATTATTATTATTATTATTATTATTATTATTATTATTATGATCAGCGAGAAATCAATGGTAAACAGCTGTTGCGATACTGCAAGGTTATTTGCGGTGGCTATTGAAAAGAGGTGGAGAATACTGGAAATCTAGGGATACTTGTTGTCACTCAGACTCCAGGGAATACCACCGGTTGTCGGTGAGCAATCACTGATGACCTGTGTGAGAACTTCTAGTGAGTACAAATAATAATAATAATAATAATAATAATAATAATAATATTAATGATGATGATGATGATGATGATGATGATGATGATGATGATGATGATGATGATGATGATGATGATGATTAATTAATAGTAATAAAAATAATAATCGTAGGACATTAAGAAATATTGGATCCGTATGTACGTTATCTCTAATCCTACAGATTTACAAAGATGAGATTGCTTGATCGACCAAGAAAAAAGTCATTTATTTTGAAGCAAATATGCTAGATGCGTTAGATATTTGAATACTTATTTAAACCCATAAAGATTATTATCCATTAGGATAAGTCAAAGAAAATAATTACATAAAAAAGTGACAGAGAAATATTCTCAGAATGCTATTTTGTTATTTCCTTTTAAACATTGCATCAGTTGATTTTTGTGTCATTGCTGATTGCCGAGCTTTGAACCCTGATGCTAACCCTAATCCTAACCCATAATAAAATCGTGTTTCGAGTTAGTACGGGATCATGTCTACAAAACCCAAAGTGCACACGGAATGCAGTTACTGATTCTTTCTTGATAAGTGTTTCCACGATGAAAGCGCGGTGTCCAATGGCACAATATGTACATTTGGAAAATAAAAATACATTTTTCATTATTTATTCTAATTTGCTATTATCAAACCATAGAAATCTATCTGATCATTTTGCCCCCACATATTAAAAGAAAGGCAAACAAACGGTGTTACATTTTTTTTTTGTTATTTTTTCTTGTGATATTTTCCGTAACTCTATTTACGTTGAATATTAATTTGGTTATCTGCTCTCAACACCAATTATTTTAGTTACAGTAATCGATGAAAATGCTCAGAAAATATAACATTTCTTTGGGAGTGTGTGAGTGAGTGTATGAGAGAGAGAAAGAGTGAAGAGAGAGATAAAACAGTAACGCGTAGTAACTTTTACGAATATGACCCATTTTAAAATAAACGCTAATAAATAAATGAAATCACTAATGTAGATGATTTTTTTTTCTAATTTTGACTTTACCCATTTTAAAATAAATTATTCGAAATGGCATTTTGTCATCCCGTGAACTTAAGCATTTTTAAAAACCTACATTTGTATTCTTTTTATTTTAATATAATTTTTATATAATTAGTACTTTGAAATTATCTCTGTCGATGCCTGTCTTTTTTTTCTGTTATTCTGGCTAGGCTGGTGAGAAAAAATCGTATCTGTCAATAGTAACGTCGAAAAGGCTTTTGTGAATTCTCATCCAACCGGTTTTGTTGTAGTATAGCAATAACTTGTGACAGTGCTTGTTAATCCTCATATCGTAGTTTGTTATGTTTACGCTGTGTCGTAGTATTATTTCTGTTATAGATTTGTAAAGTTTTTATATAAAATTGAAAGTTGATTTGTCTTTATTTTTTATATTTGCTAATCATAAACCTAAACCTCGTTTCAATGGTTTTCGTCCATTAGTGTAGTCTTCGTATTTTTCTAATATATATATATATATATATATATATATATATATATATATATATATATACTAAAAAGGTCAAATTCATGTACAACAGGTTCAAAATCTCGCCAATTATGCATTTCCGAAACAGTTATGATAATTGCATTCGATAAAAGTAAAAATGTAATTAATTGCAACAACGAGTTGCTTGCAGCCTGTAAACATAAAAGATATAACTATAACACCTTAACAGCACGATCTGCCTCTTAAATACTAATATTATCATTATATGCGTATCCTTTATGACATGTTTTTTAAAACTTCCTTTGACATTTTAGTCCACCCACAAACTTTAAAACTAATACATTTTACATACTTTTTATATAACCTCATATAATACTATTCTTTTACTGATTTTTCCTACAAAATATATGCGTTACGTTAGCATCTACCTTTAAGCTTAGCATTAATACTGCCTTATATTAATATTTATTAATTTATTTTTATGTTAATATACAAATTTCGCCGTGCTTAGCTGGCGATTTATATTGATGTAGTAGTGAGTCATTTTCCCGTTTTAAACCTAATATAGAGAGTACTTTTAATTTAATTGTATGATTTCAGTATCATCCTTCGCATATAATCCTCCCTCTAATTCCCAATATATATATATATATATATATATATATATATATATATATATATATATATATATATATATATGAAGATGTTATCAATTTCCTAATATATATATATATATATATATATATATATATATATATATATTTATAGAGATAGAAGAAAAAAGAGTGATAAATATGCGACGATTGTCCAAATTTATTTCAAATTTCAATTGGTATTTTTTTAATAATATTTCATATATTTTTCAAATATTTGAACTTTGTTTTTTTCGAAAGCCAACTTATCTATCTGTATTTCTCCTCTGATGATAAGATCTCGATCTTTGAAAAACCTTGGCTTAAGGAAAGAATAATAAACACTAGTTTATTACTGAATACATCTTGCATTGAACAATTGAAATTTGAAATAAATTTGGACAATCGTCGCATATTTATCACTCTTTTTTCTTCTATCTCTACAATTGCTCTATCTCGTATATTAAGCTAATCCTCTTCACTATAGGTTCCATCTACTAAAAGTTTTACTTTTGGTTTATATTTGATCCTATATATATTTATATATATATGTATATGTATATATATGTATATGTATATATATTTATATATATATAGCTATGTATAGCTATATATATATATATATATATATATATATATATATATATATGTGTGTGTGTGTGTGTGTGTGTGTGTGTGTGTGTGTGTATATATGTATGACTATATTGGAACTTTTTATAAGTATCGTTTCGTATTTGAATATTAGATTTTGAGGAAGCCAAAAAACGATATATGCTTTTTTTTCTTTAAAATATACATTTATTTACCTTAAAGTATTCTTGCAAGCTTTCGGTTTTAAAAGTCATTTTTAAGCAACATTTTTTAATAAATCATTTTCTGGTTCAGAAATATTTCGTGAATGTCCTTTGAGGTGTTGACTGGACGATATGGAAGTCTTTAGTTCCTTACGTTGCTCGCGTGAAAATGTTATAGGAAATATTGGCACTTTTTCTAAGTCTCGTTTCGTATTTAAATATTAAATTTTGAAAAAAGTCGAAAACGATATAAGCTGATTTTCTTGAAAATAAGTATAAATTTACCTTAAAGTATTCATGCAAGCTTTCGGTTTTCAAAACCATTTTCAAGCAATATTTTTTTGTTATAAAGCATTGTTTTGTTTTTCCTTGGAGATGTAGAAATCTCTCGTGAATGTCCGCTGATGGTTTGACTCGACGATATGGAAGTCTAATATGCCCACGTGGCTCGCGTGAAAATGTTATAAGAAATATTGTCATTTTCTTATTAGTATCGTTTCTTATTTGAATATACAATCATAGGAAAGTTAAAAAACATTACATTATTTTCCGCGAGCCTCCTAAGATTCCCAGACCCTCCACTTCTTTCGATAACTATTTACAATAACTTTGTGGTATGACAACAGACGCTTACCATTGATTTCTCGTTTGCAACGACCATTGGTCATCTCTTGGTTTCGGGTGGTAATAAGCCTCCCCAATGTGTCAGTACTCTCTGCACTCTTCCAGTGAAGGTGTGGTCAGTGCTCTCCTTGCTCGATCTTTCCATCCTCCTTGACCATTTATGACTATTTTTTCTAGTATCAGCCCAAGGTGGTGCTATAACTGAGGGTATTTTATGAACTTTCTTGCAGTTTCTGTTTCTTGGTTCTTGTGGTGGTGTTCTTTCTGTGTTTTTGTTTATGTCTCCCTGGCAGTACGCGTTTCGTACACTCATCATTCTCAAAAGGGGCGTGGTTTTTCTCGTTTGTTATACTCGTCCCTGAAAGGGCCGTGGCAGTTCACATTTAATACTTGTCATTTGTAAAACATCATAAATCACATAGTTCATATATTGTTTGCATACCTTTAGATTTCCCCCTCGCCGTGTAGGGGGCCGTGTCGTCTAGTGGATGAATTATTTCTTCTTTCCTTCCTGTCGTGAACCACACCGTCCGTTGTCGGCAACAAAAGCTTCCTTACCGACTCACCAAACAACAATCTTTTTACTTTCAATTCTTTTTATCACAAGCGTAGTTATTTAATCAGCTGGGAGTCATTCACTACGTCTCGAGAGAGAGAGAGAGAGAGAGAGAGAGAGAGAGAGAGAGAGAGAGAGAGCAAATCACGATATTATTGTAGTTACCTAACAATTATTTTCTTAACCATTCATAGAGGGGGGAAAGGATATCTCTCGCTTGTATTTTCTTAGGGAAATATTTCTCTTATCTGTTGTAGTTTACATGGTAACAATCACGTCTCATCGGTTTGCCTCCAAACCCTAGACTGGCTAAACTCGCCTCTCATGAAGAACGAGTGACGTCACGGATCCCTTCGTTTTCCCACGCAAGGGCCTGTGACGCCACAGAGCCCTTCGCAGGTGCACATTGACCCTTGATCTGAGATCTCGTCACACAGTGAACTTGTCACGGCTGTGATTTCTGACTGTGAGAACAGGCCCTATTCTGAACTCGACTGCCGGATCCACCCCGCGTTAATTCGCGCAAGTCAAACCAACGATTTCCAACGGTTAGTCTTCGTATCTTATTGTGTTTGTTTCTGCCTTTAAGGATTTTTCATTAAGATTTCAGCTGTGTTCACCATTGTAATCCGTTGTATGGTCTTAATCTTACCTTTATTCCAATTTCTCCCACTCTTTCTTCCGGGTTCTTCGGGACTGTTTCTAGTGCTCCTACGATTATTGGTTTATATTGACTATCTTCATACTTCATATTATTCTTCTTCTTCTTCTTATTATTATTATTATTATTATTATTATTATTATTATTATTATTATTATTATTATTATTATTATTATTATTATTATTATTATCAGCTGTCTCTAATCACTGTTTTTCAACATTTATTCTAGTCTCTTCTCCGTCTTCTCATTATATTAAGCTACACGCCAGAGTTGACCACTTTACGTTCAATTACTTTAGATAATCCATAGTCTGACAATTGTTTACTAAATAAACATTTGATCGTCTTTTCATAAAAAAATTCAGTATATCCAATTACTTTAATATTACTTAGAGTTTGCTTTTAGAATTTAGTCATACTTTTTCAACTCTAACAAAAAGATTAAATTTCAAAATAATTTTGTTTTAAAATCATAATCATTTATGATTAAACGTAAACATGTAGGTCAGTAGTTAATCTACATAAGAAACGTGAAAACGTTTTTGACCGACCGATTTTACCCATTTCGGTTTATTTCATTTTTTATTTTTATTTTTACTTATAGTATAATTAATTGCTATAAACATTTAATCTTTACTTTAAAGTTTTTTTAATATATATCTTATTTTCATATCTTTTTCATATATTTTCCTTAAGCCTAGACGTTTTATTTTCAAGATTATATACTAGTTTTGTGTTTCTTGTTTATTTACTAATTTATGTATTAATTTATCTATGCACATCTATTTATGTTTATATTAATATTTATGCATGTATATATATATATGTTTGATTTTTCCTTATAAACGAGCACTCTACGAGGGTTCGTAACCCACTAGCAATTACATACGTATATATATATATATATATATATATATATATATATATATATATATATATATAAGAAAGGGTATTTAGACATATTTTTTTAAACCATTGTTTCGTAATAGTATTATATTTTTTTTTGAAAAAACATAACAATGGTGGTGTAAAATAAATAAAATTTATTTTCATCTTAACTTTCGAGAATATACTTCTCCTTGTCAAAGAGTGTTTTTCTTTTCTTCTGTTTCTTCATGGAAACAGACTTCGAGTCAGAAAATCACGTTATGTCTGAAGGCGATAGGGTATTTAGACATATTTTTTAAACCATTGTTTCGTAATAGTATTATATTTTTTAAAAAATCGAAGTCCATTTCCATCGGACGATGAAGAATTATGGGTTTTTCAAAAAAAAAATTAATAATAATATATATATATATATATATATATATATATATATATACATATACATACACGGCACAATCACGTTGACACGCCAGTTCTCGTTAGATTACCGAAGTTAAGCGGCGTCGAGCCTGGCCAGTACTAAATGGGTGACCATTTGGGAATACCAGGTGCTGTATGTGCTCTCTGCTTATCTCGGCATTGTTTCCAGTCGTCTTGTCATTGGAATCAAGCAATGCCGACTCAGGAGAGCGGTTGTTGGGATTGCGCAACCCTTGCAATTACAAATTCACGCGCGGGCAGCCCCTGGCGGGGCACTTATACGTCGAAATCGACGGGAGAGTCCATAATATATATATATATATTAATACGCTAGCGTATACCTACCAAGTTGTGTCACGCTCTGACACTCCTTTTTAGAAGACTGGAGCGAAGGTGCGGGGGAAGACAGTGGGGCAAGACAGTAGAGGCGACCAAGTTGAGGAGGTGGGGTGAGGGGCGACCGGTGAAGAGACAGCTTTTGCCCAAGACAATGAGAGGAGGAGAGAGATTGTAACACGTTTGCTTACGGAGGTGGGTGTGGGGGGCTGGGCAACGCTGGGTACCCTTGCTAGTATATATAAATACACACACAATATATATATATATATATATATATATATATATATATATATATATATATATATATATATATATATATATATATACGTATGTAAGGTAATTGTCAAAATTTGTTCCATACATTTGATGTGGTTTCTATAATATTACAATATTGTATAATATATATATATATATATCTATATATATATACATACATACATACATACGTAAATATTGTTTCTGTCTATTCACTGTTATGTAGGTCAGTAGTTAATCCACATAAGAAACGTGAAAACGTTTTTGACCGACCGCCTTTACCCATTCGTTTAATCTTTTATCTTGAAATACTAAGCTTTGGCGATTATGTGATCATAGATCCTATTTATCGCATAATTTAAAACACGTCGTTCTTGTGTCACGGATGCGTTTTGATGACGACACCAAGGTCACGACCCAGGATAATGGCTGTACGAACCAAACGAAACGTGTCCGACTAAAACGCCAAATATGGGAAATGATCTTAAATAATAAAAGTAACCCTAACTACCTAGCCGGAAGCCCCGGCAATGCCGAATAACCCTTGCTGCTTTCTCTCTTTCTTCCTGGTCACCGGTTTGTCAGTTTTCTACATACCCCCGACCCGCCGATCCCGCAACTCCAAAACCAACACAAGCATCTAACCCACCTACTGGTTGACTAAATGATTATGGCCGTCAGCCAACCCACAGATGGACACGCGATATACCGACAAGTAATGACCTGTCCACTGACCTCTCTATGACCAGTGGTTGTTTTCACACTTCAAGAAAGAACGGACACGAAGCAACGCTGGCGCCTTGTGGTATTAAGTCAGACTGACGATATTTTCGACCACTGTGCAGATAAAGAAAGATAAAACGCAGTCACGAACGTTCGGAACAGTATTTGGGAAAACTCGAGATGGACATCATTGTAGAGATTTTTTTTTTAATTTGAGAAACGATGGTTTATAAAAGAATCTAAACATGGACCATAATTCTTCTTTCTTATTTCTAATGAGTAGCAACTTATCAAGGCCAAAAGCCACTCGAAGATAAGGGTACACGAGATGGTAGATTATCAGTTAAATGATGAAGAATATTTTAGGATGATTGAAAATGATGAATGGAATGAACCAATTTGGTTATTTAAGTAATGAGTCAGTAATTAGCAAGGTTCAAAGCAACTCGTGGATAAGGATTAACAAGATGGGTTAATTGTCAGTTCAAGAATGAAGAATATTATGAGAGAAATGAAAAGCTGATTACTGAAATGAACGAAGTTTGATCACCTCTGAGAACTTTTTATGGCAATCATTTGAAGACAACCATGTTGTAGTCTATAGGGAAGCAGTCCTGTGGTAATGTGTTCCATATTTGTCTCTCGAGATATTCGATGACCTTTAAAAAGGATTTTTGTTATACTAATGGGTCGTCGCTTTCAATGTCCAAATGTCACACGAGAATATAGGTTAATTAGTTCGACCGGTGATTCAAACACCTTGAGAATTGGGGACGATGATTAAAACTGATCATGATTTGATTATTTAAGAGAACGGCTCGACAAAAATGATTAACATTGATCCTGAAAATTACAATGTTGTAGTCAGCTGGGAAGCAGTACTGTGATAGTGTGTTCCGCGGACGAGTGCCCGTTCGAAAGAAACTGTGGCCATAGAAGTTCCGTTTAACTGAGGAAAAAATGAATATTATTTAGTGGTTGTAGCGAAGCAATTTTTTTCTGAGAGAGTGTTAAAAGATGATGCAGATATTGGAGCTCAGTCGAGCACCTACTATGGAAATAACGATAGAGCAGAGAAAGATTAGCTACGCCTCTTCTGTGAGAAATACGCTGTTACACCATATCGAGTTCATAATGAAACAATGGTGTGAATGAAACCAACTACACCTCTCCCGATCCAGCATTGCTTTAGTTGAAGGAAGAAATACTAAATTAATGTTAACGACCCAGGATCTAATAAAGATACCCAGATTCGACTACTATGCGCGTGTATTTTGTTACTTGCTTTTTTACGGGGAATAATCAAGATATAGGATCAATTTTTAATGTGGCATATCTAGTTTCAGCAACAGAGACACTGAATAGGACAAACAATTTAAAAAATGCTTAGGCGAGACGAATTTCCACCTGCCTCCTCACTTTAACGATGATAGAACAGAGAGTACACGTTGAATAACTTATTTGCAAAAATGTAAACAACTTTTGCAAATTAGACACAAAACCATTAGAAGTATGGAAGGTTGAGATCGTTGGTTACACTCTGAACTCGACGTATTTTGATCCATTCTTCACAGCACTTTTCTTTTCATTCTTTAATAATTTTCCAACACTTTCGCTTCAGCATTTTCCAAAATACTTTTTTTTATTTAATGGACTAACATATTGAAAAATATCATCAATGCTTTATAATTTGATTTGATTTACAAACTATATTTACAAGTGGATCGGAATGAAGGAAGCCCAGATGATTATTAAGTATAAATAAATCTAACGTGTGACGATTTGTCTTAATTGAAAAGTACAAATATATTTTACTTTCATTTAAGTTTCGTATTGCGCGAAAAGTGTGGATATAATCAGGTAATTTTTAATGTTACTACACAAATAAAGTTCAGGAGGAATAACCCAGTATCTTTTAGCAAGAGTTATCTTTATTTTGTACGATTATATACCTCGCATTAACCAATAATGTAGCCTTTATGATCAGTCACTACCACTCGTATCCGACGAGGCTAATGCCTAGTAAAGAATTCTAACGAGAAAAAAATGCTAGCCCGAATGAAATAGAGATATGGTAGACGGGTTGCTGACATTTAAAATCCGACTAACATTTATATATATATATATATATATATATATATATATATATATATATATATATAGAGAGAGAGAGAGAGAGAGAGAGAGAGAGAGAGAGAGAGAGAAGAGGGCAGTGCAGTATCAGTGCAGTTCGAACGAGAGAAAAGTATATATCTAAAGGAGTAAAGCTACCAACATTTGTAAAAACATTTTTTTCAACATTTATTTATTATTTTGTTATTTTACCATTTCATAATGTTATAATGTTATATAACGCGTTTCAAGCGTGGTGCGCTCTCGTCAGATATGTAAATTCATTTGAAGAAATGTCTTTCGATTTGAAAGAGTGTTGTATATATATATATATATGTATATATATATATATATATATATATATATATATATATATATATATATATATATATATATATATATAGTAACCCAGGTAAGGTAAACATTCACATGATAGGAAAGCAAAGAATTTCAATCGAGCTTATAAAAGTGTTCAATATCAAATAGAGCGTCTATGTATATGATTATTTTTTTTATTCATACATACATGTCTGGATGAATAAAAATAATCATATATATATATATATATATATATATATATATATATATATATATATATATATATATATATATAAGTTATCAAGGTAATGTTTACACCCACAGGGTAGAACTCTACTGAATCCTGATTGTTGATTGTGTTTATATAAGAAGGCTCAATAATCAATAGATCTGTTTAATAGATGTAATAAATTTTATTTATACAAATATTATTTGGCTACACATTTGAAAACATGTTTGGGTTAAGTTATAGCGCTACCAAAACATCAAAATAAGCTGTAAAGAAAAACGTTGGCTTTGAAGATGTATGTCTGGATTATAGCTGTGACTGAAACAGGTTTTGCAAATGTGTAGCCAAATAATGTTTAAATAAATAAAAAATATGTATAACTATATGTATATATATATATATATATATATATATATATATATATGTATATTACATTTAAACTTATGTATTCCTAGCTATAAGATTTAAATAGCATTGCATATGCAACATCGATATTTGATTCTAACTGGCCATTACAATCCAAGTTATTCACATAATGAAAATGGAATTCTAAATAATCTTATCGATCACACATTATAGATCATTTATTATTTATTTCAGTAGCATGCACTGTGCATGATTCACCGTTTTGTTACTATTTAAAAATACAAATTCCGACCGCCGATTGAAATGACTTTCGCTTACCGAAAGCTAGGAAATAAATATCGTTTACACTAATTACAATCACGAACAGTCAGGGCAAGCTTTAATCTCAAAATTTGACACGTAAGCAAGCACGCGTCTAATCACAATTTGAACATTCACTTTACATGGCTGGTTGCCATATATTCTGTAACATTTTCGGGCGCGGATAAATTTCACTTCGTTTAAACCAGAATGAACGAATTTGAGGTCATATAAAGTGTTCATCTCTTGCATTAAAACAGTTTTTCAATGGGTTCTTTTCACATGCAAACACTGTTCGTACCGGCCCCGAACCCTAAGTTTGACGTGACGCCGCCAAACATGGCCGCCGTCTTGTTTCGGGACGTCATAATGTTAAGTTGTTGAGTAGAATGCCGTTTCTCTGCTGATGAAGACAAGAGGTGTTGAATCGTCTTCGCTGGTTGGTTTTGAACTATTCGAAAGCTATGTTTAAGATCAGAAGCGCGGAGACCGATTCGGTCAGCACGATTGGCATCAACCTAGAGAAGGAAAGAACAGTGTACACGAGTATAAAATCAAGTCAATTCGGTTAATAGAAAAAAGGAAATATATATGGATTATCAGATAAAGAACTCGGCTGTACATGAATACATCAACATCGTATTTCGGATCTCCGAGTTTAACTATGTTTCCTCGTTTACTCTAGTCTATCAGGTAAAAAATGTAGCTGATTATATTAAGACGAAAATCCAGCAATGCAATCCCGCCTTGTCCTCCGACTCCCTTTTCCTCTATTCCACAATCTGTCAGCTTCTTCAAGGGAGTTGCCCAATACAATCTCCCTCCTCAACACTCATATTCTATCATTGTTTATCCGTCCATTCAACCGTCTGTCATTCGTCGGGCTGACCATAATATTTTGTGACAACGTTGACGTATCTTTCATAATTGTTTTTTCTTTTTATCATATATCTATTTTTATTTTCGAATCACCTCGACAAACCTTTTTTCCCCACAACTGCTCATCCTTCTGCGCTGTCCCCTGATTTTTCGAACTCGTTTTTTTCCATAACAAGTAAACACTAGTGTGGTTTATGAGAACAGAGTGTGTCATATATCTTGTGTTTCACCAAAAAAATGCAATTCATGGCTATATGTGATTGTAGAAGCGTATAGTAATAGTTGTTATTCTTTTAACCCTCTCAGCCCTACTTTGGGACTCCGGCTACTTTGCCACACAATAAAAAGACCGCAGTATACTAAACAAAGTAGTTTCTCTTTCGTACTAATTACTCACTGATACACATATATCTATTACTTACTTATTTACAATTGTGTCGGTTTACATCACACTCTTTCCGAAAACATCAACTATTTTTTAAGAAATATAGAGTGACCTCCCGTTCGATTAAAACAATTTAGCACTTGTTGAACGATGATGAAATATTTCTATTACACTAAAAAAGTTATATTTATTTCTGTTAAGAAATAAATTCTTTTCTAATCATCGATTGGCATGGCTTATCGCACCATTTACCAGACTCCGATGATTAAACTCCTTTGTCTGACATTCGCAGTCGACAGGAATTGCAATAAATACATAGAAGATATTGACAAGTTTGTATCAGACTGAAATAGGATTTATTTATTCTCGTTCCCTGTGAGCAAATTGGTCATACACTGACCAATCGGCTTGCAGAGCGTATTGATATCAACTGTCCCCTCATGGACTATTTTCTACCACCTGGTCAGTTGAAGAATTCAGAGAGAGAAATCGGCCAGCAACGAAGAAACATCTCTCTTCTGTCTTTCCCCTGCATCGTTCCAGCAGCAGCCATCTTCACTGGGAATATATTTGCTGACGACTAGGAAGCCTCTTTTCTTCACTGGGACACAGTTCCAACCCTCTGTTAAATAAACCTTTTTTTGTTGCCTCACTTTCCCGACCCGACCTTGGGTCACATTTTACCTTGGGTGTAAGATAAAAAAACTGGCCTTGTGCCTAACTCCTGGAGAGGAGTAAATCAATACTCGGTTGTTGTTCGTTCAATTCATTTCGTGCGATAAATGTAAGGAAGGGACCAACACCGCCCTTCCATTACAAGTCTACTGTAAAGAAGGTGGACTCCTTCTATCGGGACAGAAAAATTCTCACACATGCCAATATCCTATTTCTCTACAAAGCAACAATTAGCCCATACATTGAGTATCATTGCTATCTCGGCTAGTGCATCAACCCCTCTTATGGTCAGAGTGCATAAAATAGTCTCTAGCTTAATCGGTCTCACACTGTCTAGCAAGCTCCAGTCCCTGTCCCATCGCCACAATATTGCACCCCTGTACTTGTTTTATAAATACTCCCACAGAATGTGTCGTGATAAACTTATTGAAGGTGTACTTTCCTAACGTTAATACCTCGATCACCCAGACTAGCAGCAAAATCTACACCCTTCACTGTAGAGGTCCCCAAATGCGGGAAATATTTCTACTCTAATTGTTTCTTTCCTTGGAACGCTGACTGTTTGGTGCCTGTAGCTCCGACTAAACTAACGTGGACAAATCTAAATATAATGTGAACAAATATATTTCCACTCAACTCCTAACTTAGATTCGTTCCTATAAATCAGACCCCTAATTACAGTAGCCCCTAACATCTCAGTGGCAAAATGTCATATTTGTGGTGAACAAAAGTAGAAATAAAAATTATTATTATTAAACAAAAATGTTATTTTTTAGAAATATTAAAACAGCGTATTTTACAACAATAAACAAGTCAATTCTAATTGATTGCTTTTTTAAACGAGGGTGTAACAATGTTGTTAGCATTCTTCGTTGCTTAAATACTACGATTTCATTTTCTCATTCAATGTACAATATTAAATGCCTAAGGGAATATTCTATAATACAGGTAGTTGAATGTAATTAGAACCTAGGCCGCAATCCATAAACAGCACATACAACGTTTTAAATACAAAGTTTTACTTTTTTTTCATTATTTGAAAGTTCTCACTTTTTCCTAGGCATATATATATGTATATATATATGGCCATTAGCTTTAAAGGCAATGCTCATTAGGTAAAACTAATTTCGAGCTCCGGTCATTTGCAATGTTTACATTTCGGTTCATTGAGATATCACTTACATTCAGTCAGTGTCGCATGATGGCGTAGGGGTTAACATCGCCGACTGTCAGCTCGACGGTTGCGTTTCGATCCCGGCTTGAGATACTAACTGGTCTAGCCGCACTGATGAGCTGTGAAACAGCGAAACAGGCTGTATGTGGCTGACTATATATATATATATATATATATATATATATGAAGTAAGGAAGTTGACATATATGTATATATATATATATATATATATATATATATATATATATATATATATATATATATTATGCTAGAGGGACCAATCGCGGTGAATCCCAGTCTTTCCTAAGAAAAGGTGAGCACTTTCAAAATATGAATATGTATTTAAAACGTTGTATTTGCTGTTACAGATGGTGGCTATGGTTCTAATTACATTAAACCATCTGTATTATATATATATATATATATATATATATATATATATATATGTATATGAATGTATGTGTGTGTGACGAGCCAGTTGGATTATCGAAGTTTAACTTAAAATACCATTGCATGTGACAGCTATATATTTGATTCATGTACGTAATCTACATTCTGTGTTCTCTACATACAAACACGAAATAGAATCAGTTACATATTCTATCTAACCCGATAACTCTCTCAGTAACATACATTGCGCGAGATTCCCCGCTTATTTTCTTGGGTAACCAACATAACGTATATCGAATAGAAACGCTGTGTTTATTATTAATGGAAAGTTAAAGCCTGTATTTTCTTCTATTTTTCTGAGAAGACGTTGCGTGTAAATATACATAAAAATTGTTCACTTTATAATTTATTAAAATACTTAATTACAGCGAACAAGTTAGTAATGAATTTAGTAACTTAGGATTACTCACACAAAAACTTGCTTATTTATCACTTCCTTTTAAAATATGATACTAACTATATGTAACTAATACATTTCCGTTTCAAATTGTATTTACAAATATAAACATGGCCAAACAAAAGAGGTGGATATAAAAGTTAAATCATGTTAATTTATGATACAATTTAAGATTAAGTTTAATCTTTAATAATAAATAACCAAAAAACTGCATTTCTACTAATTTAATTCGTTACAATTTCGAACAGGGAGGTAACGACAACAGCCTAAATTACATTTAGGGTAGCCATCTTGACTTTGATTATGACATTGACTTGTTGATGGCTCAACGAGACGTCTCGTGTATGCGTGCAAATACGTATAAAAACACATATAATCGATTTTATAAATACATTTAATATCTTATGATTTGCCAAATAATCCATTGCTTTAGAACTATTGATTACATTCTGAAGTGTAATTAATACATTTCCATTTAAACAACGTATTCAAAAACAAAAGAAGAGAGAGACACATACGATGTGATATCAGGACCTTACAGTTGCCAATCACAATATTAGACAAAATATGACGAGAGATGTTTTCGATATTCACCAATTTCTGTTCATGGCAAAGTTTCAATACAAAGAAAAGCAAAATATACATCCGAGTACTTAATACTGTTATTATCAACTAAAATATACTAAATATATTTCTGTGTAACTATCATATTACCTACACAAAATGATACATATCAGAGATTAATAGATATTTGAGAGGTTAATTTTTTTATAAGATACATAGAGAGGGGTAAGAGCGATTGTACTTTGACCATTAAAATAATGCCCTCAGGTTATGTTACATAGATACAACTAATAGTATATCAGGTAAAGTTAGTTTAAATGTACGTCTGCACTTCTATATACACCTTTACCGAGCCTCGTTATTAACACTTTCACTACTATTGAGATATTTTATCATACACAGACACACACACGCACACACACACACACACACACATATATATATATATATATATATATATATATATATAGAGAGAGAGAGAGAGAGAGAGAGAGAGAGAGAGAGAGAGAGTAAGTTTAAACTACCTACTAGACACCATCCTCGAGTGTCTTCGGTCTCTCTGTACAAGAGTTTGTCAGGACAACCTGACATTAGGATACTTCCCCCTACAAGTAAACCCTGAGCAAACATTCAAAATAACATAGTATTCAAAGCCCAAATAAGATCCCCTCGACAAGGCTACACACTGGCGCATACAAGGAAGTGTGCACTTTCTTCTAATGCTGTTACCTCAATTAACAGCACTCAGCTGGATAGTCTACTAGACGAAGAATTCTTTGTCTTGCCATCCGATAAGATCAAGAGACAACAAGAAAGATATACTATCACAACGTTTACTGTTGAATTGAGGAAGAAATAAATCAATGTTCTTCATTTCTTTACAAACTCAATGTTTGACAGGTAAAGGAGTACATTAATAGAATATTCGAATATCTATGTAGCTCATATAGAGCTCAAGTGTTTGCTTAATGGAAGGACCCCTTGATTTCTGAAAATTTCGACTGAAGTAAAATGTAACAAAAGAGAGAGAAATTAAGTGTTAGCCTCACAAAGAGGGTCCTTGATTTCTGAGAACTTATCGAATTAAAATTAAAAAAAGATATATATCTATATGTATATATATATATGTACACACATATATATGCATATATACTCATATATATATATATATATATATATATATATATATATATATATATATATATATATATGCATACATTTCTGCATTTATACACATATATATATATATACATATCAGGACCGGCGACACAGTTATAAAAGTGGGGGTGGGCTCTCATAAAAAGTGGGGGGCCCGGTTAAACACATGCATATATAACTTCATTATTGGTGACCGTAAAGTGGGGGGGGCAAGTCAAAAAGTGGGGGGCTGTAGCTCCCCTCCACCCCCCCCCCCGGTGCCGCCGTCCATGCATATATATATATATATATATATGAGAAATGAAAAAGGAAAAACCAAAAGACGTTTTTTTTAATGTATTCATAAACGTTTCGTCTTTATTTGTAAGACTTCTTCAGGATAATAATTAAAAGAAAATGTCATGCAAGTACATAGAAATATTGGGTCAACATGATGGGTTGATGAAAAGTAGTAGCCACTACTGGAAGCGCAGGACAAATGTCCCGGCTGAGAGAAGTCGGTGGCAGAGGGTGAAATGAATGTGGATGGGTTTGAGTGAAAAAGGGGGACTTCTCTCAGCCTGGACCTTGGTCCTGCGCTCGCAGTAGTGGCTAATACTTTTCATCAACCCATCATGTCAACCCAATATTTCTATGCACTTGCATGACATTTTTCTTAAAAGTATCATCCTGAAGAAGTCTTACAAATAAAGACGAAACGTTGATGACTACATAAAAAAAACATATTTTGTTTTTTTCTTTTTCATTTCCCATTACGTCGGATTACTCTCATCCTTCCTTTCTCATATATATATATATATATATATATATATATATATATATATATATATATAGAGAGAGAGAGAGAGAGAGAGAGAGAGAGAGAGAGAGAGAGAGAGAGTCAGAGGGAGGGATAGATAGAGAATTAATTTAGTTTGTGTGACAGATCGCAGCTCTTCTCACCCGGCAGACGAAGACGATCGGCGTGTCTTAAAATGTCACGTCACAGAATTGAACTTCTAAAGCCAGGAATTTAATTATCTGTCAAGTTATCTGTAAATACTTGCTTCGTTTCTACAAATAATTGCATCCGTGATGAGCTCGTAGATATATGTAAGGCGAGTGATTACATAATTATAGAATCGATGTTAACTATCGATATTTACTCATGGCTCAAATCCAACGGATGAAATATGCATTATGGGTATCAGTTGGTCAAATATATCAGATTTATATTGAATTTGATCCATCGTCATGCGACAATAATTAAGCAAGATTTTATGAATTTCAATATCTTCTGAAGACCTCTTAAATTGTAAGTATATCCTTGAATCAAAATCATATAATGAATTTTGATAAAAAATAGAATAAGAATTCTAGACATAAGGATAAGTGGCATTATTATATGATTTTAATCTAAATAAGGAGACAAATTTGGCGCAAAATTGTTTTATTCAGGGAATTCATTTTACCCCTCCTTGGGCGGGTATTCTTCTAGCGCATATATAATTAGCTCTGTATATATGTTTATATATTTCTATGAAAATGACTCAGTCCTACATTTATTAACCAATCGTTATAACATTATCAATACAGCCACTAAGCGTAAAGGTTCGTAATGTTTGCTATATGTAAGTTAGTTTAGTTTTATGCAAAGGGTAAAAAGGAAGGCAATCCTATCGCGAAAATTTGTATGCATCCGATTTTTGTGAAATTTTAACAATAGGTGTTATACAGTAATTACTATGTACTCCCAAGTTTTCATTTTATTTGGGGTATTTTAAAGTGTTTAGAATGACTAATATGGGCACGCCCTTCGATTTTAATTTCAAATATTTTAGATTTTCATTGAATTTGATCTACAGTAATTAGACACCAATTAAGTTAGATCTCTTTAATTGCAATTTCGTCTGAAGACTCTTTAGCCTTAAATTTTATACATTTTCAGGAATGTAATGAATTTCGATCGCAATTGGAATAAGTAGTATTAGTATAAGGTTTATGTCATGGTGTGATGGTCATCTATCCAATTTCGTTATTATATAAACTCTTTTAGACATTATGTATAGAGGAGATTTCTACGAAGGACGAGCAGTCTTTCTGTATTGAAACATTATGTACTTCTGTAAATACACACTCTTGTAAATATACTATCGTGTGGTTTTATTTATTATCGAGCTTTCAAAGTCACAACACTGGCGACGAAGAACACAACATAACTCGGACTTATGTCACACATAACACTTGCGACGAGAACTCAGGCTTATGTTGGAGACAACATAACCATTACTAAATTTTTACAAACACATAACATACAAACCACAATACCGGCAACGATATCAAAAGATACTTACTACCGAAAAATATGTAGGTGATAACTCTTGACCAGCATAGTGAGCCCCACAATAACAACAAATAATAACTTAATTCTAATTGTTTCCTATAGTCACGTACGACAGATATCACTACAAATTACCTACTTATGTTAATCTCAGTGATGAACCCGATGTGACGTCTCAGCCATTCTACCAACGGTTGCTACACACAGACATATATATATATATATATATATATATATATATATATATATATATATATATATATATATAATAATGGTAATAATCCAGGTGAAAATATCCACAGGGTGGTAATCCAGAGAATTTTAACCGGGTTTATAAAAAGTGCTCAATATCAAAATAGAGCTTTATATATGATAATTTTATTTACACAGACATGTACAAAATCTGCGACACTGGCATGTCGATGTTATCGATCAACAGTTACTATAAACTGAGATCTCATCAGGCAGAGTTAGAATCCGATCTTAACCTCAGATCATATTTGGAGAGAATGAAGCTTCATTCTCTCCAAATATGATCTGAGGTTAAGATCGGATTCTAACTCTGTCTGATGAGATCTCAGTTTATAGTAACTGTTGATCGATAACATCGACATGCCAGTGTCGCAGATTTTGTACATGTCTGTGTAAATAAAATTATCATATATATATATATATATATATATATATATATATATATATATATATGTCTGATGTTGGATTTGAGTTGAAAAATACTTGTAGTCCAGGGGTTTGAATCGCATGACCGGTAGTGAATAGTCATATCTCTATGCTGAAGAGTCTAGATTTAGAAAAACGAAACGTATACGTACATAGATAATAAACAATAACAAATATTTATATTTGTCACTCCTCGAAAAAGTATAGCACTGTAATGGTAGTACTAACACAGCATGACGTCACTTGCTTAATAATGCACCGTTCCTTCCCTTAAAAAGAAGTAGAATGCCTTGAAGTTAAGCCGCCGACAAAAGTGTTAAAAGTATCATTGCTTATCAGCTATTTAAAAATTGGCCGAGCGGTTAAAGACGTTGGATTTGAGTTAAAAAATACTTGTAGTCCAGGGTTTCGAATCGCATGACCGGTAGTAAATAGTCATATCTCTATGCTGAAGAGTCCAGATTAAAAAGGACGAAACGTATACGTACATAGATAATAAACAATAATACATATTTATATACTCGACGGTTGCGTTTCGATTGCGGCTTGAGGCACTAACTGGTCTAGCTGCACTGATGAGCTGAGAAAGTCTGTATGTGGATGACTATATATATATATATATATATATATATATATATATATATATATATATATTACTATTTCATGTATCCACATAACATTTTATAAGGAGATATAATTTTTTATGTATAAATTTTTCGTATTTATTTCAACAGTGCTCGATACGTAAGTAGAGCATTTTAGCCTGAAGATTCCCCCGGGGATGAAACGCGGGAGCCTCTGTGTAGCTTAATTGCCATAAATATATTTTCATAGCTTACTATATATATATATATATATATATATATATATATATATATATATATATATATATATATATATATATCATTCCATTCGTACTTACCATTAAAAAAACAAATAAATAAATAGTAAAAAATTAAGAAAACAAAGAAGAATATATATTAAAAATAATAATGAATATGACCACTTACACATCATATTTCATACAAAATGTTACACACTTCAGCATATGTGCTCATTAATCGATAGCAATAACGTTTCTTATGATTTGGTTAGGAGCAAGGTTTAGTGCCCGTTCTGATACTACACTTCATCTTTCATGTTATTAGGCAGTAAAGGAGATATCGTTCTAGACTGAAGTGAATTTTATTTTCCCCAAACCCAAATTACCTCACTTCTTAAGGAGCTGGATTCCCCAAATTTATTATTACCCTTCGTGTAGCTGTGCATTAGTGGGGAGGCATGTATATATGTAATGCTCCTCCACTGTTAGGTAGAGCACCACAAATGCATTGTGAAAACCTCGTGCACGACAACTATGATATAGCCTCATCACTCGCTATCTTCCATTCATGTCATGGCTGATACACCTTGTGGTGGTTGATGTGACGTCGCCGAATGGTTCATTGTCCTCTGGATGCAACCGGTGACGAAAGTTTCCGCTTCCATGAAGACACGTGGTGATGTCATAACGTCTTTCGTGACCGGGATAGACTTCGCCTACGTTATGTTGATTGATATGAAGTCACGAACCGGAGCTGATTAGGGACATGGACGTAAACTGAGAGACGAGAAATATATTTTAAACAAGCAAGGTACGAATAACTCGACAAGATATTCTTAATATAATAATAAGAATACGTTTCTGTGAAATTGTTGTTGCAAGAACAAAAGTCTTGCCTTAATGAGAGGTTAATACCTCTTGTGTTTCTGAATTTGGTTAAAGTTCTCGTCTAGGAAAGTTACTTGACACTGGACAGATGAGTTTTGTTGTACGAAGCAAAAAAACTTTTATTTTATGTAAAACATTTATTGTCGAACGGACAAAGGCAGTTTCTTTCTAAGGAACTAAACTCATCTCCAAACTGACTCTGAACAAAATCAAATCTAAATTATTATGCATTGTATTTATGGCGAGGATATTTCGCACTACCTGGTCAAACTTTCACCTACTTCGCATAGAATTGTTTCTATTGATCCCCTCAGTTTATCGGATACCCGCCACTATACGGTTTATCCTGTCAATCATGATCCTCTCGTCTTCTGCAAGCCCGGCCGCAACTTCCCCAGTAATCATCCAGGACGTATCTGTGCATTCGTTAGCGCCAAGATTTCCCGGTGTGGTGTAATCCCACCTGACCAATGACTAATCACACTAGAACAATGATGACAGGTGACAGCCGCTGACTTCTAACTACTGTCAATCTACAACGAAGCAGAACATAACATTTTTTTGTGATCATAAAACAATATCTTCCAATGCATTTACAGCTATGACCTTTTTCTTGAAGTACCTTTTGTAAGTCCCAAGATATATATATATATATATATATATATATATATATTAAGTCATTAATGCTTATCTTCCATATCTCCCAAACAGATCCAATCTTGCCGACCCAATCCTTACTCTTATCTCTAAACCAGTTTCAATCAACATACCAATTTTATCACCTATATAAGTATTCACTATACCTTAGTTAATAATGTGAAATCCCGAATACAAATCATTCTAAAACCCTGCAGAGTTACTGCCCTCATACCGCCCTGATGATATCTTTATTTAAATTCCTATTGGATTAATGTAAAGTCATTTAATCTAGGATTTAAACTTGAATTTAATTAATGTTGTTCTTAGTTACCTTTTTAATTCTTAAACCCATTGTCTTTCCCTAATTCCTTTAGAAGACACATCATTAAACCCCAAAACAGTAACGGCCAAATATACGATACTCATAATATTGGCTCACGGGATTTATATAGATATAATTTTTGATTTTTTTTAATGTATTTAAATCTTTTGCGGTTTAAATCTCAACTGTTACTTTTCACCCTTCCGCTTTTTTTCAAACCTTATTAAACCTTCCTTACACTAAATTTAAACAAACATACAGAACACTCTAAGCAAATAACGCGTCCAAACGAGAGTGACACGTGACTTCATATTTCCGAAACAGATGACAACAGAAGCTGAAGAGAGCCGGGTGGCTAAGTCCTTCAGTTCTTGAAACCGACGGTACGAATGTTGTACTAATTTTTCTGTACCAATATATATATATATATATATATATATATATATATATATATATATATATATATATATATATATGCATTCCAATGATCAAAGGAAAAATCAATCCATACCTTTCATTTGATCTTCCAATTTCTTCATCTGTCGTCCAACACTTTAACCACACTTTACCTCAGTATTTTAAATATTTTTTATAGCATATAATTTTGAAAAAATAAGTATTCAAAAATTTAAACATGCCATAAAATATATTTCTGGTTCATATGTTGAACAAAGAAGAAAGTACAGGTATTCCCAGATATTAAAAGTAGAGAGGTAAAGTTTGGTTGTGGTGTTTGACGACAGATGAAGAAATTGGAAGTTCATATGAAAGGTAAAGCTATGGATTGATTTTTTCTTTGATCATTGGAATGCGCATAAAACATAATACACACACACACACACAAACATATATATATATATATATATATATATTATTGGATCAAGTTCAAATGTGTTAATAAAGTGAACATAAAACCACGTTTTTTTAAGAGTGCTCAATATCTAGTTGAGCATTTATAAAAATTACATAAACAATATTAAAGCCTTACGGTGATCAAGTGCAAAGTGATGACCTACAGTTAACGAAAGTGGAATCTTATCGGATTGTCAATCCTAACAAGCTTCTTTGTCCCTCCTTTCCCTCTTAAAATATGGGATCTTCCAAAGCGAGACAATGAATTTCTCACTTTTTATTTTGAATTTATTTTAGCCTTGCCTTTGCCAAGATGCGGTAAAATGCATTGAAACGTTGGTTGATTAACGTAAGGGTATAATATTGTTCATGTAATTTTACATGTAAATATATAAATATATATATATATATATATGTGTGTGTGTGTGTGTGTGTATACATATGTGTGTGTGCTTGTACTTTACTTCTTTGTGTTTGTTTAAATTACAATACTACTAAGTAGCTTTAAGTGACCCGGAAGGCAGCACGACGCTCATTGTACTAACTAAAGTAAGTATACATCAGATTACTCGGAAGGGTAGTTCCGAGGACGACTGCTCTTGTATCTAACTCAACCATGTCCGATATTCTGCTCTCCGGGAAAGAATAATTGAATAAAGATAATTCTTTTAGTAGTGTTTTCTTTTTATCTAAATTTTGTACAAGTTTGGCTTTAAACGTCCATTAAAATATTTCGTTTTTTTAGATCCGTTTGAATTTGTTAACAAACATCGATTTCAACTGTACAAAGCGAAGATCAGAAGATGCGCAAAGAAAACAGGATGTCTCAAAGGGACGCTTTGTAGCGGACGCCATGTTTGCATAACTCAATTGTTGGGTAGAACGAAAAGAATCGTTTGGCGTCTTCGTTGCTGTTTCCTTCAATTTTATTGGCCACCATGCGGCCATTGAGGTTTAGAATTTCAAGAAATATAAAATACAACGAAACGATACATCCAGGGGAGAAAGAGAATCTCGTTAAAGTATGGATTATTGTGTGCGTTTTATTGATGGAAAATGATCTAACGTGGACGGACGAATAGTAAATTATTAATTGAATCTCTGCATCCGTTATTTTCGGTATCGACTTTCGTGTTAAAAAGACAAGACTTCCGGGATCAAGTGCATGCATGTGTTTAATAATGGCGTATAGCATTTCAGGGAGTAAAGCTTTAATAATAAAGTGAAAAGAATGCTTGTTACGTTTAGTTCATAGTGACCCGGATATTTTACGTAACAACTTGTTGAAGGATTCCGAATACACGTTGGGAGACTATTCTACTATTCTTTTGAGGGCGAAAGCAAACATCAATAAACAAATAAATTACTTATAGGACGGGTTGTATCTATTGTGAAAATATGTGTATATTGCTACGAAAAATATTACGGTCATGAAATTATATAGAAATTGTAACCTTAATGTAGGGTAAAAAGAGGTCAGAATGGCAATACAAACTTCAAACGCTAAAATAGCACTTAATCTATTTCCGGCACCAACACTTTCTTCTCTCTCTCTTCTCTCTCAGAAACACCACACCTGCTTTCGATAATGTCCTTTTATTTATGTCAGTTGGTCACTAGACATGCAAATTAGTTAATAAAATATGCTAATCGGCCCCAACTATAAAAATATATCATTGCAAATAGAAGTTTTTTTCCTCTGGTTGATGGGCACACACGACATGCAAAACATCTCATTCGCTTTTCAGCTGGTAAGTTTTCGTTTCTTTCACCCCCGATGGAATGATCACATAAGTGACAGTTAGTGGCCAGTCGTTTTACTCTAGAGCTCCACCGTAATGGTACAGTTATTGTTTTTTTTCTCTGACCGAAACGTCAGATGTACCATGATTTAAATTAATAATGAAATAAGGCACACCAACACAAGTAGATACCGCCTTGTTCTCATTTTCAGACGTGGCTTCTCCCTAACTCTCAGATGTAACCACTACTGCTTGTACCAGAGTTTGGTTCTTTCTATTTAGCACTTAAAGACAAACGAACTTATCATTCCAGTGATGTGACTTGGTCTAAATTTCGACGTGCAACGTCGATGTGGACATTTCACCCAAACTGTATTCCCCTCTTCATGATGTGAAGAGATCGTTTGATGATCCGGATAAGACATAACATTGCCCACTTTCACGCCAATTTAGTAGGAGTTTAGTACATTTGCGGGTGCTGAAGAGCCGGACGCATCATCCTTGGGGCACCGTTTTACCAATACACACCCTCTGTAATAGAGCAGTTTATCCGTGCAGCTATCTGCTTTAATATCTGATGACACTTTTCTCTTATACCAGTTTCTGATGGCTTATATGTGCAGTGTGGTCGTAATTTGACACACCATTCTTTAATGACTTGCCTGATTCTTTTACTACAAAGGGTAGTGTCATTATCAGCCATAATCGCAGCTGCGAAGAGGAACATTCAACAAACACTGATTTTAATTGTCGGATCACATGTGCAGAGTCTTGTCGTTTTAGCGGTGACAAAGTTAAAAACCGCGTGGGCCCACACTCAATCAGTGTCAGAAAATTGCAACCGTTGTAGTGCATGATGCTAATGTCTAGCTGGGGTCATTCTCCATGCACACTGAGCCCTCCCTTTTCTAATCGCACTGCATCTGGTCCTATTGTCTTACATTCCTCACAATTCCCAACAAGTTGATTCGGCGCACATAATATAATGTTTGCCTGACTTCATGCTTCTCACTATGTCGATGAAATTCGTTCAGCTGTGTTGCGTTCAGCTTCCCCGTGACAATAGGGCACGCCATCTGTGTGCGTTTAATCTCTCTCTTCAAGTCATTCATCAACCGCTGAGAAACTCTAGTCTGCTTGGTTCTGGTCATATCTTACTTGTGCTACATCAACAGAAATGTTATACTCAAATCTCCGCCTTATGAGCATATCACTCAACCGACACTTTCCCGTGACGGGATTGATCACACGGTGGTACACACAAATAGTCTGTTTCTTTGTGTAACACATTGGCCTTCAATTTAAGTGCGAGGTTAAATTCTCTTAGCACGGAATCCAGCGCTACCATGTTTATATGTTGGATTTTTTGTCGTGACGGGATTGATCACCCAGTGGTACACCCAAATAGAATCTGTGTCTTTGTGTAACACATTGGCCTTCAATTTAAGCGCGAGGTGAAATCCTGTTAGCACGGAATCCAACGCTACCATGTTTATATGTTGGATATTTTTTGTCGGTTGCAACCAGCACATATCCTCGATGATATCCCCATCAGCGTCAAGAGCCACACCCATAGCCAGTAAGCTTGCGTCCACCAAAAATTCCAATTCCTTCGTCCCCACACACCACTTTCTTTGGAAGGGATATGATTGCTGTACCTGGACAACTGTTTCTGTTATCATACACCCCAGGGACATCGCTAACCTTGTTATCCCAGTCCTGCCTAACAGTTGTCCCGCGATGTTTGATAAAGCCTGTCGTTACTTGGAGCCCTCTTCTACACACAAGTACAGTTTCCTACCAGTTTACCATACAGAGAGATGATACATCTTCATGTCATAGTTATATAACCGTCAACAATAGTGTTTCCTCAACGCCATTGTAGTTGACCATGCTTCTCTCAAACTTCTTATCCCAGCACTCTTGCACCGTTTTGCAGCTTCTCCGAATCCTTACTAATGAGTCTATACAGGTCCCGATACTTTCTCACGGATCCTACCGACGTCAAATCCTCATTAATATATATGTTATCGATATACGTCGACGTTGCTTTCCTTATTTTCTAATCCTGAGATAACACAGTCTCATGCACTGGCCGCATAACCAAAGGCGGAACATTCAGATCGAACCCTAACCTGATTATAAAATATTTTGTTCTTTAATTATCACTGTCTGCTACGGCCAGAAGAATTTCTTCACATAGATCTAATGTCCAGAATAAAGACATAAGTTCTTTGCTATCTCCATTTCCCGCATTTTTTGCGCATACATCTGCATCGCCAGTGAATGCATCAACATAGGTGTTTAATTCACGATTGTCCGTTACAGGACGCACCTTTTTTTTATTAATCCGCAGTTGGCCATCATTGGTATCAGCCCCTTCTTCATTATATTGCAGTAACCAATCGTATTTTATCCAGGTCTGCAACTCGCGTTCATAATTCTCCCTTAATTCATTAGATATTGGATATTCGGAAATCCGAGTTTAAAGCTTCTCTGGTGCACAACTTACTGACCATTTCCATGCTGCACCGATCACTCCCTTCTGCTTGTCAAATCTTGTAACAAAATTAGATTCGTTGATACGAAGCGCTGGCACTTCAAGACTGCATGATGCGAATGTCACCGAGTGTTTTAATTGCGTCGATGCCAGATCGAACGTTTCCTTTGTAACGTTGCCAGTCTATGTACGAATCTTAACGGTTGCATTTCTGCAGCAGGCTTCCGTAGCGCCGGTAAATGTGGTTACCGGCATTTTTTGGCGGAGGGGGTAAAGGCGATAAGAACCAGGTTTCTCTGTCTTCTTCCCTCTTATCGGCTTTACCCATCTCTGCCTACCGCCTCCCCTAACCTAGCTCGGTAGGTGCGAAAATGGAAAAGAAAAAGAAACTAAATAAAAATATAAAAAACGAATAAGAAATAAAGAATGATATGTCACTTACTTGTCAAATCCTATTTCAATGTAGTCTTCTCATATGATCCAATCGGATCATTATTTCCTTCTCCCATGTGTGTGCCTTTAAAATGAAATTGTTTCCAAATCTTCACTTTTTCTGAAGACGTTCGATAATAAAAATGAACCCGGTCAAATCTCTTGTTTTTGTTTTTCTCCTGCATTCTAACCTGTTTTCCGTTTGTGTTTTTTCACACATTTTGTCTACCACGGCATTTCATTTTCATGACTTATCGTGTACCTTACCCATATATATATATATATATATATATATATATATATATAATGTGTACGTGTTTGTAGTTAGGCAGCATTTTCGCATGTATGCAAACATTGTTAAAAATAACAAAATTCGTCTGTTTAATAATACCTTTTTGATATTTTCAATTTTTCTGATCGTCGTTTTTGTATTAAAATAATTTAAAAAAATGTTTTATAGTTTTCACAGGTTTCACGAACGTTTTCGAATCTTCGTCGAATCATCCTCAGGTGTCAAAAGCAAATGAACAAAAATGCTGGAGAAAAGATAGAATTTTTAAAAGACGGCGGAGAAACGCGCATATAACGTGTTTCGCATTGTTCCAGGAAGTCGTTAAAGATTTAAATTCAACAACGCTGGATGGCATCAGAGACCATCAGAAAAATTGAAAACTAAAAATGGTATAATTAAACAGACGAATTATATTAATTTTTACAATGTTTGTATATATATATATATATATATATATATATATATATATATATATATATATATATATATATATATTTGCGTGTGTGTGACTGGTGTGTTACTCTTGAACACGAAATCAAAGTTACCGTGTATAAATATGTAACATGTACCAAAAGCACAAAACATAATATATCAACCGAAACCTTACGATAGACCAGATGAGACAAAAGCTACCCCACCGAAACAGGCCATATCTTCTAATTGTTTACAGTTGCGAATATACCCCCCGTTGCTGGCGATGCTTACGGAAAACAGAATTAATACGTCATCAATTTTCTCGACCAATCGTATCGAAACAGGAAAAGCAGCAACACACCGGCTGCGTAAACAACAGCTTCCACCCGCACGAGGCACACGCATTGACTTGATAAACGTTTTAGGTTGCCATCTGGGAAGACAATGCCAGCAGAATTCGTTCATACCATAAACTTGATTTGAATCCGAAAAACACATGCTTTTGTTTCATTTGGCAGATTTTCCTCCTTTATTGTTTTTCTCATACTTTTGTTTCTTTTACAGTGTGCCTGTAGAGTCTGGACCCATAGGATAATTGGAAATTCAGAAGTCAGTCATATTGGTTCGTCTTGTCGTCATTCTGGCAACCTAGGGGCCGACTTGAACGATCAGATCTTATTTTATTAAAATAAGGTATGGTTCCGCTCGGTCTTACAATGTGCACGCTCCACGGTATTACTTCCTCTTTCAGAAATAATATTATTGATGATCGCCCGATACGCCCTTCCAAGTAAATACCGACAAGTCCATTGTCGGCTATTTATTTTTGCACCCAACCAGAATCCCCGCCCCCTCTCGTGGCAGGTGCTTTTTCACATCTTCCGGCTTTGTGTCACCTCTTGCTGTAGTGGCAACTAAGTAAATCTGAACTAATATATTTTTGTAAGTATTTGTTCAGAGTGTACGGGTATTTCGCAGCTGTTTTTATTTGTTCTATTTCGAAAACAGTCCAGATCTAAAACGAGAGACGGAAGTGACGTAACGAAAAATCTGCAGAAGAGTCGTGATCCGGAAGTGATGTAAAGAAGAACGAAAGGTAGTCAGTCTTTTTGGTTCGACAGATGCCATTAGACATAGATGTATGTTCTCCCTTCTCGCGAAAGCCAGATAGTGAGAGGAAAATTGGGTACACTTAATGAGCGAACATGGTTTTAGTGATTCTTTGACGAGAGATGTATCAATTTAATAAATCTGCAAACCATAAAATAAGTATTTTTTGTTTACTTGATCAAATACTGAGACTGCGAATGATTATTGCCACTTGTGTGCGACTGCACGGAAAAACTGAAACGAAATATTTTTGTTTGGTTTGAACATTGCTGGAATACATTTTATAGACTTTAAATCAGTGCCCTCTTTAAAACGTTACACATTTCGATAAGAATATTTTATAAACAAAATATGGGCAGCAAATATTCATTTGTGTTCTATTTTGTAACCGTTTATCAAGGTCAAAGGCCACTCGAGGATAACGGTTAAAATGAGACTATGATTGTTGGCCAAGAGATATGGAATACCCGGGCTTTACGCGCTCCACTGCTTTTGGAGCTGCTCCCGCTCCTGCTCCTACGCCCAAAATGTTCAAAAAGGAGCCGCTCCTGCTCCAACTCCTATAAAAAAGGAGCGGCTCTTTTTCAGCGCTCCATAATGAAAATGTACCTTCTTTCATAAACGTTCTATTCTGCCAATGAGTGGTCGAAGGATAGGGGTGGGCGTCAAAGGATCTCATCAATATGGGTTGGGATGTCACTTTAAGTGTAAGACCGTAAGATAATATTTGACAAAATCTCGCTAATATTTTTAGAGTTATAGGAGAACATGTCGGGCGAAGTATACGATTATACGTAAATTTTCGTTTCCAGAGGTATAAAATAGAAATAGAAAATCTCTGAAGTATTTTAAAACAATTTTAATTTTCATTACATTAACAACCTATTTTTTCAGGAAAGGAAAATTTGACTCGATATTTTTTCTATTTATTTTGGAAGGGAATTTAGCTTTGTTTTAAGTAAATAAAGTTTTAATTTTTAACATTATTAGTGATTATTTTCTTCTTAAATAAAACATTTTTCAGGGAGAGGAAAGACAGCCATTAATCGTCGTATTGTTGTTTAATATTTGTTTGTTTTACGAACGTAACAACATTGTATAATATATATTATTATTTATAACAGAGAAACGCACAAGTACTTTTAAACAAATCTATTTATCTATTTTATTTTACAATAGTACAATTTGGGGCGAAAAAAAAAACAATGAAGTTTATTTTTTAAAGATTGAATAAAAAAAATATTTTTCATAACTTGGCCAAAAAATATCAAGAAATTGTCAATAAACAATTCAGAGATCCATTTAATGTCTTAAAATTTCATACAAAATATCTGGTCTAGACCTTGGGAGGTGAAAAAATATCGGGTCAAATTTTCCTCCCCCGAAAAATTAACTGAAGCAAGTTTTCTTAGGTCGGGCTAAAACATTTATTAACATTTAAAAAATGAATAAAAAAGGTGAAAACGTCTATATTTGAATTAAAATTTAAGATATTTTCTTTAATTTAAGTAAGTTTAAACATCGGTTTAATTGTAGAACAGGGATCGCTGTTTTCTTTCGCTCATTTCGCTTGGTATTCGCCTAAATTTAGGATGAAACTGATTGTTGGTCTTAATTGTAGTTTTAGTCCTGAAATAAAATGCTCATGTACTTTTTAAAGTGTTGAGAATCTAACTTTTATTCCAGGTTTTAATCGCTGGCGGCCATGTTGGTTTTTATTGTTTTTTTCCTTGGACTAAATATATTTTTTCCTTGGACTAAAGATATATTTACTGCTTTAACATTTCATTATCCACAAATAACAAACTTTGAACATTCTATTTACAAAAGCAAGTTTTAACGGAATTTAACGAATTTAAAAGCAAACATGAAAAGGTTAAAACATACTAGTCGTGAATTTAAGAATAACACAAACTGTCGCCGAAAAGACGACGGGTAAAAATGTGGCATAAAAGTTCAATTTCATATATGCTAAATAATACATTAGAATTTTTTGTCAGGACAAAATGTACCATTTCATCCCAAAAATCGATTTTATCGAACATTTGGGTGAATACCGAGCGAACTGGGCGAGAAAATCCAACGGCCCCTATAATATAATTGAACCTAAAATTCTTTATTTAAAAACACGAATTAAAAGAAAAAATCGCTTATTTATTCAATCAGCAATAAACATCCTTGTCATAAAAACAAAAAAAAGTTCAAATCTATAAGAAAATAACTTCAAAGACATCTATCGACTCACTGGCGCATTTGAAGACAATTGTTGCTAAATTGTCTCATGCGTTAAGAAAAACTGTCCCATCAAAAATTTAACATGTCGATGTGAAAACCTTCTCCCTACTTCTCCCCCCTCTCTCTCTCTCCGTATCTCATATACATTTACCAGAGATATAATTTTAAAAAATAACTCACAGTAAACCCTGAGACTTTTTTTTCTTTTCCTTTTTATTGGTAAATAAAAAACTACTGTTTAAATGAAAAAAAATCAAATAATTTGTGAGCGAGGAGCGATAAAATTACCGCTCTTTAGTCCTAAATAGAGATGCTCCCGCTCCATTCCCGCTGAATATAAAATGAGCCATCCTCTCTTTCGCTCTAGCAAAAGGAGCGTACTCCTGGAGCGCGCTCCTTTTGGAGGGCTCCGTAACGCCCTATGGAATACTATGTGAGTGCATACATTGATCAAACGTATGAATTGCGCGTGATTACTTACAAAGAGGTTTATGATAATAATTGATTGACTTTGGATTTAGAGACAACGAAATTGTAATCAACAGGGAAGCAGTTTTTCGGTAACGTGTTCTACAAGCGAAATTAACTGCGTTTAAAGAAATTATTAGTTACTAACAGATGCGAGTTTTATCAACTTCTCAATTGTTAAGATGAAAAATACGGAAAATACCAAATATTCATATTCTGTTGATGTATTTATGTTAAAGATTTCGACTTACACAAGTCATCTCGTGAGCAGACCTATACGAATTAATAGCTTAAATAATTCACTTATATTTTTACCAGTCATTTCCCGCCTTTAAGAGTCGGTGATTTTCACAGGAATTTGAGTGACAATAAGTCTTCTGCTGACGCTAGTACTCTCCGTAAAACCTTTCCTCACCTTGATAGGGGCTTGGCAACGTGGAGGTTTCAAAGCTACCCTGGTGAAAATCCAGGAAGAGTCAGCATCAGGATCCGTCGTCTTCTGGTCATCTCTACAACTGCATGTGGCAAGAAAAGACGCGTTATGGAATTAAATCAATGGAATTAAAGTGGCCACGTTGCTTCTGCGCATATGTTTGTGTGTTCTGTGCGAAACCTTTCCTGCCCTCGCATACAACAGTTGAGTCATTCTATTATTCTATTTTTCGTGTCGGGAGTAAGCACCTGCAATCCTGCAGGTTAACAAATAGCTGTGATCAATGAGGAGGACTTCGTGCAGACCACACAATCCAAAAGCACGATCTTCGTGAGCTCTATGCAGAAGTCCGACTCGATCATCATCATCATCATCATCATCATCATCATCATCATCATCATCATCATCATCATCATCATCATCATCATCATCATCGTCGTCATCATCATCGTCATCATCATCATCATCATCATTATCGTTATCGTCATCGTCATCAGCAACAGCAGCAGCAGCTCTATACAGAAACCCCACTCGCCTAACAAACAAAGAACAAACGAAAGTACTCTTCGCACAATTCTAGTCGAGGTCTGAAGGGTGCTATTTCTCTTCGGTCTTTCTATCTTCTCATACTATACACGATAACTTTTCGTAGAGCTTAATCGGTGTGTATGCCACTGCGCTTTTAGAGGGGCGTGACAGGTTATAGTATTGTTCTCATATATTTATCCAACTAATTTCAGCTTCCTTGGGTTCGCTTTAATATGCACCATCTCTCATTCTTGTTGCATTTTTCCCCGGGTCCTATTGATTATTGAACGCGTAATGAGTAAATAACAATAATAATCCTTAGATATAAAATTCCATTTGTTTGCGTTATAGAAATCGCTATGTAAACAGTTAGAAATTTCAAATAAGTTCCAATAAGGGTTTAATGTTTCGATGAATTTAAGATACCATTGAAAGTGTTCTTCGATTCCATCTGGTGTCACTAGGGGCAATTATCGGTTTCGTCCATAAAGTAACTGAACTATATTAGAAAGTAAAGAAACGAAATTCATTTCTTTTAAATATATGTTCTTTGTTTCATAAAACAAAACCGAAATGATAAAAAAAACAATATCTCTGCGTAGGGCGTATTTAAAAGAGTTTAAACATTTAAATAATTATTTTCATGGGTAGTTTTCAGATTTCAAATAGTTAAATGAAAAGAATCATATCAAATCATTTGCCGTTTTACAGCTTTCTGTAAAAAAATGTAGTTTAGTTTGTAAAAACACCACGCTAACAGTTTTATGTATTACTGAATCATATATTAAAAATATTATTTTTAACTTATCTTTGAAAATAAATTGTAAACATGACTATATTTGAAACATTTTTTTCACCGACTAGTAATATATCTCCACACGGGCAACACCGGGTGAATACTACTCGTAATTCATAGAAATACACACTGTTATGTTATATTATGAGCTTACAATAGGTTGTAATGTTATTTCAGTGTAAGGGGGGGGGGGCGGCATCATAAAGCTAGCAAATGATATAGGAGACCACTTGTCTATTACGCTCGGATAAAGTTGCAAGCGAGCCGTTCTCGTATATTCTCCATAGTTCACATAACATATCTGATGGATCTATGTATATTTTCTGATTGGCGCGGGATTATTTTGGACCGGACAGATGAAACATTCTCATTGGTCGATAAATAGTTTAACGATGTTTTTTGTGTTGTTTTCTTTAGATCTTATTATATTTTATGTGTATAATTAAAATACTAACAAAATCAAGAAGCGTCAATAAAAGATATATACACCGTTACGTATTTCGGTAGAGGATAGGGGAATGAATATTGGATCTCAAATATGACCTTTTGATCTTAGTTCTTTGTGGGTAATCCATTCGGAAGACAACCAGAGATATTGAAAATGAAAAGCGCCGGGTGAAGTGTGGCGGAGGTTTAAAAGTCGTACAAGAACGTACGGACGGATAGAAAGAGAGAGAGAGAGAGAGAGAGAGAGAGAGAGATAGAGAGAGAGAAAGAGAGAGAGAGAGAGAAACATAAAGTCAACGATGGAAAAGGTTAAACTTTTAAACTGACCTAGATTATCTGGGATCAAAGTGTCGTATCTGTTCCTATGGATACTGCACCTCATAGACCGGTATTATCTTGGCCTTTGGGGCTTGATTTACGCCGGTCTATGGGGTTGTCCTGTGCAGTTCTAGGAGGTCCACCCTCCCAGGTTTTGCCCCCCCCTCTTTGGGGAGGAGTAAGTTTATTGCTTACTGCCTGGGGCGCCCCTACTGGGAAATGCCGACGGGGCTGCCCAGGCAATTTTTAATGCCCAGATTGCTCACCTTCTCGGGCGCTGGCTTTTCAAGTCCCACTTTCCCCACCTTGTGTTACATCTTACCTTGTGGGAGTAAGATAAAACTGGCCTCGTACCTAACCTCCTGGGGAGGTAAATAAATAGTCGTATATGAGATACACATCTGCAGTACCATCCTCGTCTTCCTATCCTCATCTATTTTGCTACACTCAGATACTCATTCACATAAAAGCACATACACGCACTTCTACACGTGCACACGAGTCATTATCAGTGATTGCTCACTGGCAATAACAAGTGGTGTTTCCTCGGATTTTGTTTCATTAATTTCTCGCTGATCACGACAGTTGTCCGTTTTTGGAATTTGGTACACTCCCTTCTCATTCTTTCCATACACACTGAAGCTTCAATACCATTTTCTGTGTTACAAGCCGAGGATGATTCCACTACGTGTGTGTATGCGTTTGTGCTTTCCAATGGGGGGCAAATTATGGAATGTCTTGCCGTTTCAATTCCCTCTGACTAGTGTAATGCTTTTTAGTATATTTTTTACTTCATTTTTTATTTCTGAGGTTGGCGTTCGCTCGTTATGTGTGTCTGTCTCTGCACTCAAATAATTTCAATAATATTTTGGCGGTTCTAATCAATGTTGTAATTGTAACTGTCACGGCATTCACCCTTGGGGTGAGGGGTTGAGCAGGATCCAAATGAGGTCACCGCATTTCACGTCAAGGCGGGCAAGCCCCTGTCGATTGGCAGTTGAGTCCTTGCATACTTCAGCCATTCCCGGTTCAAGCGTCCAACACCAAAAACGCAGGGGCCAGCCATCAGCTTCATGCTTCTCCTAACTATTATTATCAAAGTCTTCAGCTCGCAACCTCTGCGCTTCTTCCAGCTGGTGGGTGAGATTGAGTCTACCAACTTGCGAATAAATACTTCCTCAGGGCGTCGAAGAACGTGACCAAACCAGCGAAGTCTCTTTTTAAGAATGCTGGTGGTGTTGCATCTAGCATGCATAGTACCGGTGTAGGATATGGTCGAAAGCACGGATGCATACGATGCGCCAAATGCAGAATATGTCGAGCGCGTGAATATGTTCTTTGCGAAAAGGGGCAGGTATCGCAATGCTGTGTGTTCTATGGTGCCAATCTTGTCTTTGATTTCAATTTATCCTTGTCTTTTTTCAGGTTTATTGGAGCTTTAATTTCCTGTTATTTTCGACGACCGAATTTATATACTAGCGTGTTTACTCGCCCAATATTAAACATATACGGCAGATGTCAAAGAAAAAGAGCAATAATGCCAGAAATTTCATATACTGACATACTCCTAAAACACACACACACAATGGGTGGTCCCAGCCACGGTTGGTACCATGCTAGATGATTATTAATTATCAAGAGGCATTGAAAGACTGAAGAGACAAACACCATCTGGATCTCCAATGGAAGAGTTCAGAGGATACTAGAAACTTAGAGAGACCAATTGCCAGTTAAATTGTAGTGAAGACCAACGATCGTTACCAGCGAAAAATCAATGTAAAACAGCTGTTGCGATAGCGTAAAATGATTTTCAACAGTTATCGAAAGAGGCAGAGAGTACTGGAAATCTAGGAAGACTTGTAACTAAGTCGCGAGAGGTGCTGCTTGTTTTTGCCAGTGAGCAATCACTGGTAATGAATTGTGTGTAAAATCCTAGAGAGATAACAATATAATACTAACATTATAATAATAATAATAATAATAATAATAGGAAGAAGAAGAGGAAGAAATAGAGAAAAGAGAAGAATAGGAAGCAGAAAAGATACTGTAAAGATAATCAACAAAATCAACTAACTGTAAGGTGGCCAATACACATTGTGTAGAGAAACATGAAAATTCTACAGAAAAAGACACTGAAACAAAGAACTCGAGTCGTTAGATAGAGCATCACAAAATAGCAAGGTCTGATCTAACCATATAAGAGTCAAGATAAACAATACCCACGGAACATCAAATGTAGACTCTGTGGACATATAGACAACACAGTAAACCACATCATACGCGTATACAACAATCTAAATAAAACAGAATATAAAAACATGACTGTGTTTAGGAGGTAGTCCACTGAGAACTGTGCAAACAACTGCACTTTAAACACGGAGGTAATTCGTACGGATAGCAACTGTTGATAGTATTTGAAAGCAAAATGAATAAAGATCCCTATGTCATGTAAATATAATTATACAAGATCATTTAAATTAGAAGCCCAGACATGATAATAATAAAAAAAGAAAGTAGAAACCAGCCAAATAGAAGATTTCTTCCTCGCAAGTTATCACAAAGTGAAATTGAAGGAGGCAGAAAAGCTATGCAAATACACGGAACTTGACAAAGAACTGAAGAGTTTATAAAAATTGAAAACTAACGTAATACTAATAACTGTAGAATCACTAGAAAGCAGAAAATAGGAAAAAATGATAGGGAGGATTGACACCATGAAAACACACAATTCTGATTAACACAACTCGTATATTAAGACTAATCGAAGAGTACAGAAAGCAAACAGCAAATACAGATGGCACTGACCAATCACACATGAGTTGAAATAAAATGACACTGGCCAAAAACAACTACAAAGAAACCTATGGGTACATATTTTAGTACCAGAAAAATAATTAACAAAATCCCAGCAACATTTGTAGATATACGTATAGTAAGTCATAAATATAAAAGTCTCTTTCAAATATTGTATCTACGGTCTGATGTATATTGGCAACAATGATGTCTTAGTTTTTATTATGCTGTGAAAATTTAGAGTGGAAATATACAGTCAGTTTCATCTTTTGTTCATTCAACATATATTTGGGTAAGTAGTCCTTAGAACAAACTCAGATTTGAATATATAATATAAATGGATGCTCTATGTATCCTATAAAGTCAAGTTAATCTTTTAAATTAGTTTAGCTCAAAGATAAAATTGTATTTATTTATCAAAGATTTGGGTACAAATAGGTTAAGAACAATCTTTAAATGTGGAAACTGTGCCACATAATCAGATGACAGTAACTGACCACAGGTAAGTTTGAATCAATTGGCTCTTAGACGATAGACGACGAGCAGAATAGATGATGAATGGAAGATAACTGAGACTAATCTAGTAAAAATACAAAAAAGAAAATATAATCCAAAAATACACAAAAATTAAAAATTAAATTAAAAATATTCAATATTAATAATAATATTAATAGTAATAATAATAATAATAATAATAATAAAAATAATAATAATAATAATAATAATAATAATAATATAATTATAATAATAATAATAATAATATTAATTAATAAAAAAATATTAAATATTAATAAATTAAATTAAAAATTGAATTAAAAATACAAAAAAATAAAAAAAATACAAAAAAATACAAAAAAATACAAAAAAAACATTTCCAGAATTTTAAACTTATCCCCCCTTCAGACATGTAGCCAGACTTCTAACTTAGGGAGGGGGGGCATTTTTAGGGGGGGGGCCATTTTTAAGAGGGGCAAGGCATTTTTAGGAGGGGCAAAACTAATATTGATATTCTAATATGAGTGACGTTTTGGTTCAGTGTGTGTGTGTACTGATATATAAATATAAATAAGTAGATACAAAATTTCAATTTCTTTTATATAATCTAAATATATTGTTGCATATTTCGGTAGGTACATGTAAATAACAACATCAGCATAGTAAAGCACATAAAGCATAGTAAACACAGTAATAATAACATAAAGTTCGTAAAATAAGGTAGCTACTTGCTAGCTCTACATAATTCTATTATAATCTTCTATTTGTACGTGGGGTGTATACCCTACCAATGCTGTTTTTTCTTTCAACTTCATCTCGGGTGAAATCTGGGATGTTTTTCTATGTTAATTTCAAAAATGTTTAATGTAACATTCACATTTTTTTAATTAACAGTTGCAATTGACAACAAAAAGAAAAAAACGTATTTGAGATTCGTGATAAAATACAAAAATAATTTTTTAAACTAATTCCCACTTTCATTTGAAAATAATTTAGGTTGATAGTATTCATTTCTATCTTTTGAATGAAGACAACACTTTCTTTTATAAATTAAAAAAATATCTTTAAAAGAAGCTGGCAGAACAACAACGTGAATTCATTTTGTGTTTATATTACATCATTTGAATTATAATTATGAAATTGATAATTTATGATATTAAATAGTGTGAATTAACAATATTTAAAAATATATATTTGGTAAGTTGACAAAAAAAAGACAGATACACTGACAATCTCTTTCACCAAGCAGGAAACAGGTGAAAAACATCGAGGCTTTGTTTCCCTCACCACTTGATCTGAAACTAGCGAAGTTTTGTTTGAGTTTGAGAACACGTACATTTTTTTTTTTTTAATTTTTACAAGGTAACATGAATTTAAATCATATTTAGATGTTATTATGGTCAATAGATTTATTTTAACTGGTAGTTTAAAATCCGTAAATATTTATTATGGTATCATTAGTACCAGGAATGGAAAATTAAGTTTTAAACAAAATAAAATCCAAAGAAGCGTTTTTGAAATCGGAAATTATGTTAAAAATTGGTGGGAGGTCCCCTCTTTGTGGGTGGCCCAGGGCCCAGCCCCTTGGCCCCTTAATACGGCCCTGCTGTAAAATATATTACACAAAAGTAAATACTGGTTCATAATGAAACAGTATAGTTGACTAGGAAATATAAGAGCCTTTATATTTATAATATTTTTTGGATCACAAATTTCAGGGGGTGCAAATATAATTGCAGGGGGGTCTTGCACCCCCCTGGCACCCCCTGGCTACGTGACCCCCCCTTCCACAATAACAAAAAGAAAACACTGACATCAGCAGTTGTTCGTAACATGAAAATGGCAGCGGGCATTCAGATAGATACCACCATCAAGTCCTAAGCGAAAGGGTACAGAGAGGACTGGAATCGTGATGAGGCCTATTGTGAATCAGATTCCACGGAAATCACTGACCAACAACTTGTACAAGACTACCAATTGATTTGCAATGCTGATAGACATAATCGGAGTAGTGCACATCTGAGGAGACTTGCTTTCACTCAGTCTCTAGGGAAAACCGCCTGATTATTTTAGCAGCGATAAATAAACGGTAATAACTGGTGTCGGAACTAGTAATGAGTAAGCTAATAATGTATAAAGTAAAAGTTAACGTAAGCGTGTCCGGCTCGCGTCAATAATTACGTATGTAAAATTATTTTTACGAAACCCCCAAAAGAGGAGCTTAATATTTTTATTGGTTGACAAATGTAAATAAAAAATATAGTCACTTATGCAAATTTAAGTTTTATGAACAAAGAAACGGAGGGTTATCTTGAGAACTGATAATAAAAACAATAAAGGAAATAATTTCTTTCACTGTCAATAGATACACAAAAAAAAAGATTCTCTTCATTTTTATAATTTTTTGACTAAAATAGAAATTTATCTACGAGCTCAAAGATGCTTTATTTACAGATTTAAGAGAGAGGATGAATTAGTTTCTATTTTGAAGTAAAACTTATTTTGCTTTTAAAATTGTTTTTGGTAACATTTTACTCTCGTGTTTGTTCTTGAAGTAAAATTTAACTCTTATATTTAGAGTTGCTTTTTTTCTTTTGTAAAATTTACCTCCATTAGTTGTTTGCGTTTTTACTATAAGATTTACCTCGCGTGTTACAACAGTGAGAAATCCATTGTTATTGATAAACTAAATAATGTATTAAGTTCCCAAGCAACGCGGTGTAGCCCTGCTAGTAATTATAATAATTCCTGTACACCCACACCGCTATCTGATATTATTAGCTTATTTGTCATGTCATTGTAACGGACACCGTAAAGCTAGCAACTGATATAGGAGCCCGCTTGTCTATTCCGCTCGACTAAGGTTGCAAGCGAGCCATTCTCGGATATTGTCGATAGTTCGTATCTATACGTTTCTAGATCTATATTCTGTTAGGCGCGGGATTATTTTTGGTTGAGCAGAGGAACGATTTCTATTGGTCAATAAATAGGCTAGTCATATTTCAGTCTCTTTCTTTTCTGATTATAATACTTGGGTGAAAGGAAAAACGGAGTGAATTGTGCAGCGTCAAAAGAGGAAACCGGAGAAAGAAAATATCCTTTTCCTGAAATATTAATATTTAAGTTTTTACTTCTTGTATTTTTAAATTCTTGCATTTTCCAATATAATTGGTCCCCCGATTTATAAAATTGGGGGACTTATGTTTTGAAGCATGTCCGTCCGTCCGTCCGGATTTTTCTCCGCAACCATCAATTGAATTTCTCTGAAATTTTGCATGAAGTTGTAAGTTTGGTCAGGGTAGAAAGCGACATTCTCCGATTTTTGATAAAGAATCTGGTTAGCCCCCCAGGTGGTCAAAAAGCCCCGAAATAGCAAAAAATGACTTTTTTGCCCCATAACTTTTCATCCATCCATTCAATTTCTCTGAAACTTGACCAAAATATGGAGGCACCTGTTCCTAATAGAAAATAAGTATCGCTGACCTTGGAGAAAATCTGGTTCGCGCCCCCAGGGGGTCAAAAGCCCCCAAAATGGCAAAAAATGACCCTTTTCTCTCATAACGTTTGATCCATCCATTCAATTTTTCTTAAACTTGGCCAAAATGTAGAGGCAATTGTTCTGGATATAAAATTAGCATCCTTGACCTCAGAAAAATTCTGGTTCGCGCCCCTAGGGGGTTAAAGGGGGGTCAAAAATGCCCCAAATGTCCCAAATTTATTGCATTTTACACTCGCCACATCAAGTCACATACAGAGGGGGACCACGCACACGCGGCTTGTTATTTTCACTTTTACTTTCCTTTTATGTCTGGATTTTCTCAGAATGATAGTTGTATAGAGAGTGAGAGGGGGCGTTTTTTTTTAGATTGAGAGGGAGAGAGGGATTCATTAATCCAATATTGACCGGTTAACGGCCAGTGACCGATTTTTTGCTGATGCGACTTTGGACTGGATTTGATTCTGTCTTTTCTTTCGTTTTTTTACTCTTTTTCTTCACACCAGGTTTTTTCTCGACTGATGTTATTAATGCAAGATTCACTTTTTATTTGTATTCAGTCTGTAAAAGATATAAGATCATCGAAACGCTGGCTATTTGGTGTAGACTGTATGATGTTTGTTTAATTGTATATATATATATATATATATATATATATATATATATATATATATATATATATTATATATATATATATATATATATTGAAATTTGTGTAATTAGGCAGCATTCCTTCTCGTATGCCTGTTTGGTTAAACAATAGCGCCAGCTTCTGTTTATTTACTTTTGATTCGTTTTTTCGATTCGTCGCATCTTGTATTTTGCATACTCATTCATCCCCCTGAAGATGATCGACGTCGGTCGAAAACGTTCTCGAAAATATGGCGATTTTGTATACAACATGGACGACAATACCAAATCGGTCGTGCGACGCATCGAAAAAACGAATAAAAAAATAAATAAACAGAAGCATGCGCTATTGTTTAACAAAACATGCATATATATATATATATATATATATATATATATATATATATATATATATATATATATATATATCAATATATATCATGAGAATTAAATAATAACATAAAGCTGAAAGTATGAGAAAAATGTAAAAGGGAAGATCTAAAACTCAATAATCCATCTCAATGTTTCGCCCAAATATTACGATGGATTTACCAAGAGTGAAGTCTTTTGTACCTTTCTCAACTTCACTCTTGATAAAGCCCTCCTAACAGTTGGGTGAAACATTAAGATGGATTATTGAGTTTCAAGTCTCTCCATTTCCATTTATCTCTCATTTCTTATATATTCTCTTATTTTTTTTAGAATAAGTTCTAATTACGTTTTTCATGTCTTGTATTTCTTTCGATGTAAAGTTTGGTATGTTTATATATTTGTATGTACATAATTCTCTTCTAAACTAATTAACCGATCATTATGAATTTTAGAACACACCTGCTATGTGTAAAGGGTTGTAATGTGGGATATATTTATTTTAATTTATTTTATGTAAAAGTGGTAAGTAAGGGGACAGCGCTTCGAAAAATCGGATACCTTTGATTTGAGTGAAATTTTAACAATAAGTATTAGACAACACTTAATAAATATTGCCCAAATTTCAGTTTCCTTTGTGGTATGGATACAACGATTTTTTTGTGAATTTTAATGTGACAGATTTGCATTGAATTTTATCCAGAGTTGTTAGAAACCAATTAAGTAGGATTCCTTGAATTTCATTTTTTTCTTATGATTCCTTAAGCTTAGTCTTAAGTTTTTGACATGTTTTAAAAGCAAAATATTTTCTCAAAATCTGAATAAGGATTTAAGACATGGGGATTATGATTTTAACTTTTGTAAGGGAACATAAAAGTGATGCAAATCTGTTCTTCTCAGCGAATTAATTTTACCTGTACTGGGACGGGTGCACTTCTAGTTCTTATACAGGGTGGGCAAAAATAAGGGTCCTATTTTTAAAAATTCATAACTTTTTTATTTATTGATTTTTTTTTTTTTTTTTTAGAATAAGTAAAGGACCCCTTCCGAAGCAAGCATGAGCCGTATTAGCCCTAAGGAACGTACCCTCATTTAGAAAACATTATTTTTGCTTAAAAAACTCAAAACAGTGTAAAAAACAATACTTTAGTTTTTGTAAGTTTTAAGAAGTGTTTTTCGGCTAAAATTTGTTTTGTTTATTTCAAAAAATCTCGGAAGGGTCAGTCTACACACACATAAAGTTTGGTGAGTTTAACTTTTATTTTGTGGAAGTTATTCAAATTCAAGTTATTCAAATTTAAAGATAGGACCCTTATTTTGGCCCACCCTGTATAAGTTTACGTATCACAATTTAATAACATATTGTCTCTTACGTGATTGCATAGAGGCAGGATTGCCACACTATTTAAACAATTTACATGAATAAAATTATGCGTCATATTAACACGAACACAATACGCGAATTGGAAACGCAATAAGCACGAATATTCAATTAAGGAGATGTTCTTTTGAAAGACAATATTCAAATTCGATAATATTTAGAGTGTGTTCCCATATACAGGAACAGTATATTAGAAACTAGTATTAGTCTCTAATAACCTCTTTTAAGCCCCTTTACATGAAACTAAATTAAACTAAAAAAGCTCATATATGGACACCTTACGTCTAGCACCTGTGTTAAACATTTCATAATGATGGGTTAATTAGTTTTGAAGTGAATCTTGTACATAGAATATATAAACATTTGAAAACAATATAAACTATTGAATTCATCATTACGAAATACTAGATGCACTATTCAAAACATTGAAAAGAACAAAAGTCATCAAACAAAAACCCTCAGTATTATTTAATAACATTCATAACATTAATCATCATTCCCTACTTCCTTTGTTCCAGCTTGTTTGCTTCATTAGTCTAGTGGTCTCTCTCAATTCGCTGTTTTGATATCTCATTGTAATACAGCTTTCTATTCCAGTAGCTTATTTGTAAGAACTGCGTGCTTGTTGAACTCTCTTTCTGCTGACTGTTTTTATCCTACCTGTAGCATTGGTATTTTCAAGACTTAGGCTAATTAGCAGCTCCTGTCTTTGCGCTAATCATCTTTAGTTCTTGTTAGCTCCTTACATCAAGTAGCTTCATGCTTTGTCGAGGACGATTTTTATAAAATAAATTGTCTAAATATATAAAAATAGAAACAGAGCTAACTGTATATAGATAGAGATGCCAAAATGAAGTCCGGTTTATTTTCCTATTTGCAGCGCCCATGAGAACCGTTTCACTTCCAGCCAAACAGTTGCTTGACGTGTACACACGTATTATTTACCTCCGCTTCAAGAGGTTAGGCACAAGACCAGTTTTATCTTACTCCCACAAGGTAAGATGTGACCCAAGGTCGGGTCGGGAAAGTGGGGCTTGAAAAACCAGCGCCCGAGAAGGTGAGCACTCTGACCATTAAACATTGCCTGGGCAGCTCCGTCAACATTCCCCAGTAGGGGCGCCTCAGGCAGTAAGCAATAAACTTACTCCTCCCCAAAGAGGGGAGGCAAAACCTGGGAGGGTGGACCTCCTAGCACTACACAGGACAAACCCACAGACCGGCGGAAGCAAGCCCCGAAGGACAAGACGACACCGGGGCATAGGGTGCAGTATCCATCGGAACAGATACTACACTTTCTTCCTAACAAAAAAAAAACAAGTAAATAACGATGATACGAAGGTCGTATTCGGATATACGAGTGGAAGGTCTGTCTGGCCGCGCGTCTCTTCCCATGGTCAGTCATTTTCGCGACAACAATTTTACCTTCTCTGTCGAAGGGCGGGGTATATCTTTACGCTATTGTCTTCAAATTGTGAGTCGATTAAAACGCCACATTCCTGACGGGCGTTGGAGCAAGGATCCTTTACAATGAATATCTAAAGATGACGCGATACTGACCACTGTTGGTTTCCTTGCCAAGGCGAGAACAACAATGACAGATAATATTACTTGTGCATTTAGGACGCAGCAAAACGATGAGTCACGCTACCAGCGAGGGCGAGTGAAGGTCACGGTCAACGCGACACAGATGACGGGCTGAAAGCCAAGATTGCCAAGTGTTTAACACTGGGATCTTTATTGTCAGTGTTTCGGTGTATCCAGCCCACTTCTGGAAAAGGTTAGCATAGCTTTGACTTTAGAGGAAGTTTATTAACATATTCAAATGCATTACAGTAATGAAAACAGATTGTTTTGAGTTAGATTTCGGTTTCTTTTAGAATTTAGGTATCTCCAAATTGTAGTCGAGATTGTTACTTTTAAATAACCCTCGCAATAATCATTAAAGTAAACACTGAAACGATCATCGAAATAACCATCTTTAATAAACATTTTAAATTACACTTGAAATAATCATTAGAGATAACCATTTGAAAAATCATTGACATAACAATTAGCACCGTAATTTGAAATAACCATTGAAATAACTATTGAAATAACCATTGAAATAACCATTGAATAAACCAATTATCAGATGTTTAATAAAAGACATTAAACTCAGTAAATTATCAAAGTCCACTTAAATTTTGAGTACTCATATATTGAGTATTGATTTACTCCTCTCCAGGAGTTAGGCACAAGGCCAGTTTTATCTTACTCCCACAAGTAAGATGTGACCCAAGGTCGAGTCGGGAAAGTGGGGTTTAAAAATTGCCTGGGCAGCCCCGTCGGCATACCCCGGTAGGGGCGCCTCAGGCAGTAAGCAATAAACTTACTCCTCTCCAATAGGGGAGGCGAAGCCTGGGAGGGTGGACCTCCTAGAACCGCACAATACAGACCCATTGACCGGCGTAAATCAAGCCCCGAAGGCCAAAACAATACCAGTCTATGGGGTGCAGTATCTATCGGAACAGATACTACACTTTGATCTTAGCCAAAAGGCCAAGTACGTGAGTGAGTAAGTATTTGGATGATTTCAACCGCCACCCGATTTGCTTGACACATCTGAATTTAAACAGATCTTTTTATTAAAAGGAAATTCCAAAGAAATATCCCAGGTGGCAAATAAAACAAACATATCAGAAATATGTTTTCAGAGTAATTTACTCCTCTCCAGGAGTTAGGCACAAGGCCAGTTTTTATCCTACTCCCACAAGTAAGATGTGACCCAAGCTCGGGTCGGAAAGTGGGGTTGAAAAGCCAGCGCCCGAGAGGTGAGCACTCTAACCATCAAAAATTGCCTGGGCAGCCCCGTCGGCATTCCCCGGTAGGGGCGCCTCAAGCAGTAAGCAATAAACTTACTCCTCCCCAAAGAGGGGAGGCGAAGCCTGGGAGGGTGGACCTCCTAGAACTGCACAGGACAATCCCATAGACCGGCGTAAATCAAGCCCGAAGGCAAAGACAATACCAGTCTATAGGGTGCAGTATCCATCGGAACAGATACTACACTTTGATCTCGACCAAATATGTTTTCAGATTAAACAAATCTTTTTTTTAAACTCAAATAATATTTTTGTCGTTAGATATTTATAAGGCAATATGATTTTCTGATATTATTAATTAATATATATATTATTCATAGTAAAATAAATCCACAAACCGTTCAAAGTCCTGTCTGTATCTACAAGAAATTCACTCCAAGATGTTTGGAATTCAAAGATACAATTAAACTGCCGATCTACAATATGCGGATTTTATTAATATCCCAAGGATTTAAACACCCTGGAAGTCGTATATTAGTATAGGTATAGAAACGCTGTAACTAGGAACATGAAAGAAGGGAAGCTTCTGTTTCATTAGCAGTGATAGATGTGTGTAGATAGCGTTTGTTGTGAATAACCTTTATAAATTGGGTGTTTTGCTTAAATTGTATTATTAATGTTGAATATATCTCTATATATGTGCTTACGTTTTCCTTCTATAGTTTACTCATATATAACTACAAGTATTTTTGTATACACACACACACACACATATATATATATATATATATATATATATATATATTAAGTTGGTTATGTATATATATGTATATATATATGTTTATATATTAAGTTGGTTATGTGTATATATATATGTATATGTTTATGAATACACATATATATATATATGTATATATATATATATATATATATATATATGACTATTTTTATTTATACAGATATGTACAAAATCTGCGACACTGGCATGTCGATGTTATCGATCAACAGCTGTTAGAAACTGATATCTCATCAGGCAGAGTTAAAATCTGATCCTTACCTCGGAGCATATTTGCGAAGAATTAAATTGAGGAGAACAGAAAAGGAAATTAAAAATTTGGATAGTCACGTGGTTAGATTTGATACAGTTTAGAATCAAATATGAAATGAAATAAAATACAATGAAATAAAATATAATATATATTCATTGAGGATAGAGAAAAAAAGAGAGAGAGAAGAAATAAAAAAGGGGGAAGGGAGAAAAAGTAAAAAACAACACAGCTAATGTCTTAATGTGTTATGGCTGACTACGACGCGTCAATATCAGCTTGATGTAGCGATGTGTGGCAAGACACGTTTTCGTGTCTGGTTTCAGTTTAGGTGGGCAATAGTGGTTAGTGTGTTGGGACATAAGGTTCTAATCTTGTTGGCGGTTTCCTCTTTTTATTTATCTTAGTTTTTTTTTTACTGTATTTTTAGTTCTAAGGTTTATTTTTCATTTCATCCTATTATTTTTTTATTTTTAAATTTATGTAGGCCGATTACAGCATACAATTGGGAGATACATTAATCAAAAATTTACTCAAGTTTACTAACATGATAAAAAGATGACACTATCAGCCTGGTGATACCAGATCAGGCTGCCCTGTGGCTCCCTGAGACGAAATTCACCTACATTGACGTTTTTTGTTTTTTTTGTTTGTAAAACTTAATTATGTTCTACAAAACCAAAAACAAAAACAACAGCCCCTCTCCCTTTCTCCCTCCCCTTTTTTATTTTATTTTTCCTACCCTACTCCCGGTCCTGGATATGACCTTAAACTACATCCGATGGTGAGATCCGGCTTACGGACTTTGGGGAATGTGGAGCCTCCTCTTAATTACCATTGCTCCCAGGTCCACCCTGACCCGGAGTGGTAGTACCTGTTAGGGTCCCAACTATGGGTTAAATAGAAACAGATGTAACAACCAAACCAAACACCATCAATAAATATTTGAACATATAAAGAACTTGAAGCATAAAAACTGTCACCAAAATGACTGCATTCGGCATTAAATAACCTGAAAAGGGTTTATATGCCGTAAAACAAGACAACCAAACCAAACCAGACACTATCAGCCCGTTGAACCCCATTAAAGTCAAGGATTTATAGATGACGAAGACTTAAGCTCCTCTGTCTCACACATACCCTATAATAGACTCATTAACATTTCTAGATAAAGCTAACAGAATTAACTAAATACAAAAACCCAACACCAATACATATTGAAATGATAGTTAATACAGTACATACCCCTTATATAAACCCGTTCACTGATAAAAATATATACACATCCAGCCACCACATAGCAATTATCCACTTAAATATAGACCCCCTATAAATATACAATTTCAAATTACAAATAAATAAAAAATAAAATAAAACACTTTATATAATAAATTAGATTAAACACTTAAAAAGATACTAAACTATAAATAAACAAATAAAAATTTTAAAAAATTATAAATCTCACCCATAACCGAATCAATAGACTACGCCATGCAGCTACCTCTTAAGATCAACGCACCTTTCAAACAGGCAAAAATGGTTAAATAAAACTTAATTACGATTAAGACAGTATATGAGTATCGAGACGTTTTTTTAAAATACAACTTTAAAATACATTAAAAAAATAATAAAATAAAACACTTAATAAAATAAAATAAAATATTAAAAAATACAAAACTATGAACAAATAAAAAAATAAATAAAACAAGCCGCACTTGCGTGGTCCCCCTCTGTATGTGACTCGATGTGGCGAGTGTAATATGCAACAATAAATTTGGGCAATTTGGGGCATTTTTGACCCCTCCCCCTTTAACCCCCGGAGGGGCGCGAACCAGAACTTTTCTGAGGTCAAGGACACTTATTTTATATCCAGGACAATTGCCGCTACATTTTGACCAAGTTTCAGAAAAATTGAATGGATCGATCAAACGTTATGGGAGTAAAAGGGTAATTTTTTTGCCATTTTGGGGGCTTTTGACCCCCTGGAGGCGCGAACCAGATTTTTTCCAAGGTCAGCGATACTTATTTTCTATTAGGAACACTTGCCTCCACATTTTGGCCAAGTATTAGAGAAATTGAATGGATGGATGAAAAGTTATGTGGCAAAAAATGTATTTTTTTTCCATTTCGGGGCTTTTTGAGCCCCTGGAGGGCTAACCAGATTTATTTTAAAAAATCGGAGAATGTCACTTTCTAACCTGACCAAAGTTACAACTTCATGCAAAATTTCAGAGAAATTCAATTGTTGGTTGCGGTGAAAAATCCGGACGGACGGACGGACATGCCTCAAAACATAAGTCCCTCGATTTTATAAATCGGGGGACCAATAAACACGTAAATCCCACTGAACAAAAATAGAACTCTGATACCGGTACTTTCTTCGAAACGGACACTGCAGCAAGACACCGGCTAACGGTGATTCCAAGCGTCATTTCTCTCTGTGTTTACATTTCAGAACGCTGACGAGACTTTATTGGCGATAGACGTTTTTTTTTTTCTTTAAAAAGCCAGTTCATCTGGATGAAAGCGCGGTACGACTCTTAGATATGTAACGTATATGTTTTTAAATAAATTATGTATATTTAAATATATATGTATAGGCGGTATTTTTTCTTGAAGGCATTTTTCGTAAAATATTACATATTACTTGTGTCAGCATATTTTTCCTTGTTCCTTTCTAGATGTCTGATAAGTTTCCAATTTTAAATGCTGTAACTAGAAAATGAATCTAGTTACACAACGAGTATGGCAAATTAATATGCAATTTCCTCGAAACTCGAAAACTTATCAGGTATCAGGAAAGGATCAAGGACAAATATGCAGATACAAGTTGTCTGTAGTATTGAACGATATATATATATATATTTGTCGCTCCTTAATAATTAGTAGAGCACTTTAGTGGTAGTGCAAATACAGCGTGACGTCATTTGCTTTATAATGCATCATTCCTTAATATAAGTAGAATGCCTGTGTCGCTCATCGCCGCTTATAAATGTATTTAAACTACCACAGTTTATCAGCTGTTCGGATATTGGCCGCGAGGTTTAAGACGTTGGATTGAAGTTGAAAAATACTTATAATCCAGGGTTTCGAATCGAGTGACCGGTAGTGAATAGTCATACTTCTACGCTGAAGAGTCTTGATTGAAAAGAGACGAAACGTATACGTCCGTAGATAATAAACAACAACAAATATTTTTCATATATATATATATATATATATATATATATATAAATCCCAATTATAAATTCCGCGAAAAAACACCGCTCAATACTTCTGACATTTGAATGTAAGTATACATAATTGTATGCATGTATCTAATACGATATACTATGTAATAACATCACCCCGGTCTTCTGAAAACGCTCATAAACACGTAGCCTCATGTCAGATTCAACAAATCTTACTCCACGTTGTATAAAAGTTAACCATACAATAATATGTCGTTGTCGACAGCAAACAGATCAGTGTATCCTTTGAAAAAAAGTTCTAAGAAAATATAGGAATTTTAAAGTTAATTTGATAAATAATTTTGAAAAGTGAATATTGCGTCATTCCTGGCGATTATATTACGAGGTTTTTAGATAAAAGAGATAGGTTCTCTTGAATTGGGCGGAAAAACATTATCTAATTTCGTTTAGTGTCATATGGTGGAATCTTATCGATAAGTTAGTTGGGGTTGTCAGTTTGAATTAGAATTATGAAGGGCCGACATTTATATAAAATTGGAAGACAAAATATGCAGATAAAAACTGACATGAAGATTTAAAATATACATCTATTTCAATTAGATAACACACACTCATACATACAAACACACGAATATATATCATACATATATATATAATATATATATAGATATAATATATACATATATATATATATATATACATACATATATATATATATAATTACGTATGTTCAAAATATTAGTTGAGAAAATAAAAGTTATGATTTTAAAGAAATAAGAAATAAGAAGAAAAAAATAGCAAATTAGTTATGTTTCACCAACCATATTTACTTAAAAAGAAAGTTTACACACACTCATATATATATATATATATATATATAATATATATATATATATATATATATATATATATACATATATATTTATATATATATATATACATATATATATATTTATATATATATATATATATATATATATATATATATATATAAGGAAGTTTAAAACATGAAATGAGATTTCAGTAAATCGTAATGTTTACTATTATTGCCGTTCCAGCAACGTTTTCAATGTGTGACTTATATATATATATATATATATATATATATATATATATATATATATATATATATATATAATTATAAAAAGAAAAAACTATACACACATTAAGGTTGTACACATTATAACTTATTTCGACCCCTTAATTAGGTCTCCTCAGATGTATAAACAACCACGTCAAAAAACCAACGTTTTTGGTTTTTTGACGTGGTTGTACATACATCTGAGGAGACCTAATTAAGAGGTCGAAATAAGATATAATGTGTACAACCTTAATGTGTGTATAGTTTTTTTCTTTTTATAATTCTGTTTTGCTCTGTTTAAATTACATTGAGCTCTGTTATTCAGATTCTCAACACTAAATTGAAATCTACACACTATATATATATATATATATATATATATATATATATATATATAGTGTGTAGATTTATATATATATATATATATATATAGTGTGTAGATTTATATATATATATATATATATATAGTGTGTAGATTTATATATATATAAATATATATATATATATATATATATATATATATATATATAAATACATATCAGCTATATACCAAAAATCAATGTTAGTACGCATTAGAAAACATTGTGGAGCGACCGACTCCAAAGTGTGGGACATTTTGAACTCTCTTGTTACACACATGCTTTCTGATGACTAACATTCTGATACGCAAAAATAAAACGCAATCATCAAATACGCACAAGATATGAAATTTAGACGCTTTATTGAATCATGTCTGGTTTTACGATCCAAACAATTATTTTTCCACCGGCCAGTATTTTCTAAATCTCAGATGTCACAGCAAAACTGCGTATTTTAAAAATCATTATCAATATATATTTTTTTAATTCTCAAGATAAGCTACTTTATGATATAATTTGAAAAAAATATGTAATCACTTAATATTATGCCGTCCATTTTTCGTATATTTGTACCTATGTTTGAGGTTTTAGAGTGCTAAACATTTAATTTATAATGTGTGGTTGAGAAACATTTGTTGGGGTAAAGAGTTATCATAGAACCTGAAAATATTTTTGCTTGCTGAAAGTTCAAAGCTTCTATTAGAGACAGCAAAGTTAATAGACTTGATTACATAATGGGATTGTTAGAACTTGGATTATTATATGGCAAAAAGTCGTATTGTCTATGTCTAGTGTGATATCTGAAAACTTGGTAGGTTTTGGCTACTATCTACGGTTATGTTTATATATATTCTTTAAATAATTATCTAATTTTTATATTCTGAAATTATAAGAGTTTTATCGTTTCTATATAGGCTTTCAAGTAAGTCTGATAAGAAGATATTTATCTATTTAAACAAGAATAAAACCCCAAGTCAGGAAATTGTGCTGAATCTGATGGCATCCAACAGGATATCAAAATTATCCGGCGTGTTAATACTGGCCCAATATTTACTATCAAACCTCTGAACAAGTAAGATTAAAATTGATTTCTATGATGATAATACATGTAAATAGTTTGGCTATTAGTAAAGCTTTAATCACGAGAAACAGTGTAATTGTCTGATAATGTGATAATCCATATCAAAATATATAAATCTAAGACTATAAGAATACAGAAATTTGGAGAACCAATTTATCGCTTGGGTGTAGGAAGACAAAAGTATTGATTTACTCTTCTCCAGGAGTTAGGCACAAGGCCAATTTTTATCTTACTCCCACAAGTAAGATGTGACCCAAGGTCGGGTCCGGAAAGTGGGGTTTAAAAATTGCCTGGGTAGCCCCGTCGGCAATAAACTTACTCCTTCCCAAAGAGGGGAGGCAAAGCCTGGGAAGGTGGACTTCCCAGAACTGCACAGGACAGACCCATTGACCGGCGTAAATCAAGCCCCGAAGGCCAATACAACACCAGTATGGGGTGCAGTATCTATCGGAACAGATACTACACTTTTATCTTAGCCAAAAGGCCACAAGAATTAGGAAGACAAAAGTAGTGTATGTAATTTTAGCTTTATTATTATTTTTTTATTTGTGCTCCCAACATCGGAACTAGATGGACAGTTTAATCTGATGGATGGGGCAGTGTCAATTTTAAAAAAAATACCTCATACATTGTGTCCTTAGAAGGGGTGGTTACAAGGTTTGGTGTTGAAGTTTAAGAAGTAGATGTCACTATTGTTAGGTCATGGTTTAATTGTTGTCGTAAAGGGGTAGAGATGGAGTTAGTGGGGAGAACTATATAAGATTCATCTGTATCCATCTTGTCGGTGTTATTGGTGCTGGTGGCGTTATTATGAGGCGACGTGTTTCGTGTTAGTCTGTTTTTCTTGTGTAATAATAAAAGCTTGGTTTAGCGTTGTTGATGAAACAGTGAGGATATTTTAAAGATCTGTGTGTTCTCTCGATGTCTTTTTCTTTATTGCTAAGGTAAACGGAGCTGCCAATTTAGAGAGCTCTAATGACACTTTTTCCTAAGCTGGTATCTATGAAATAAAATATGCTTTGTGTCCGATGTTTGATATCGGCGAGACGTCCAATATCCAAATTCTGTATTTACGAGCATAAACAGGACCTCAAACACAACAAGGCACTTGTCATACATAGGGAGGGACACTTTTACCGACCATTTCGATCGTACAAACTGCTCCTTTCTCAACAGTGAACCCTCTCTCCCACGCCGCAAGTGCACCGAAAGCTGTCTCATCCTTCTCCCACCACCATTTATAGTAAACATTAGGCTTGGCGTTTACTCCTTAAGAATATACACCCTTACACAATGCAATATACGCCACCATTACATTGTCAAGTCCTACGCCGACTAAGTACTACTATTTTCATTGCTATTCATCCAATATCTCGTTTTGTTTTACGTCTTTTTATTTCTCTTTCTTTTTTTAAATAAACGTCTTTTTCGAACACGCTGCATATTTTTTGTTATGGTCTGATGGCGATCTACTCTATTTTCGTGACTATATGGACTTTTATAAACATGATGTATACAAGAGCCTACGACGAAGGACGAGCCGTCTTTCTGTAGCATACTATTTTGTACTTCTATAAATAAACACTATTCTAAATATACCACCATGTTGTCTTATTTATTATGAGCCCTTCAAGGTCACAACACTGGCGACAAGGAACTGGGACTGATTCGAGCACAATATAACCCGGACTGATCTCCACACAACACTGGCGACATTTGTAGAGGCGGTAAATTTTTAACTGAATTGTTAAGCCTGAAAACGTCACATTTTCATAAAAGGTAGTAATGCATGAATTTTACAAGGGAAACAGACGAATACTAAACTACTTTCACTGACGTAGTTAAAAAAAACACAGCGATGATTTTAAATTGTCAGAGTAAGCGTTTACATTTTAGATATCTAATTTTCGCGCTAGGTTTATTATCAAATACGGACGAAGAAATAATACGAAGGGTTTTTTTTATAAACTAGAGAATGAACCTTATTGGACACTTCAACATATTAGGGAGTACTGCCAACGTTGTATTAGTATTAGCATGGATTTAAGAGACACTGAGCAAAGAGGAGCGTCACATATTAGAAAAATCCGTAACAAAAAGAAAATTAATTCATCAACTTAATTAGATTAACCAATGAAACATAATTTGCCTCCAAAACAGTGTTTTGCTTGCGGGCATTGGCTAAAAGATAATTGATATGAAATAATAAAGTGTTTACATTGCGATCGCATGGGACAGAAAAGTAAACGTCACTAATTTTTTTAAAATTTTAAAAGCTTTATTGAAATTGCTAAAAGTAACGATGTATAAACTATTAAGAAATTTGTAAAAAGAGAAATATTAAATAAAAATATAAAGTTACAACTTTATTCTGGCTAAAATTTGTCAACAATAATATCTTTAAACGTGGATAAAATTCGAAAACATACTTTAATTCAAACGACTAAATTAATTAAAATATTCACTAGTGAACAAATGAAATTTGAAAACGAGTTAATCTCTAACGTTACATTACAAGAAATACTTTTAAATTAAGAATGTTCAAACAGAACAATTCACACAATCTCTTAGGTACGGACTAGAAGGAAAAATGTCTATCATAGAATATGCCCATAAAAACTTTTTGTCAAAATATTGAAACTTCAAATGTCAAGGAAGAGAGATCTAAGAAAGAATGAAAACGTTTCGAACGTTTCTCCGGTAGACTGGGGATACTTTAAAAGAATCACTGCCAAGTTTGAATTAAAACAGAATATTCAACTAGTTTTTCAAAACTTAAAATGTTACATTTGCGTGATTAAATCAGATAAACGATGAATTAAATAGACTCGAAGTAATAGGAGTATTATCGAAAGTAGAGAACAGCGAATGGGACTCGCCTACATTTTATGTACAAAAATGTAAAAATATCCTTGTTTTTACAGATTTCTTCACGGGACTGAACTAAGCACTACATTATTACCATTATCCTCTTTCAAATTCATGAGAGATTTTCGCTAAACTCAACGGGGGTAATTTGTTTTCAAAGGTTTATTTAAGTGATGCGTATCTACAAATACCTGTGGACAAGGATTGATCAAAGCTACTTTGTATAAATACCCAGAGTGGTATGTACAAATTCGAACGATTAGCTTTTAGGGTTTAGGTTACAGCAGTCATTCTTTAACATATCGGATTGCAATTAGCGACAGTCTAACTCGATTACATTATACTGATTAGTAAAATAACCCAGCAACACAAATCATATGCACACGAAATATTAAAGTGAATCAAGGACGATGGATTTAAATTGAAAGAAGAACATAGCGATTTGTTTTATAAAATTGTAGACTAAGAAAAATAGACTCTGGAAAAAGCTTCTTCACAACAAAGTTTTTTGGGTTTAGCAAATCATTATCATGTGTTTTTTTCAAAAATGCACAATTTGCGAGCTTCGCATAATAAGCTAATAAAAATGAGAAAAAAATAAGGTCTGAACGACAGAATGCCAGGAGGCATTCAAAAAAATGTATCCGCACTATTATTATGTTATGACGCACAACAATCCAGATCTCGAAATCATTATGGCTACTGCTGTTAGTTCGTACGATATTGTAGCCTGCATTGTACACAAAATAGAAGACAGATCGCTAAAAAAAAAACACGCGCATCGTATGTTACTACCTGCAGAAAAACGTTAGTCACACATCGAGAAAGAAGCATTGAGTATAATTTTTGCAGTCGCAAAATTTCATCGTATTGTTAATGGAAGACATTTTGTGTTTCAAACTGATCATAAGCAAACGATTTATAGGTTAAAAAATGATTACTATCGCATACTGAAAATAGACTGCAGAGATGTGGAACTATTCTACTCAGTTACAGGCATCAAATAGAGCATCTAGATTCATCCTAAAATAGGCTGAGCACCTTGAAAAAACACTAATTACCTCCCTACAAACTGGAGTTGATATAAAACATATATTGTGTAACGCCATTAGGGAGCTTGCGGTTACACTCGAAGAAATAAAAAGGCGCCAGACGACGATTACAAAGAAAACATAAAAAGAAAAAAGAAAAGTAAAACACTGACAAATCTTGTAAGTGTATTCAATTTGTGATGAAGTAGTGTATGGCGATCGACTGGTGATCCCTGAAGCATTACTGAAAAGAATACTAAAAAAATGTCATGGTGAGCACCCGGGCATTTCGATGAGGAAAAGTCTCATGAGAAGCTTTGTGTATACAACAATTATGCACTTCTGATGCTTTGGCAAATATACATCCTATAAAGTTTAGACCATGCCTTAAAGCTGGCCGACCGTGATCTATGATCCACATATGATGCACATAGATTTTGCTGGCTCACTCTATTATCTAATAGGGTGGGCATTCTCTCAAAATGGCTGGACATATTAAAATGTAAAAAAAACACAGAAGTAACAATTAGCTTTTTACATTAATTGTTTGCCCCATTCAGGGTTATTTACTGTATTGTATCAGACAACAGAATGCAATTTACGTCTAGTGAATATCAAACATACTGTCAAGCATTTAAACCTCACATTCAAACATAATATACACGGGTAGATTATGTTTGAATGAGAAATTTAAAATTCTTAACTTTAAAGATCGTCCAAACTTATTAAACTGTAAAAGTTAAATAGCAAACAACTGTATACACAGAATAAACTTGTAAAGTTGCATACACAATACAAAATTAAACTAAACTAAACAAACACTTTAATAGCAACGAATGACAAAAATAGAAAACACACCATTCCAAGAACGCCCATGTTTAAATAAGGTCACTTGTTAATTCGACACATTCACAAAAGGGGTGTGTCACCCCTACAAAAAACAATACTACAGAAGGTGTCAAGTTGAAGTCAGCCGAATCTTTTTGGGGAGAAGCCCTGCCATTAGCTAATAAAAACATAAACCAGTGGGAGGGAATAACCATACATCTGATTTGTTAACTAGATAGACTAAACACCGCGTGGATTAATAAAAAAACCTGTAACACGAATTCCATGCACTTATTCTGACGTTTCCCTACAGGGAGTAAACGCGGACGCATTTCTGTAACTTAATTGCCATCAATATATTTTCATAAATTACTACCTAGTTCTATTTAGGGATGTGACACCACTGAAGTAAATACTGAACATCGATACATAATATATTATATCTCCTCATAATATTATATCTGTATACATGAAATAATGATATACATATATATATATATATATATATATATATATATATATATACATATATAATATATATATACATATATGAGGGGCTGAAACATGAACGCCTCTGTGTAGTTTACTATTAATATTCTGTATATATATATATATATATATATATATATATATATATATATATATATATATATATATATATATATAGAGAGAGAGAGATATATTATGTGATAAAATCATAGGTTTAAACACACACACACACACCAGACGATGTTTTAATTAGCAACTATTATTCTATCCCCGAAGGAAAATAGATTTAGGATACACAGTTGATTATCGCAACACACAAAAACACAAACACAATATATATATATATATATATATATATATATATATATATATATATATATATATATATATATACTCGTGCTGGTCAAAAAAATAGAACATATGTATAAAACTGTAAAAATCATTCCGTTTGAAGTAATTTTCGGCTTTTAAATTGTGTAGGCGAAATATTCTATATGTAAATAACAATTACAACTATTTTTAATCATTTGTCATATTTGCATATATCAGACTTGATTGTCACAGAGTAGTTTATTGTCACATTAGGAAATTCAACGTTTCAATTTAATAGAACATTATTCGTTGAGTAATCTCAAACTCAAAAAAATTATGTGTTTAAAAAGATTTTGCAAGTAATTTAATCATAATCTCTCATTCTTATTGAGGACAATCTGTGAGATGTGCAAAGGTAGTAGGTTTTTCTTTGCGAAGCTTCCTCTTCATCTGATCCCACAAGGCTTCAATAACGTTAAAATCTGGCGAGTTCGCCGGCCATTCAAGAACAAGGATCGATTGTTCTCGGAGCCAGGAAGTTGTGGACTTGGCAGAGTGTGTCGTGCCAAGTCATGTTGAAAAATGATGTATGTGGCGTCACTGTCAAACTGATTATCCAGCACTTACAGTAAATTAGCTTCCATGATATCTTGGTACACTGTTGCGTTTACATTTCCTTTGATGAAGAAGAAATTACCAACACCCTTAGCACTCATACAGCCCAAAACCATGCAAGACTGCGGGAACTTCACAGACTTCTTGACGCATTCTTGGTTATACCGTTCCGTGGATCTTCGCCAAACACATGGCCCTTGGTCGCCGAAGGAAATACAAAATCGAGACTCATCTGAAAAGATCACACGCCGCCATTCGTCTGTAGTCCAGGTTTGATGAGCAGTTGCCCATCGTATCCTCTTCAACATCTGATTTTTGTTAAGGAGCGGTTTGGTGGCAGCTATACGATTTTGGTATCCCAGTTGCTGGAGCCTTCGGTAGGTAGTGCTTCGTGAAACGTCGGCACCAGAAGCCTGTTTCCACTTTTAGTAATGTGGCTTGTTGACTGTAATCGACTTTTCTTTGCCACCTTGTCCAGTGCCCGGTCTTGTCTTTCAGTGGTGCTTTTCTTTCGTCCGCATTTCTTGCAATTGCTGTTGGAAACAACCTTAACATCTTTCTGGAGCACTTTGGTCACTACCGATTTTGAATATCCGACCTTGGTGGCGATTTCCATGTGCTTCTTTCCTACTTCCCGCAAATCGAACATTCGCTGCTTCTCAAACAAAGATATGTCTTTAGAGCGACCCATAATGAGAGATTATGATTAAATTACTTGCAAAATCTTTTTAAACGCAGAAATTTTTTGAGTTTAAGATTACTCAACGAATAATGTTCTATTAAATTGAAACGCTGAATTTCCCAATGTGACAATAAACTACTCTGTGACAATAAAGTCTGACATATGCAAATATTACAAATGATTAACAATAGTTGTAATTGTTATTTACATATAGAATATTTCGCCTACACAATTTAAAAGCCGAAAATTATCTCAAACGGAATGATTTTTACAGTTTTATACATATGTTCTATTTTTTTGACCAGCACGTGTATATATGAGAACTCTGAGTTATACAACACTGTATTGAGAAGTCCAGGTTACGATAAAAATATTAGTTCTCAAAATTACGTAAAATTCTTCTCTCATGGTAACACCAATATTAGCGTCAGACTAAAGACAAATATTATAACACATAACATAGCGATTACAATAAACCGTTACGTAATTTAAATATTAATACAAATAAAATAAATAAAAGGAGTTAAGAAAAAATAGTTCCATACAACAGCATAGTGTAAGAATAGTTAATAACACCTCTAAAAAACAGAATGATGATTAAAGATAATTCTAAAAATTAAAGGTGATCCGAGCAAGTAAAATGTTTGTATTTTTTATCACACGTTTAGTAAAAATGTCCTAACTGACATCCCTAAACGCTTCTTTAAAATTATAAAGTGCAATTGTAGGGCCCCGCATTAATATGGAATACAATCAGACTCGCTTTCTCTACTGTTGGGATTTTTCCCGTTAGAATGAAGGGCGAAGACTGTAGTCTGCTGGAAGAAAAGTTGGTGGCATATAAACGTGACGAGACAAGAACAGAGATAACAAACAACGTGGGTAGATAACGAAAGAATATTTATATGGATGAAAAAGAGAAGAAAGAAAGAGAATGTTGCTTGCAAAAGAAGTGCCTTTGCGGACTCACTGAAAATGCCAGTTGTCTTGTAACAGGATTCCTTCTGGGGGCAAGGCTGTGAAGAATAGTTCAGAACATCAAGGTTGCTTCGTACGTATTATATACGCTAAAAAAGCATGTGCCCGCTCGCACCTGTCGCAGCATAGGAGAGGCGATGTTGACGGCAGCGAAGGCCGGAGAGAAGAGGCCGATATTTTACAAATAGGCGCTCTCCTGGGTTTTCTACAGAGATTGAAGCAGTGTATTGTGATTGGCTGATTTTCATCCAATCACAATGCACTTAGAATTCACTGCGCTTAACAATAATTCCAATACTACAGTACCACACTTGGTAAAACGGAAAATTAATAAAGGCTAGCAAATCAATAACGCCGTTGATCCAATCACTAAATGCAACTCTTCTGACAAATTCCTGCCCATTAAAAAAACTCTGCATGCAAAACTACATGATACACAAAGTAGAACAAACTCGTGCAATAAGAAAACAAGCAATAAGAATAATGTGATGAATTCTGGTTGCAGGGCAACTTTAGCAAACTCTTTTAGTTCCAAAGCCATATATATAGGATCTAGGGGCGTATGAAGCCAATAATCTAAAAAAAATAAATATACATTTAATTATTAATACCTTTCTAAATTTTATTCTGTGTCTTGTCAAATACGGGCTCTGAAGGATAAAGACATTCAATAAAACCTTAGATGGTTAAGGGTTAAAGAGGTTGGCGCTGAAAGGCCCTTAAATAAATAATGTACGTTACGTTAAGATGTATCTTCATTCATAATTAAACATGCACGTTTCTCATTAAATAAAAAGGATGAAGTTGTTTTCTAACTATAAAAATGTAAGTGTTCCTCAACGCTATAGTCGCATTACCCTATAATAAGTTGTAATTAAATACACTAATAAACTAATGGTAATTTATTATCATATACATAACTAAATATTGGTACCTCCTTTTCTGTAGACCCCTACACGTAAAAAGTTTGAATCTTATTCAGTTTCTACGTAATCAATAATAGTTTCCACCTTTATTGATTATCAAGAAAAACTAGTGTTTGTAGGTTGAAAGATAATTAAGAAATTATTGATGTCTTGTCACTATTGTTCGAAATAATTAATATTTTTGATCAGAAATATATATATATATATATATATATATATATATATATATATATATATATATATATATATATATATAAAACATATAAAATAGATTTATGTCGTTAAATCCATTTTTTCAGCTAGCCATGAAAAAATAATGAAAACTAATTAATAAGTTAGTAACTTTTATTATCGTGTTAAACTCTGTTTTAATGCATTATTAGTCATAATAGAGTTCTACTTTCTAACTGGACAAATAGCTAAATGTTGATGATTCTCCTTATTATATTTGCTGATAAAAGGACTTCATAAATACATTTTTTTGTAAACTTTTTGATATCGAATTTTTCGAACATACTTAATAATGCATATATCAAAATGTTGTATCCTTCTCAATTGAGACATATATATGTATATGTATATACTATGAATATTTTTTTAATATTAAAGATTTTTTTTAACCTACAGACAACGTCGTTTCGGTCTCTCTTGCCTTCATCAGTGTAGGAGTGGCGGTCGCATGCGGTCGCATGTGGTCGAACGCAGTTCGTAGATTCAGGTTAGAATCACGAGAAAAACGCTCAGGACAACACAGTATATATATATATATATATATATATATATATATATATATATATATATATAAATGGATAAACAGATAAAGAAAGCTATGGCGAGTTTGATTTACTCGACCATATATAGATAATTTGAGAGACTAGCCAACAAATACAAAGATCACATTAGATAGCAATGATATTTTCAAACTTCGAGATTACTTGGAACAGATTATGGATTTAAATAGACTAGAATATCAATAAGATAAATAATTGTTTGACTGCAGTTTCTATACAGAGGGTATTTTAATGTTTAGTTATCTCTTGGATTGATCTCATGAATTCGATCAGACAAATAATTGCGACTTATATAATCGTAGTATATATATATATATATATATATATAGAGAGAGAGAGAGAGAGAGAGAGAGAGAGAACGAGAGAGAGAATGGTAGTTTGCTTGAAGCATTGCTATATCGCTCCATGAATTGAATAAAATTTATAATAATAAAAAAAGATTACTTAAGTACTTTATATTAAAAACAAAACAAAAAATACGAAAATATAGCAACAACACACAGGTACAAATAAAAAATACAAAATATATTGTCAAAACTAACAGTTAATTCATCACCATACAATACCTATCATTTATCTAATATTACACACATATTTTTGAACACTACATTAATATACAAAACATAATTTTAAAAGCTATTAATTTCTGTTCTCTGCGGGACTGGTGTGCCCCTACTCTACACTCTGGCACCCATTTTGGTGAATTTTCTACACAGACGGATTTTTCCTTTGGTGTTTATTATTTTTGATAAAGGGAATATTTCCCCGAAATATTAAATAAATGATTTTTAATAATCATCCTGACAACACACACAAGGGCAACACAACACTTGCTGTTATAAAAGATTTTAGGAAAAAATAACTAGTAAGTCCCATTTCGATATATTATTTTTGTTCCTTCCCACTTACAACCTACCCGGCACTTTGCATTGTCCTTAGCTTTCTTAAACATACTACTAATATATATATATATATATATATATATATATATATATATATATATATATATATATATATATATGTGTGTGTGTGTGTGTGTGTGTGTGTGTGTGTGTGTGTGTGTGTGTGTGTGTGAAATTGGTTAAGGAATTGTAGAAAAGTGGTGTAACAAACTAACAAAAATAAGGACACTAACACGTCATTGTAGCTGGGCCAAGATATTTCGGTCGTTGATTGTGACCATATTTGTTTGGAAAATAACTTTATTATCAAAACCTCAGCAATTCATACAAAATTCGGAAGAAAAAAAGAAGAGGAAAAACCAAGGGATCAGAAGAGGCAGGAGTGGGATATAAGGAAGTTGAGGTTACATGTGAGTTGGAGAGTAGGGGAGAGTGGATATGAGCAGTGAGTGAGTTGGAGGATGAGGTATGAATGTGTAACCCGGTGTGTGAAATAAAGGAAAGGGTAATGAAAAAAAAGAAATGGAGGGAAAACGGGGCGCGTACAAGAAAGTGTACAACTACATGTGGGATGGACGATAAAGGGTGGGGGAGTAGGAAGAGTAGTGGGTAAGGAAGGCAAATGTTGGTGGAGGATGGGATAGGGATGAAAATATGTGAAGTCGAGAGAATTAGGAGCACATGGCAAGAAATGTTATGGTGGGAAACTATTAAAATGTATTAGATTAAATTGAAATAAATAAAATAAGACATTACAATAGATGGCAATTGAAATTGAAAGCTATAAAAGAAATAAAAGAAATAAAAATAAATGAAAATAAATAAAAATAGGGAGAAAAGAGAAAAACGAGAAAAAGGACGGGGATTACGGAAGGAAGAAGTTAAGTAAATTATCCATTGTCGTATTTACTTAAGTTGTGTTCAGGAAGGCTGATTTTGGCTATGATGTGGGAAAGTTGTAGAAACCCGGTCTTTGTACGATGTGATTGCTGCATCGTGGAATCAAACTGGATTCAATTTCGCGACGCAATTTAACATTGTGTATGTATTTTATTGTTTTTGCCTTAGGTATGTTTATGTAATGCTTATGGAAAATCATATGAGTGACCAACGCATTTAAGGTGTTGGTACGCTTGATTGCCCTGTTATGTTCATATATCCTCTTTTTTAAAGGGCGCTGTGTCTCTCAAAAATAGATTGGCTTGCTGTCGTTGCAGGGTATGCTATATATTCTTGCGAGTGTGGGAGATATATGTTCCTTGTTATTGTGTCTTTTTCAAATGTTGTTTTAATATATAGTGAGAGTGGTCGATTTGATGGTTCTAAACCCATGTCTGGAAAGGGTCGAGAAAAGATGTCTGTTTTGTGAGTTGGTAAAGAGGAAGATCATTCTTTGTGTGGGCGATATAGTGCGGGGAAATTTAGTTTTGTTATTGAAATGTATTTGGATAGCCGTTTTCTTAGCAGAGAAGGAATATATATATATATATATATGTATATATATATATATATATATATATATATATATATATATATATATATATAATGATGATATCATATAACCAGGTATACTCTCGTTGTTATTTAATGTGTGTTTCTCGGCTGAAACTTTTTCACATTTGAGAAATAAAAATTAACTTAATAGAAAAGATAACCACTTCCTCTGCCATTTATCAAACAATGCATTTCATGACAAAAATGAAATCAATGTCTCTCCCTATCTTTATTCTTTTTTCTCTGCATTTCTCCCTCCTAATCTCTCTTACTCTCTCTCTCTCTTTCTCCATATATATATATATATATATATATATATATATATATATATATATATATATATATGGAGAGAGAGAGAGAGTAAGAGAGATTGGGAGGGAGAAATATATATATATATATTCTAGAATAATACCCGTCTCAGGACAGGTAAAACTAATTCCACGAACATAATATTTTTAACACTTTTACGTCCGTTTCAAAAATGAAAAATCAAGATATTGTGATACAAAACCTTATGTCTAGAAACCTTAATTGTATTTTATATAGGAATCCCTTAAATGATTTTTATTCTTGCAAAATTTCTAAATTTTAAGGCTTAAAGTTACCGGGTCTTAAGCAATAAATGAAATTCCGAGAACCTTGCTTAATTGATGTCGAATTATTATGGTGTGAAATAAATGAACATCTTAAATATTTACATTTTGAAATGGGAGCTTGTTCCCATAAATACCCTTTTAAAATATTTGAACAAAACTGAAATTTGATGAATATATATGAATTGATTTTTAATACCTATTGTTAAAATTACACAAGATGTGAATGTGCATTAATTTTTCCAGAGGTTTCTGTCCCTATTTTCTCCCCTTTGCATGAGATTGAATTAAAATAAATATAGCCCACATTACAACAACTTAAACATAGCAGCTGTTTCCAGCATTCATAGTAATAGGATAGTTTACTAATGAATCATGTATATAGAAATATATAAAGATATTCACATACCTTACTTTATAAAGATATATCAATATATATTGACACATATATATATATATATATATATATATATATATATATATATATATACAGAAAGAAAGAGAGAGAGATTGATATATATATATATATATATATATATATCAATCTCTCTCTCTCTTTCTGTATATATATATATATATATATATATATATATATATATATATATATACAGAAAGAGAGAGAGAGAGATTGATATATATATATATATATATATATATATATATATATATATATATATATATATTTGTGTTATAGTGGAATAATTCCAGGAGGAAATCCGGGTATGAGAGCTCAATGTAGTAAACAGAGCAATAATAAAATATAATAACACGAAATCACATAATTGTCGATGCAATAATTTATTTCAACTGTTCGGTTTTTTCAAGCATCACTCAGACAATTACATTTTTGAGACTGATAGAAAATTGAATTTCCCTACTACAGTTCCAATACAATCATAGATGGTGGTAGTAGCAACAAATTTGATACATCTTTTATAGAGAGGGGGAAAATTTAAAACTTATATTTAACTATGGCGGGCGAAGGGGAGGGATCTTTAAGTTAATCAACTAAAAACTGCCATGTCAAAATTATGACACATACGACTTGGCGATATCAACCATATAGGCAATTTTACTCACGCGCATACACAAAACTAAATACGCAGACATCATATGCGCACTCACATACATAATCTCACTCGCACATTATCATAATCAAATATACCAAGAAAGAAAATAAAAATAAATCCAGGAATAGAGGCCGAAAAATAATATGGTTCAATCCCCCCTACTGCCAACTATCTAACATCAACATCGGGAGAGTATTCTTGAACCTGGTAGATAAACATTTTAGCATAAATAATCCACTTAGGAAGATATTTAATAGAAAAACCATTAAAATCAGCTACTCTTGCACCAAGAACATGGACAGAATTATCAGCACCCATAATCGTAAATTACTTAACAATCCTAGTAAGAATAAGGTCACAGTAAATAAATGTAATTGTCAAGTGAAAAATAACTGCCCACTGGACGGTAACTGTAAAGTTGAGTGTGTGGTTTATAAGGCCACTATTCATCCGGAAGATAACAACAGGGATAAAAAGGTTTACATCGGCATCTCCGCGGGAAACTGGAAACAACGTTTTTATGACCACAAACACTCTTTCAATAACCCAGAACTCAAGAGCAAAACGGAGTTAGCTAAACAATGGTGGCATCTGAAAAATGAGAACAGGTCCCCGGTGGTTTCGTGGTCAATCTTATGTTTTTCGAATATTCCAGATGGATTTAGACAAAGATGCAACTTATGTCTAGAAGAAAAAATAAGAATCCTAAAATATGATCGAAATAACCTCTTAAATAAACGAGATGAACTTATGGCTAAGTGCAGACATAAATATAAATTTAAAATAATCAACGACTAGTAATCCGATGGACCTCTAGACTTATAACGGTGAAGATACCAAATTAAATAACATTATTTAAGGTAACCCCCCCCCACCACCACCAACATTATAATAATATCTGCTATAGACACAGAATTGCCGACTTGGTGATATATAGTATTTGTGCGTATATAATGGTATTTTGAAATAATTATTTACTTAAAATAAGATAGTGTTTTTTAAAAAAAATTCTGCGGTTATTGAATTAATATAGGTATAAATGCCAAATATTACCACTAGACATTATTAGACTTGAATTAGTAATCCGATGGACCTCTAGACTTATAACGGTGAAGATACCAAATTGAATAACATTACTTACGGTAACCCCCCCCCCATAATATTTATAATAATATCTGTGATAGACACAGATTTACTGACTTGGTGATATATAGTATTTGTGTGTACGCGGATATTTATTATTTACTTAAAATAAGATAGTGGTATGAAAATTTTTTCTGCAGGTAATACACTAGTTTTTGAATTAATATAAGTATAAATGTCAAATATTACCAATAGACATTATTAGACTTGAATTAGTAATCCGATGGGCCTCTAGAATTACAACGGTGAAGATACCAAATTGAATAACATTAGGTACGATAACCCCCCCCCCCGCATGATATTTATAATAATAGATTATCAAATTAATCTAAAATATAAATAAGGTAAGACTAATTTTTAGAACTCATATTACATCAGTAAGAATATAGAGTGTTATGTAAATATTGTGTGTAGGTGTGTGGATATATATGTATGTGTGCGTATGTATATGTGTGTATATGTGCGTATATGTATATATGTGTGTGTGTATGTATGTGTATGTATGTTTACATGTGTGAACAACTACATGCGTATGCATTTAGTCAATATTTCAAATAGATTCAGAGATATATATAGGTGTATTCATGTATGTATATATATGTATATATATATATATATATATGTATATATGAGTGTATATGTATGTGTGTATAGATATGTATATGTGTGGGTGTGTATGTGTATATATGTGTGTGTATGTGCGTATGGATTTGTATGTATACATATATGTATGTGCGTGTAATCTTATTTCAATTAGATTCCCTTTCTTGGAACCCAGACGGACTGAGAATTTATGACACGCGGTCTGTCTATATCTTCTCTGTGCCTGTTAATTGTTTCTTTCTTTCTCTTTTTTTCTTTCTTTTCTCTAACCGAATTTGAGAACACGAGTTTCGCCGGACGCATTCTGGCTAGAGATGAATAAAAGTTGCGTATGTGATTATGATAATGTGCGAGTGAGATTATGTATGTGAGTGCGCATATGATGTCTGCGTATTTAGTTTTGTGTATGCGCGTGAGTAAAATTGCCTATATGGTTGATATCGCCAAGTCGTATGTGTCATAATTTTGACATGGCAGTTTTTAGTTGATTAACTTAAAGATCCCTCCCCTTCGCCCGCCATAGTTAAATATAAGTTTTAAATTTTCCCCCTCTCTATAAAAGATGTATCAAATTTGTTGCTACTACCACCATCTATGATTGTATTGGAACTGTAGTAGGGAAATTCAATTTTCTATCAGTCTCAAAAATGTAATTGTCTGAGTGATGCTTGAAAAAACCGAACGGTTGAAATAAATTATTGCATCGACAATTATGTGATTTCGTGTTATTATATTTTATATATATATATATATATATATATATATATATATATATATATAATCCTGGCTTGATTAATTATCTCTTCACTCACGATTCTCAAAGGATGTAACGTATAGGTATATAGATAGATAAAGAAATATTTATAACCACTTGTCGCCCCTTATTTAGGCTGCGCACTATAGTGAGTAGTATTAATACAGCTGTCAAAATCATAGCTTTAATGCACGTTCCTTCGTAAGTTGAACACTGTTGACGCCGATTGAATATGGCGCCAGATCGGTACAGTTGGTTTAAACTCTCACCGATTTTTGTAGTTGTTTATGGTGGCCGCAATGTTTAAGACGTCGGAATCTTAGTTAAAAACATGTCTCTAGTTCCGGGGGTTGGAATCTTGTAACCGGCTTGAATAATTATCTCTACGCTGACGATTCCGGAATATATATATATATATATATATATATATATTGGTAGTATTAACACAGCATGACGTCACTTGCTTATAATGCATCATTCCTTCCCTTAATAGAAGTAGAATGCCTCGACGTCAAAGCCGCCGTTAAAGTGTTAAAATTATCATAGTTTATTCGCTGTTTACAATTGGCCCAGCGATTAGCGACGTCGGACTGGAGTTGAAAAATACTTGAGGTCCGGGGTTTCGAATCGCATGACCGGTAGTGAATAGTCATATCTCTATGCTGATGAGTCCCGATTGAAAAAGGACGAAACGTATACGTACATAGATAATAAACAATAACAAATATTTATTATATATATATATATAACTTTGCAAACCAACAAAAAATAATAGTTGCTTAATAAAATGTCATTGTTAAAAATAAATATGCAAATATTTAGAAGTTTCATCCGATGTAGTTCTGGCTTGGTCGGCCGAAAGCAGATTCAAGGTGTTTCCACAAATAGTAGCGATGGAGAGGCGCTCGTAAAGCCAAGTCACTTTACAAGGGGTCGAGGTGTGGCGCGTCATTAATCGACCAAGACTGTTGGGGAAGTCCCACGTGGCAGGGCCTATCACTCCACCCGTCTACACGGGGATCGGTTGGAACACAAATCTCTCGAGATGACGCTGCTACATGTGTCGCCGAATATGTTTCTGACGAATGAGAAAAAGTGGCCACACATCTACTAGATTGGACACTATTTCTGTCAAATACATCAACACAGCATTTTACCTCAAAAATAAATGAATTTGTTATAACTTTATATGCTAACATTATTTGTTTTTACTCATTTTTAGAAATTAACGTTTTTAAAGCGAAACGCGAAAGATTCTATGTCTTACAATGTAGAAATTAGACTTCACAAACAGGAATATTTCAAATATAAAATTTGACCGTAAAAGCTTATTTTAATTAAAAGCACACATTATTAGGCAAATATCACATTACTATAACAAAATGATTTAGAGTGTGTTAGGGTTATCAAGTACAACAGTTTACGTGGCGGTAAGTTAACAACTTTCAAAATGGCGTTAATCGAGTTTTAATTCAAACTCTTCAAATATAAATGTGTTCATATTAATCCTTTGCAATTTTAAATGAATACCTCTTATGAAAAGAACACTTTTAAATAACTTTTCAGCATTATAACACACAAGGCAACAATTGAAAAATGATCAAAATGATTTTACCGACATGAAATGTTAATAGCCAGCATCTGTACTAAAGAAATCAGTAATGTCAAATAGAAATGCTAGGTTGAACTTTGACTCTTATCTACTTATGAGGTCAATGGTGAAATGACTTTTAAAGTCAAAATGTATTTTTGTTTGGTCTATGTATTATGGCTCTAATATTGGTGGCTTCTATTAACATTCGATCGAGGCAAAAATATCAATATTGGTACCTGACTTTTCTATAATATATAGAAATATATCATAAATATAATTTTAGTATTGTGAATACTTAAACACTACTAAGATAATAAGACTTAATATTAAAATGAGTCAATAATCTTCACGGTTGCTGCAGATTTCTGATAGCACATGATGTTGCGAAATTGTTGACGCTTAACTCATATCCTCCCGGATATGTTTACTTTGTTAAATATATGTTCGAGTAAACAACGTGAATAACACACTACTCAATAAGTCTCGGGTGTTACATCCTAACGTAACTAATACGTTATTAATATAAAAAGTCCATATGATTTTTATAAAGTAATAATTTTCGAATTACACGTGGCAAAATTTGATCAAAATCGGATTATTAGTTTACAAATTTCAGTTATTTATGTTTAGCTACTGTTTCATATTTTCTAAACAATGGAAAATCTGAAGTTCTTGTGTTAATAAAGCATGTCTTTCTGATGGGAAAAATACTGTTCAAGCAAACTGATGCCTTGATAATTGTTATTTATACTCTGTTCTGTCGGAAACTACGGTTTAACGTTGGTATGCTGACTTTAAACGCTGTCGTACAGAGGCAAATGATGCTGAATGTTGTTCGCCCAAATTAATTTACTAGAATTAAAAAGATAAAAAAGAAAAAAGAATAGTTACTTAATAAAATATATTTTCACACAACCATCTGCAGATTAGTAAACTTTAAAACTGATATTACATATACATTAGCAGCATATTCAAAAGATCATTCACTGCTATTGTGTAAACTAGAATGAAATTGAAATAAAGCGTGTAGACCTCGCCGTTAGTGCGAGAAATGAAGTCAACTCTTAATGTACCGACAAGTCACAACTTAGCCGCTGGAAGATAAGAGTTAATGAATTTGTTAAGAGGACAGTTAAGCAACAATGTAAGGATTGGTAAGAATGGGGGAAACGGGTCCGAAATAGATTATTCAAGAGAACAGTTCAACAATAATTTGTTAACATTAGACTTGAAAACGACCATACTGAGAAGATTCCACATGCTATTGTGTTTCACCGACGGATAGTTCTTGGACAAAACTTTTCTTATGGAAATTCCGTTTAGTTTTGAGTACACAGAGGAAGAAGGTAAAAATATCTTCAGTGGTTGTAGCTAGACGAGTTCTTGCTGTAAATGTTTTACGGGGGGGGATCATAGATTGGAGTTCTGTGGAGAACCTAAGATGAAAGAAACGCTGTAATAAAAATAGACTAGTAACCTTTTTACTGTAGTAAAGAGGCTGTAGGAAACAGAAGAGCACATTCCCCACTAGATTTTGAAGTGGGTTTTGTACTCTGTCAAGGCGTTAAAGCTTGTTCTGAATGGCACCACAAAGCATACAAGTTTTTTTGGAATGGCACTTCCACAGATGTGGCACCAGTATTCCATCTTTAGACGTAAGTCAAACCTTAGTGAAGAAAGACAAAAATCATGAATAACGAAAGAAAGGAACGAGTGAAATAATGTAAGTAGATAACATAAAAAAGGCAGCTTAAATATGTTAAAAATACGCAATGAGAATATTTGATCTCTCTACCAGAATATAAGAAAGGCAAAGAAAAAAAAGAATGAAATAAAGAAGATATATTTGTATTACTAAAGAGTCACGGCTTATCAAGGCCAGAAGGGCACTCGAGGATAAAGGTGAATGATTTTGTCAGGTGGACTGTGATATAAACCCGTGAGTTGAAATTGGTCAGAATTTGATTACATTGGACTTGAAAGCGACTATGTTACAACCAGCTAGGAAGCAGCCCCGCGGTATTGTGCACCACAGACGGGTAATTCTAGGAAATAAACTCTGTTCATGGAAGCTCTATTTAGTTTTTGATACACAGGATGGAGAAGGGGAAATTATTGACAGTGGTTTTAACTAGACGAGTTTTTGTTGTGATTTTTTTCCAGGGGGAACCACGGATTGGAGCTCAGTCGAGCATGTGCCATGATGCAATACTATGGGGTATGCTTGGATCTCGACGGTGCATTCTCCCCGATCCCCACGGTTTGTCCACTTCGTGGACGGGATTTCCTAGTTTCGGTACTGATGTGGCAGTCACGATTTCAATCTTTTCTTCTCTCTGTCACTGTCCTTTTCTTCTTCTTCTTCTTCTTCTTCTTCTTCTTCTTTTTCTTCTTTTTCTTCTTCTTCTTCTTCTTCTTCTTCTTCTTCTTTCCCTTCTTCTTCTTTTTTCGTCTTCTTCTTCTTTCGCTTCTTCTTCTTCTTCTTCTTCTTCTTCTTCACAATGACCACTTTTACGAATAGGTTTTAAAAAAGGTGCATCAACAAATACAATTGGACTTTAAAAAGTATTTAGGGGTTTTGATTTGCTTTAAAGAGTATTCATTTACAAACCTCAAACAAGCACACACCCCATCTCCCATGGGGAAGAAAATAAACAGCTATCAAAAATTCAACTGCACTCTCTGGTGGTTCAGATGAAAGAGATCCGATTCTCCCTACAAAATTGTCACATCCGCTATATTGTCAAGTGACGTCACAGCCAGGATACGTAGATTTCTAGTCTTTAATGGAACATTCCACTTTACCTAATGTTTAAGCCTACGTCAAAATTAACAGTACTAATCCTATTCTGACAATAATATTGCTACATAGATACAATGAAAGGAGATTGGATGTAATATTCTATTATGATACTGAAGTTCAGTTAATCAACGTGTGTTTCTATAAGGCTTTTTTCTTATATATTTTAATCACAGAAAATACATGTTAAAATATTCCTCAGTTTGAGCGCTGATTCATGTTAGAAAAATATTACCATTTTAATTGTTTTCCTTATCTGTAATTTACCACTGTCTCACCGAGTTATGCTGCTATCTATAACTCTCACCCCTCTCACTCTATGTTGCTGAACCTCCACATTTATTTGGTTGGCGATCACTGTCAATACCGCAACCCTTTCTCTCTGTTTATTAACAGTCAAATCAATCACTTACTTTCCGTCGCAGCTTTCTTTTGCCCTAACCCTAACCCCAGATTCCCTCGTCGTATTCCTCTTCTCTCTCTCTCTTTCTCTCTTTCTCTATCTCTCTCTCTCTCTTTCTTTTATTTGGTTTATTGCCGGCTATTTTTGTTCAAGTTTTTGTAAGTGAGATTCGCTTCGCAGCGGCCGTACCCTACAACTACCTATTCCTGAGTCAAAAAACCAACCAGGGCTTAATGGGTGACACAACGGCTCACCTTTGGTTGAGGTCAGTGTCCCTAATGATGGGGACCTAAACAGAGCTGAAAGGGAGAAAATAACAAAATATCAAGGTCTAACGTATGATATAAAAAGAAACGGGAACCTCAAAGAGATCTCCATCATTCCAGTTATCATAGAAGCCACTGGACTCATGAAGAAGAACTTGAAAAAGTATTTGGCAAGTATACCTTGTGAACCAAGTGCAAGAGAAATCCAAACAACTGAACTCAAGGGAACAGCCAAAATCCATAAAAGAGCTCTCGGTTGGAGTCTGTAGCGGGTGATCGTATGGCATTTGGAAGAATGCCCCGTCCCCAGCAAATGAAAGAAAATGAAAAGAAAAGGAAAAAAGAGAGTCTAATCTGTTGTAAATGTACAACAAGAATAAAGATAAAAATATAAGTATTTTATTTCTGTAAATACTTCAAAAGGGATAGCAACTACAAAAATAAAAGTGAAAGCAGAAGATACAAAAATAAATGAAACTCGCATTTGTAATTAAAGACGAAAGTTATTACTTTCGTCACCATAGCAACGGGGATATTGGGAAGATATAACTTGTTTTCTACGACCGTAGATCTTTAAAGAAAAGTGAAAAATGTTTCTGATTCATTGAATGGATAGAATTATTATAATAGAATTGAGATGGAAAACGTAAGACAGTATAAAGAGGGTAAAATTATTATTATCTGCGAAAAGTAATGCCTCACGCTATAAGTAAGACCAATTTTAGTTTATTTGGATATAAATAAATATAAATCCGTCCCGTCACACAAAATTTAGCGTGGCCGAAACCGTTACAAGCGAGAAAGCAAATAGCAAGTAAGACAAACACCACCGCCTGAAATGAATTCAGAAAAAAATCCCCCACTCAAAATAAAAAGCCATGATTACCCTTTTTTTCCTTAGAAATGATTATAATCATTTGTAGATGCGAAATTAAATTATTGACGTAATTCTCTAATTCTTTATAAATATTTGTGCGAACACTGGGGAAGCAAATTGTTTACAGTCATTTCTGATGGAGGGTGGACGATAGTATAAAATATAAAAATTAGATTGATGAAGTTAGTATAATGAAAAAGAAAGTAAATCTGTAAGGGAGGCTAGATATCTTCAGAACAAAAGGAGAAAAGGAAAGAGAAAATGAATAAACAGACGAAAATAAACAAACCTAAAAGATTAAAGAAAGTCAAACACAAATGAAGAGAGAAAGAAACACAGGAATAAGCTGTAGATACAGAGTATTTATTTACTCCTCTCCAGGAATTAGACACAAGGCCAGTTTTATCTTACTCCCACAAGTAAGATGTGACCAAAGGTCGGATCGGGAAATTGTGGGTTGAAAAGCCAGCGCCCGAGAAAGTGAGCACTCTAGCCATTAAAAATTGCCTGGGCAGCCCCGTCTGCATTCCCCGGTAAGGGCACCTCAGGCAGTAAGCAATAAACTTACTCCTCCCCAAAGAGGGGAGGCAAAGCCTGGGAGGGTGGACCTCCCAGAACTGCACAGGACCGACCCATAGACCGGCGTAAATCAAGCCCCGAAGGCCAATACAATACCAGTCTATGGGGTGTAATATCCGTCGGAACAGATATTACACTTTGATCTTAGCCAAAAGGCCAAGAACAAAGAAGAGTAGTTGAAAACTTGATGTCATAACTTCGGGATTATGTTTTACATGTACAAATGTTTCTCTTTGGGTGGAGATTGCTTTTGTAATAGCAATCCATTACTAGTCTATTATCCTTTGGGTCAATTCCTTCTTTTGAATGACCTTTACGTTAGACTAATCAAATATATTTATTAGCTTTTAGTCTGCTGTATTCTGTTACCTGAAATTAGAAGGGTCAATATTCGCAGGATGCCGTCCTTGTTCCCATGTTGGCTATCAAAAGAGCTCCTGCATATCATGACGTTTCTTATGAGCCCCGCGGCTTTTATTTTTTTTTGTGCAATTTTGTCATAGTTTTGTTGGTGTATGTGGCAACACCAGGCCCAGACTTATTTTACCTGTGATCTTGTAACATGTATAGTGTTTATCGATCATATGTGTAAAAATAACACACATACGTGTTGGATACTTACAATAAAACTTGTTTATCAGTATTTAATTCAATGGTCTATAACTCAGAAGCCAAGCATTTCCGGACAACGGAAAGAACATAAGAAATCATGTTATCGATTTTACAAACATCTTTTATATATACGTATACAAACACACGCACCCCCCCCCACACACATATATATATATATATATATATATATATATATATATATAATTACAAATAGTCACCACTTATCAAGGCCCAAATACCACACGAGGATAAGGGTTAATGAGTTTGTCAGGTGAACCGTGAGATAACACCGTGATAATTGGTAACGACTGTTTAAATTAGGCAGAATTTGATTATTCCAGAGGACGGCTTAACAAGAATTTGTTCACATTGAACTTGGAAACGACTATATATATATATATATATATATATATATATATATATATATATATATATATATATATATATTCTTTTTGCTCGTCCGTCGAAGTCGACGATGACCAAGGTATCAATCAGTTTGGCGTCGGGGGTCGGTGGGTCCTGAGATGGCTGATGAGGCCAATCCGTGCTCGGCAGACTCTTCCACACTCCGGACACGTGAAGGCGGCATCGACAGGCTGTGGACCGGCAGCTCTCTCCTTTCGCCTCCTGCGCTTCTGCCTGTCGTGGGTCATGCGTTGATCCTCTGCCCTATCGGCTCCCAGGCTGACGGCACAGCGCCAAGCAGAGCGTTCTGCAGCGCGACTCTCCCAAGACTGAGGGTTGATGTCAAAGTCCTTGAGGGAGGTTCGCAGGCAGTCTTTATATCGTTTCTTTTGGCCTCCTGCAGTCCGCTCTCCCTGGCTGAGTTCCCCATAAAAGAGTTGTTTGGGGATTCGGCCGTCAGGCATGCGGTAGACATGGCCTGCCCACCGAAGCTGGGTTTTGTGGACTATGGTGGTGATGGTATGGAGCCCCGCGCGCTCCAAGACTTCTGTGTCAGGAATTCTGTCTTGCCAGCGGATGTTGAGAATATTACGGAGGCATCTGAGGTGGAAGCCATTCAGCTGTTTTTCATGTCTTTTATAAAGCGTCCAAGTTTCACAGCCGTAGAGTAGGGCTGTTAGGACGATTGCTCGGTATACTTTGATTTTGTTTGCGAGTGCAATACCTCTCCTCCTCCACACATTGTCTCTAAGTCTTCCAAATGCACTGCTCGCTGTGGAGGTCCTATGGTTAACTCCAATGTCAATGTTGGCGGTACGGGAGAGGGTGCTGCCAAGGTAGGTGAATTGCTCCACAGCATGAATCTTCTGCCCTTTGACAGTGATGCCGGGTTCGTGGTATGCATCTCCTGGGGCGGGTTGGTACATAACTTCTGTCTTCTTTGTACTAATAGTAAGACCAAAATTGTCACAACTGGCGGAGAATCCGTCCATTAGTGGTTGCATCTCTGTCTCATTTGGGGCGTTAAGGGCGCAGTCATCAGCAAAGAGAAAGTCTCTGATGATACTTTCCCTCACTCTCGTGACTGCCTGCATTCGCCTGATGTTAAACAATTTTCCGTCACATCTGTACTTGATGTTAATGCCAGAGTGACTGTCTTTGAAAGCGTCCTGGAGCATGGCAGAGAAAACCATGCTAAAAAGCGTTGGGGCTAAGACACAGCCCTGCTTGACTCCGTTGGTCACAGGGAAGGGTCTGAGGGGTCGCCGTCATCCAGGACGTGAGCGGTCATGCCCTCGTGGAACTGCCTGACGATGGCTATGAACCTGTCTGGACAACCAAATTTTCCCATGATCCGCCAGAGGCCATTTCGGCTGACAGTGTCGAAGGCCTTGGTCAAATCGACGAATGTGGTGTAGAGGCCCCGGTGCTGCTCGACACATTTCTCCTGCAGTTGGCGTGCAGCAAAGATCATATCAGTCGTCCCACGGCCCGCTCGAAAGCCACACTGGCTCTCGGGAAGACGACCATCTTCAAGGTGTACCAGCAGGCGATTAAGAAGGACGCGGGCCAGGATCTTCCCGGCGATGGATAGAAGGGATATCCCGCGGTGGTTGTCACAAGACTGACGATTTCCTTTGCGTTTATAAATGTGAACAATAGTGGCATCACGAAAATCTTGGGGTAGTTCTTCACTCTCCCACATGGATTGGAAGAGTTCTGTCAGTCTTTCCAGCAGTGTAGGTCCACCAGATTTGTATATTTCTGCTGAAATTAAATCGGGGCCAGGGGCCTTCCCAGAGGAAAGTTGCTTGATGGCTTTGCTTACTTTCTCTGACGAGAATGGGATGTCGAGCTCCTCGTTGACAGGCTCCTGGCGTAGTCGATCGATGGCTTCATCGTTGATGGAAGATGGCCGGTTTAGAACGTTGTTAAAGTGCTCCGCCCATCTATCAAGGATCTGCTTTTTGTCGTTTAAGAGAGTTGTTCCATCGGAGCTAAGCAGGGGAGAGGAGCTTGAGGACTGGGGACCGTAGACAGCCCTCAGCGCATCGTAAAACTTCCTCATATCATGGTTATCGGCATGCTCCTGGATCTCATCTGCTTTGGCGCTGAGCCAGGCATCCTGCATGGAGCGGAGTCTGGCCTGCACCTTGCTGCGGGTGTTGATGAAGGCAGCTTTCTTTGCGAGGCACTTAGGGTCACTCTGATGTGCACGGAGAAGTTGGCGTTTCTCCTCCAGGAGGGGTTGAATCTCAGAGTCATTTTCATCAAACCAGTCCTGGTGCTTCTTTTTCTTAGGTCCAATGATTTCGAGAGCGATGGTGTAGGTGGAGTCTCTGAGGCGTGCCCACTGATCTTCAATAGTGTCCGAGATGGTAAGGGGGACAGATAGCTTGTCGTTGATTGTTTCCTGTAGCTCATGGATGACATCTGGACTTTTCAGTTTCTCCACGTCGAGGCGCTTTGTGACTTTCTGGCCATGAGGCCGCCTCTTAGGTTGGATGTAGAGGCACATTTTGGATGTGATCAGGCGGTGGTCTGTCCAACACTCGGTACCGCACACAGCCTTGGTCAGCCTTACATCTCTTCTGTCCCTTGCCCTGATAATGACGTAGTCGATCAAATGCCAGTGCCGGGATCGTGGGTGCATCCACGACGTCTTGCTACGGGTGGGTAGGCGGAACATGGTGTTGGTGATGGAAAGGTCGTGTGCAGCGCAGAGGCTGAGCAGCCGCAGGCCGTTGCTATTGCACTTGCCCACTCCATGGTGGCCAAGGACCCGGTCCCAAGTGGAATGGTCAGTGCCAACGCGGGCATTGAAATCGCCGAGGACGATGAGCTTCTCTCTCTGCGGAGCAGTGGAGATGAGGCTTTCCAGATCTTCATAGAACTGGTCCTTGGTATCTTTGAGGTTGGTCATAGTTGATGCGTAGGCGCTGATCAGTGTGGCGGTTCTTCCCTTGCTAAGCGGGAGTTGCATCTTCATCAGCCGGTCATTAATGCCGTCCGGGATGCTGACCAGCTTCTTCACGTGTTCAGTCTTGATGGCGAAGCCCACGCCGGCCTCTCTGCGCTCCTCGCTACTGCGTCCACTCCAGAAAAAGGTGTAGCCGCCGCCTGACTCTGTTAGTTGGCCCTTGTCAGGGAGGCGAGTCTCGCTGAGGGCTGCGATGTCTACCTTATAACGGGCAAGCTCCCTTGCAACAAGCGCAGTTCTTCTCTCGGGTCGGTCAGCTCTGTTGTTGTCGAGCAAAGTACGAACGTTCCATGATGCTAAGGTAAGCACCAACCCTTTCTTTCTCATGTCTCGACCGCTGTGAGGGAAACCCCGCCAGCCGCGGTATGCTGGCCAGAGGTAATGGTGAAGCAGCTATGTTTAGGGCTCCTTTTATCGCCCCGTCCTCATGCCATGGAGGCGAGCAGAGTGATCTTAAAAAGGACTGCTCGGTCGACCAGCCAGTTGCCTGCACCCCCTCGCTGCTTCGGTCGAGTGGAGTACGACCAGTTTCTGGACCGCCTGTGTGCAGGTTTGCAGCTACAGCTCCCAGTGATTTCCACACCTGCTGCTTTGCCGCTTGCCCATCGCCACAGGGCTTGGTGTTGACGCAATGTTTGACACCCTGACTTGCGCTGGATTTGGATTATAGTGAGGGGGACTTGCGCTGCATCGGCCTCACTCTCTCGTCCTGGCCCGCCCGATTCCAACGGCGAGACATAGTCGAGACGGCTGGGGGACGAGCAAGGGTGCAGGAGCTGCCGGAGGGAGGCAAATATGCCGTCCAACCGCCTACAGGGCTCCACTCCGTCATTTCTGTCGGGGTTGCTCCCCTAGCCTTATCCATTTCCAATAGCTCTCACAAGGCAGTGAGGCCATTTGACCCATGGCTGGAATAGGGATTGGTAATGTGTCAGGGCATGTCCACACGTCGGTGGGCCGTAGCACATTCCCTCTGGGACTCCCTACTGTTCCGAGATCCTCTGCTGATTCCGCCTGGATGCGCATGACAACCAGTTACCGTGTGTGGCCGTGAGGAGGCACAGCAGAGGTCTTGATGAAGGAGAGGCTGAGTACTGACAGGAGAAGACTTACACGCCCGGCTTCTCGTTTCGTGCAAGGCTGGCCAGTGGTGGTTGCTGAGGGCGAGATATATATATATACACACACACACATATATATATATATATATATATATATATATATATATATATATACTAGAAGAGTACCCATCTCAGGAGGAGTAAAATAGATTCCTCTCCCCGAACAGAACAGTTATGCACCAATTTTTATTGTTCTCCGACGAAGATAATTTTTTTTTTAAATGATAGTTAGTCATATGTGCAGAATTTTTATTCCAATTTTGATCAAAATCAATTACATATATTTTATTCTAGAAAATTTCTAAAACTTAAGACTTTAAGCTTAAAGGGTCTTAAAAAGAAATACAATTTCAGTGAATCTTACTAAATTTGTGTCCGGTGTTTAATGTCTACCATGTAAGACTTAAGCGTAAGTAGTCTTAAGAAAGAAATGAAATTGAGTAACTTTCGCTTTATTGGTGTCTAACGCCTATGGATCAAATTCAATCCAAGTACGATATATTCGAATGTTTCAATGGAATGTGGTACCAATAGTATGTCTCTCTAAAATCCCTTCAAAATACTTCAAAGAAACTTAAATTTGGAGAATAGTTATCTAATTGATGTTTAATATCTATTGTTAAAATTTCACAAAAATCAAAGCGATCTAGATATTTACGAAGGGCTTCCGCCCTTTTTTTTACCCCTATTTTAATCAAACTAAATTAAATTATATATAGCCTACTTTACTACCTATTACGCGTAGCAGTGTGTTCCTAAACTTATAATGATCGGTTTATTAGTTTAAGAGAGAATCCTATGTATACAAATATATAAACATATAAACATATGAACTTTATAAAGATATAGATATAAGATTGATGTAATATGCTTGAAGTGTTTGGTCTATTTTATAAAGTGTTGTATCCCTTTTTAGTCTCTTTATATGGATGTCGCGTTTCTAAATGGCTATCACAGTTCCACTGCATGTGTTGCGTTTAAACCCTGTGCCATACATGAATGAAAGGTTATAATCATACCTTTGTTAGTTGCTTATTCCTGTGAGCGCTCTTTCTGCAATCTTTCAAGACTGAGAGAACCTTGTATGCAAATAAGTTCTTTTATACTTCGAAATACGAAACTGTTGAAGACAGAGGAGGTTTATTCGCCTTGAACTTTGCTCAAAATCACTGACAAGTAGGGTGGGGCAGACAGAGAGAAATCGATGATCAATATTAATTATATTTTATGAGATCATTAAAAAAATGTTAGCATGTGTAGTGCTCCCAACGAATTCCCGACTTCTCTCTCACTCTCTCCCTCTTTGAGCCATGTAACGTTACATCAGTTTCTATCATTTCCACAGTACCAGTAAATCGACCTTCGATTTCAGCAAGTTAACCTCGACTGAACTTTATTTCCTGTAATTTTAAGCTAACCAATGTATTTAATAACGAGTCTACACGCCCAAAAGTTAACACATGCTACAGTGTTCTATAGTTGGCTGATTGAATATGATAGGAATCGCTAAAGATTTTTACTTCCAATAATAAAAAGGAAACAACTATTTATTTAGATACGTGTATATATATATATATATATATACATATATATATATAAAGAGAGAGAGAAATACATATATACAAAGGATATTTATAGATAAATGTAAGTGTATGTATACATTTCTGATTTTCTTCCTCTCTATATACATATTTACCTATATATGTATGCATATCTATATCCTTTTATATTTCTCTTTCTTTGTCTCTGTCTGTTTGTCTCTTTATATATATATATATATATATATATATATATATATATATATATGTATATATATTTATATATATTTAGATAGATAGATAGATAGATAGATAGATAGATAAAGTAGGACTTGTTTGCAGAATAATTAGGAAACAAAGAGAGAAAAAGAAAGAAATAAAGAAACATTTATAAAAATACCATATGACATCTGAATTCGTAATTGGCACTGGCAGAACAGAGAAAACATGAAGAGTTAAATAAATGTAGATGGAAGAAAACAAAAAAAAGAATAAACAAATGGAAAAAGCAATCATAATAAAATATTAGATCATAAATATAAGATAATAAAATATAAAGAAATGAAGGGGCAAATTAATTTGGAACAAAAACGGAATACAAAGAAACAAAAAGGAAGGAAGAAAAGTGAAACAATGGAACAAATGAAAGTAGATGAAAAAGAATGACTACACACAGAAAGAATGTATAGAAGACTTTATTAAAAATGTTTTTGAGCATAGGAAATAAATGAGAATGATAAAAGTTAATAAATATGAAAAACTTCATGAAGAAAGAAAAGATATAAAACGGAAAAAATCGATATCAAATGACAAAATTAGAATTATTAGACGCTTAAAATAACGGAACCGGAAAAATCATTCGAGTGGAAAGTCAAGATAAAATCAAATCAAAAGGTGTTAGAAAGAAAGATTAAAAAGCAAGAAAAAAGGAAAAGGAAATAAGGGATATATATATATATATATATATATATATATATATATATATATATATATATATAAAGTTATGTATATGTAGAAAGAAAGAAAAGTAAAGTGGAAAGGAATCAGAAAACAGTAAACAATGAAAGAAAGAATAAGATATAAACAAGTAGGAAGTACATTTAGATGCAATAGAAGAAATAGAAAGAAAGAATGAGATGGAATAAAATAATATATAATAAAGAAAGAAATAGCAAGAGAGAAAATAAAATGAAAGAAAAACAGAGAAAAAGATAAATAAATAAAGAGATAGTAAAAAGGGAAAACACAAAAATAGAGCGAGGTAGTGAGGAAGAATGAATGAGAAAATAGAGTAGCAAAAAATAGAATGAGATATAAAGAAAGAAAGAAAGAAATTGAAAGATTATCAAATAAGTCGACTTAAAAGAATGAAGTAAAAAGAAAGAAAAAATTCGTAAAAGGAAATAATTAAACAAAAAGAAAGAATTTTAATGATATAGAAAGAAAATAAATTGAAGAATGACCAAATAAATCGAAAGAATGATATAAATATTAATAAATAAATGAATAAATAAATAAATATATAAATGACCCAATAAGTCGACTTGAACCGACGCACTAAGAACTTTACATTCGGTAAAGATAAAAAAAAAATGAAGATCAAATGAAATTGACAAAGGAGACAAATTGTTTAAAAGAGATGACGAATTTGGAAAGCAAATCAAGGGAGATAATCCTGTTGGACATCAGTTGCTTGCACTCGATTCACTCTGCCTGGGTTAGGGTTGAACTAGTTCGTTGATCGACGGGTTCAACATTGCCAATCTCACCGAGACAAAATTGTTTTCTTTTCTTTTGTTTTCTACCGTGTTAGCCTTCGTTTATAATTTGCACAGACACACACACACACACACACACATACACACACACACAGAGGATATGTGTGAAAGCCGTTAAATCGAAACTAAAATTGCAAGTTCCATTTTACGTCATTTGTATAACACTGTTAAGACGGCTATGTGTATCCGCCCCATTTGACATAACTGGGGTTTATTTTTATACTAATCGTGTAAAGGTTGGAATTGGCCTCACTTGTACGAACACTCCAAATTGAGTTCTAGGAGACTCGTTGGGACCGGTTTAAAGAGTTATCTCCGCACTGAAGATTTTGCAAGACTGAAACGTATATGTATGTGGATAATAGTTAAATATGTCTTATTAAATGATTATATATATATATATAGAATATGAAACTAAAAGTATACTTTTAGTAGATAGAACCTATAGTGAAATGGTTTAAGCTCAATATACAAGATAGATCAATTATAAAGGTAGATGAAAGAAGAGGGATAAACATGTACGAATGACAAATTTATTTCAACTTCGATTGTTCAATGCAAGGTATACTCGGTAATAAAATTATGTTTATTATTATTTCCTTAAGCCAATGCTTTTCAAAGATCTAAATCTTATCATCAGAAGAATTACATAAATAGATAAGTTGGCAGTGGAAAAGCGAAAATTCAAAATTTGAAAAGATATTAAGTAATGGAGAGTAAAAAAGTTCGTGTGAAAAAGATATGGGGTCTGTTCAGTTGGTAAATGTCCGTTGATGAGGTGTCCAATGAGAGGATGGAAAAGAAGGGTTTTCGTGAAGACAGCATGGAAAAGAGTTCAACAATTAAGTAAATCCAATAGAGAGATGTTGAGTTCAGTCGTAGGTGGAGCGCACTTATTTGGAATTAATTTTGAGAACATGAACATGAAGAGGGCTTACTTGCGAAACGTCCTCGGGTTTGCTTGTCCTGTGCGCTGCGAGTGAAAGAAAGAAAGAAAGAAATCCGACATGGCGTCCCTGAATGTTTATTACATACAGTTCACGCAAAATCTCGCAAAGTCTCGTTGCACGTATGGAAATTAGGTGTGACTGGATATTATAAAAAGCGAGTCTCGTACCGTCTCAGAGAAACGGAGTGTGTGAAGCGAGTGCACGTGTCGAGCAGTGAGAGCTGCTTTGGAGGTTAACAGTGATTTGCGACCTTCGTTATTACTACAAGCTATCTCGGCGATGGACAAATTCAACTTGAGATTAATACCCGAGTTCGACGGCTCCCCCTCCGGACCCTCTGTAGTCGAGTGGTGGGAGAAAGCCGAGCGCGTCTGCAGACTTTGCAATATAAAGGATCCTGCACTGGTCATCCCGCTGAGGCTGACAAAAGGAGCATATTCGGTGTATCAGCAACTCGGAGACGAACCAGGCCTGGAGGAAATTAGGCAGGCGCTATACGCAGCCTTTGCTGTGGACCCTTTCGTCGCCTGGAGGCAGTTCACCGAACGGCGGCTTGGGCTAGATGAGACTGTAGACGTCTACCTGGCCGATTTGAGGAGGCTAGCCGCGCCATTTGGTGGAACAAGCGAGCGAATACTGGGATGCGCTTTTCTGACTGGACTCCTAGACGGCGCCAGCAGACTTCTGCGAGCATCGTCCAGACTCAGTGAGATTGGGCTTGACGAGTTGTTGGTCAGAGCCCGAAACATTTTGAAAGAGGACACAGAGCCGGTTTCGGCAGCTGCGGAAGCGTCTTCACCACCAACAGAAGACGTGCGATGCTACAAATGTGGCGGGCCGAATCATTTTTCAAAAGACTACCGAAGCCGAAGCGGTGCAAAGGACGCGCCCGATCGAGGAACGTTAAAACGCGTGCGTTGTTATCGGTGCAACAAGCTGGGTCACGTGGCAAGAGGTTGTCCGGGAAACGGGCAAGGGGAGTAAGCTATAGCGCCAGTCTTCTCCCCAGATCGTCGCCAAATAAGGCGCTACCCACAGTGAGCGTGCGCGTAAACGGGCGTGAGCGCTTCGCGCTTGTAGACACCGGGTGCACGCAGACCCTCGTGCGCAAAGCATGCTGTGACGCATGGGATAAGGAAAGGATCCCGGAGCTCGTGCAGAATACGACAAGGAACTACAAACTTGGATTAGTAATGGATGGCTAGTTCCGTATTCAGAGAAGGAATTGGGTCCTCCAAAGTGTCTGATCCCGTTAATGGCGGTTATCCAACAGAATAAGCAGAAGGTGAGGCCGGTGCTCGACTATCGAGAATTGAATGAGCACGTGGACCCTTTTACAGCTCGCGCGGACGTATACACTGAAAAGTTGAGGGAATGGCGGCAAGCAGGATCTAATGTATCTGTACTGGATCTTCACAAAGCATACCTTCAAGTGCGTGTACACAAATCACTATGGCCCTATCAAACGGTGCTCATCAGGGGGAAAAGGTATTGCCTAACCCGCATGGAATTTGGACTTAATGTGGTGCCATCAATTATGCAAATGATTGTTGACACCATTCTGACTAAAGATGAGCGCATTCAGCGGGCAACGTTTGCATATATTGATGACATGTACGTGGACGAGGAAATTGTATCTGCGGCGCGCGTGAGGGAGCATCTCTACAACTTTGGCCTTCTCAGCAAGGAACCGGAAATGCTACGGGATGGCGCACGGGTACTTGGTTTGCCGGTCTGGGAGGAAGATGACGTTCTGTATTGGAAACGAGGAAATAGAAACCCCGGACATGCCTTGTATTGTTACACGACGAAACGTATTTTCCTTGTGCGGAAAGTTAGTTGGACACCTTCCTGTGGCGACTGGCTTCGTGTTGCGGTGGCATTTATTAAGCGAAGAGCCTCCGACGTCACCACTGGATGGGATGACGAAACTCATGACGTCCCTCTCAATACAATGCTCAAAGAAGTCCTCACCAGGGTGCACAAGGAAGACCCAACGCGAGGCAGATGGTGCGTCGACAGCCAGAACCTTAGTGTGTGGGTTGATGCAAGCTCTCTCGCCATTGGCGTATCGGTGGTCCATGATTGAATGGTGGTGGAAGACGCTTGCTGGTTACGCCCAGAAAAGGACTCCCAGCACATAAACCTGGCAGAACTTGATGCAGTTATCAAGGGGATAAACTTGGCAATCCTTTGGAAGACGACCACCCTGCGACTATTCACGGATTCTGCTTGCGTCCATAAGTGGATTTCAGATACTCTCACCGGGAGAGCCAGAGTACGAACCAAAGCCACGAGCGAGATGCTCATCCGACGGCGGCTCGACACGATCATCAAGCTGGTGAACGAATATTCGCTGCCAATAGAGGTGTCCATGGTCAAATACAGCCTGAACAAAGCAGATTGTTTGACGAGAGTACCTCAAAGATGGCTTGATGCCATAAGAAAGAATATTGAACCCATGCAGCCCGCCTACGCCGCTTCCATGAGCCCCGTTCGATCTAATCACATCAAAGAAGTCCACCAACAAACCGGGCACCCTGGGGTCAAGCGGACCCTATATTTCGCTAAGTTGATTGAACAAGGAGTACAAAAGGCAGGCGTCAGGAAAGTGGTCAAAGATTGTGTAGCATGCCAATCCATTGATCCAGAACCCGTTCGCTGGGAGAAAGGAAAGCTGGGAGTGGAAAGGCATTGGAACCGGCTGGGGATGGATATTACTCACCACAACGGTGAGGATTTCCTGACTCTCATTGATTGCGGTCCATCCAGGTTTGCGATATGGCGCATGCTGCGCCGGCAGGATGCAGCCAGCATCGTCCGTCAGTTTAACAGTATTTTCTTGAACGTGGCCCCCCAACGCAGATATTAACCGACAATGGCGCTGCATTCACTAGTGAGCAGTTCAGAACGTTTGCTGATGGCTGGGGAGTACACCTGAGGTTTCGATGCGCCCACGTACCGAGTGGAAATGGGGTCATCGAGCGGAATCACAGAACCGTCAAAACCATTGCGGCCAGGACGGGCTGCACGGTATTTGAGGCAGTCTACCTGTATAACGTAACCCCAAAGGATAATGTTTCACCCTCTACAGCGCCGGCTGACACCTTGCACAGGTATCACGTCAGGGTGAAAGGCATAGAGACTAACCCGCTTCCCGAACTGGAAGTAACCAAAGAGAAACTGAAAAAAGGGGATGTCGTCTGGATTAAGAATCCGCGCGGCAAGTGTACGACGAAATACGGAGTTGGACGCGTCACCGAGGTAATCAGCCAATAGGCAGTGCGAGTCGACGGTATGCCCCGTCACATTAGAAACCTACGGTTAGCAACGCAACCATCCATGGACGACAAGAGCGAGTTGGAGTCAGAGAGCAGTGAGGCATCGCTCTGGCTTGCAGCAGCACCATCGGACAGTGACTCGGATATCAGCAGTATCCCAGCGGACGCGATGTTTCTCGACCCTCAGACCGCGGACGAGAGCACAAGCGAAGATGAGGCTTGCGTTGTCCCCCTCCGAAGAAGCAACCGGCGAAGGCGATCGAGGCCTCCCTGCCATCTCTGTGATCATGAGATCAGGGGGGGGGTGTAGGGAACATGAACGTGAAGAGGGCTTACTTGCGAAACGTCCTCGGGTTTGCTTGTCCTGTGCGCTGCGAGTGAAAGAAAGAAAGAAATCCGACATGGCGTCCCTGAATGTTTATTACATACAGTTCACGCAAAATCTCGCAAAGTCTCGTTGCACGTATGGAAATTAGGTGTGACTCGATATTATAAAAAGCGAGTCTCGTACCGTCTCAGAGAAACGGAGTGTGTGAAGCGGTGCACGTGTCGAGCAGTGAGAGCTGCTTTGGAGGTTAACAGTGATTTGCGACCTTCGTTATTACTACAAATTCGGTCCATTTTAAAAATACATCCGTGTACCGAGAGAGGAATTTAAGTTGAACTGTGTATATTAAACGTTCGCAGTGAGATATTTAAGCAATTCTAAGACAGACGAAATCCTTTAGTTGAAAATGAGGCCAAATGAGGAAGAGGGGTGGGAAGGGATAAAGAAAAAAGTATAAAGGAAAGAGGGTTATGTGGTTAGTTGAATTAGCTGTGGTTGATGCTTGGCTGGGAGAAGGGTAGGGATTGTTTGGATACTGTTTATTGCTGCTAAGCACTAAAGCCGGTGCGAGTTGGCGTGGGACAGAGGTGAAATTCAGACCATTGAGTATATATAATATTTCTGAAAAGGGGGGGGGGGGGTCCGTGATGAAAACGGATTTTGAACGAAGATATATATAATTTCGAAAGTTTAAAAGGGTTTCAGTTGGGAAGTTAGGGTTCAAGTGAATGGGAATCTGGAATTTACGTGTTTAATATGTGATAAATCGGACAAGAACTAGTGTTTCAGAGTTAGATGTATAAATAGTTTAAAGAATTCACATTTGGTTAAATATTAAGTGTGTGACTAAATAAGAAAAATTAATGTATAACTGAAATTAGGATTGGTAACAACGTTAGTCTGCTTAAAACAATTGATTTCTATTACAAGTATTATGGGGTAGGGTTGGGTTGAGTTATATAAACTTAAGTGAATCAATAGTGCGTTGAAATTATAAATAGATTTTTAGTGGGAGCAAATGGACCCTATATTCCCAACTAAAACCCTTTTAAACTTTCGAAATTATATAAAGCCTTTCGACCGGTGGTATAATTACAGTACCCAGACTGATGAGTGTTAGTGAACAAGAAACATATATGTCTATGGATTTTTAAAACTATGTATTTATTAAAAATAATTATTAAGCCAGGTAAGTTGTGCACTTTGAGAAGGCTTCAATTGAGATTCAAATTGAGCCATGTTGCGAGTTCTCTTCCTTTAGATAAATAGGAACATTGTCCTTTTGTCGTTATTGTGTTTATAAATAAACACACAAGATTTATTTCTCTCGCACTTGAAGTGTAATTGTCAGGACGGTCTCCCAGTAAGAAGCTTGCGTTCGACCGGCCATACAGTTACATCATCCATACCGATGAATGATAGTTGACACGAAACATATATCTCTACGGATATGAAAAAATATTTCCTTATTAAAAATAAATATATGTATAGTTGTATATACTAGAAGAATACCTGCCCCTAGACGGTTATAATTTATTCCCTGAAAAAATAGTTTTGCACCATTTGCATGCCTCCTCACTAAGATGAAAATAAATGTATAATTATACTAAACCTTGTATCTAGAATCTTTATTCCAGTTTAATTCAAAATCCATTACATGATTTTGATTCTTTACAATGTCTAACATTTAAAGCTTAAGTTAAAAGGACATAAAATTTTTGATATTTTTGTGTACTTGGTATCTGATAAATCTGAATCAAATCAAATACAAATCTGAAAAGAATAAGGTTTTAAATGGGAGGTTTTGCCTATATTATGCTCCCTAAAACCCATTTAAAATACTCCAAAGAAATTGAATTTGTGAAAATATTTATTAATTGAGGGCTAATACCGATTCTTTACATTTCCCACACATCGTAGGTAACTCCCACCTTATTTGCCCCCTTTGCATCAAAATAAATTAGACTAAATATAGCCCATGTTACAAACCCTTACCCCTATTAGCTGTGTTCAAAAATTAATAATGATCGGTTAATTTATTTAGGAGGGAATCCTGTACATACAAATATATAAACATATACACATACCTAACGTCATATGCATGTACCTCTTAAATCTTTTAAGTTTACAAAAAATAATGTACCCTTGTTACTCACTGTGCTGTCTAGAATATATATTGTAAAATTCATAATGGTCCGTTTATTAGTTTAGGAGATTATCCTGTACATGGAAATATATATATATATATACACATACTTAACTTTACATTCATATATATATATATATATATATATATATATATATATATATATATATATATATATATATATAGTCTAAAGAAGCTTTGAGTCGTTTTAAACAAAAAAAATGCAGTTTAAATTTCCAGAAAAAATAACTAAATCCAAGATATCGCAGAAGCAAAAGCCAACCCACCGTTGGAAGTTGATAAATAAAAAAGGGGATTCAAGTATTTAACAGTGAAACTAAAACAGTGGACCTTAACTTGAGCGTGAAATATTAAAACGGGGATCATCAGCTGCCAACCATGTAACTGCATATATATATATATATATATATATATATATATATATACGACGAATGGAAAAAATAAAAAAAGGAATCACTAAACAGAAGATTTCTGTCGTCTTTAATAAAACATGCCTTAATATATATATATATATATATTTGTTTTTTGTATATGTACGTATACGTTTCGTCCTTTTTAATTGGGACTCATCAGCATAGAGATATAACTATTCACTACAGGTCGCATGATTCGAAACCCCTGGCTACGAGTATTTTACAACTCAAATCCCGACATCTAGAACCATTTGGCCATCACTGGATAGCTAAATAAACAGTGATAATTTAAACACTTATTTCGGTGGCTTGGCGTTATAAGAGGGTACAACCTAATGAAAGGAACGATGCATTTATAGCTAGCGACGTCATAATGTGTTTATACTACACTTACAGTGCCCATCTAGAGGGGTTTCTAGGGGTTACAAATAATAAATATTTGTTTTTTTATTATCTATGAACGTATACGTTTCGTCCTTTTTAAGCGGGACTCATCAGCATAGATATATAACTATTCACTACTGGTCGCATGATTCGAAACCCCGAAATATATATATATTTATGTTAATCTAAAAAAAATAATATTAAATTATTTTTATTTCTACTATTATATATATATGTATAATAATGTATAGATAAATATTATTTTCAAAATAAACTCATATACACATGTGTTTCTTGCTAAATCCGCAACTGTCAGTATGGGAGGAGACAATTCCTGCCGGCCACACGGTTCTAACTTCGATACGAAAGTCATATTTGACTCAGTAGCCGAGACGCATACCAATGCTCCAATGCAATATTATTCGTTCCAGGACGAGTATAAGCAATAAGTGTAGCAATAGTTTTTAATTTTATGTGTTATTCTTTCTTTGGAGTGGTATGGTTCAGTTTCGATGGCAGCCCTCTATAAATATTCTATAAATATTCCAAGAAAATAAATAATGTGCTCACGTTACTAAACTTGGTTCCTAGAATACATATTCCATAATTTTTAATGATAAGTTCAATAGTTGATGATTTTACCAAGCACGTGCATATTATTGACGCTCATGCGCGCGAACCGATCCTTTTCAAACTGTATTACTTAATATAACTCTTTTAAGTATTTAGTATGTAAGTCATTTTTGAAGCTTTTTTGTAGAAAATGCGAGTCTGGGTGAGCGCACCCCCTAAATGCTAAAGTTTACAAAAAAATGCGGTCATGTTACCCTATGGCTGATAATATATATATATATATATATATATATATATATATATATATATATATATATATATATATATATATATGTATATATATATATATATATATATATATATGTATATATATATATATATATATATATATAATATGTAACTAACGTATACTTTTAGATAATTTAACCTATAGTGAAATTGTTTAAACCCAATATACGAGATAAAGCAATTATAAAGATGAATGAAGGAAGAGAGATGAATATGTGCAGATGACAAATCTATTTCATTTTCGATTATTCAATGCAGGTTTACTTGATAAAAACATGTTTATTTTTCTTTCCTTAAGCCAGGCTTTTGAAATATTAAATTCTTATCATTAGAGGAATCACATAGATGGATAAGTTGGCAGGGGGATAGGCAAAATTCAAAAATTGACAAATTTAAGAAACAATATAAAGTAATTGAAAGTAAGAATGTGTGTATAAAAAGGTTATCAAAATATAGAGTATGACCAGTTAGTGAATGTCCGTTGACAAAGTGTCCGGTGACGAAAGATTTGCAGATGGAAAAGGGATTTCGTGGAGATTGCTTTTCCACACTCTTCATTTATCGAGTAAACCTGCATTGAACAAGCGAAGATGAAATAGATTTGTCATCTTCTATCATTTATTTATATATATCAAGGGAGGCGCGAGAGAGCTCTATTCCTTGATAGACTTCACGAATGGCCTATGCTGGAAATCTCATTTCTTTGATCAATCATAACTCAAAAACCAATAAACCAAATTGGTTAAAACTTTGCACAAAATTTTTATTTGATCGGTTTTATATGTGTGTATAATTTCAGCATCATTAGTCAAGGCAATCCAGAAATCAAGAAAGTTCAATCATGAAATCATGTTATCTGTGTGTACGTACGTACGTATGTGCCACCCTGTATCTCATCAACTATTTGCTGGATTCAGCTGATTTTTGGCAGAGATAGAGGTTCTAGGGTCTAGTTGATGACATTTTAATTTCAGTTTAATATATACTTTAGTTTGCCAGAAAATTCCAAAAAAACTTTAAAATGACCAGTATTCATACACTTTATTCTATATCCTATTGACCATTTGATGGATTCAGCTGATTTTTAGCAAAGATAGAGGTTCTAGTGTCTAGTTGATGGCATTTTAATTTCAGTTTACCATATACCTTGATTAGTCAAACTACCAACTATATCAGTTATGAGAAGGCATTGTATTGAGGCATAGCCTTTACAAAAGTAGTAGCATTCCATGAAAAATGCCAGTATACTGAAATCATATGCCCTTAATAGGGTTAAGATGAAAATTTATATACACTAAATGTACTAAAGCAAGGAAATTCCCAAATTTTTGCACTTTTATTGTCATTAAGGGTATGCGAGCACAATAGGGCTATGTATTTTACTGGTAGGCATTTTTCTTCAGCGCACCTCATACACTTCATCCACTCATGCATAGAGATTTATACTGTAGTGATGTGATAATGAAATGGTTTGGGTGATATGTAGTCATACCCTTAATGACAATAAAAGTGTAAAGATTTGGGAATTTCCTTGCTTTTGTACATTTAGTGTATATGAATTTTCATCTTAAAACTATTAAGGGCATATGATTACAGTATACTGGCATTTTTCATGGAATACATATATATATATATATATATATATATATATATTTATATATTGTAAGATTAATAATTATCTGTTCATTAGTTTAGTGTTGATGCAGTAGATAATGAAACGGAAGCTTCACCTCACCCTCGACTATAGTCGACTATTTGACTTTTTATTCTTAGTCTAATTATGATCATTTATCTGTGGTGATCATATATTTTATCGATGAAAGGCACAAATAACATATAGTTATCTACGTTTCTCCAGCTCTCCTGAACACCAGCCCAGTCTGACAATACTAACCCAGCAGTGGCAATGGTATATATGTACCCTCTTAAATAGGTTATCTTATTGTTTTATACTCGTTCCTTTTCTTTTGGTTTTCTTTTTCATTGTTCCTTCTTCGACTGGCTTCTTATCGACACATACTTTTTTCTATCTTCATTTTCACCCACTATCTAACGTTTTTACGGAACCTGCCTTATCGTTACATATTGAAATATAGATTCACATTGTCACTGCTGAAGTTTGTTTTGCTGTCAAAAGTCTGAATTTCACAAATAAATGCTTGTAGGCATATCTATACTTACCGCTTTGTATTTATTTTCCTTTCTTATCCATCACATTGATGTATTTCTCTTGTTATTTCTGATATCTGAATGAGTGACGCCATGGAAATGATTACATTGTCACGAATGGAAATAATTCAGTTAGGAAATAATTCTGTTTGGTTGTTATTGAAATTATACATCGTCAACGTCTCAATATGCGAATTACGAATTGCGTATAATTTCTAAAGGGATTTTCTTTATTCTTTTCAATGTGATTAAGAAAATTATATCATTAAGGCCGAATCCAATTATACAATGTATTCTGAAAAGTAATGTATGGATGTAATGTGTGGGCTATAACCGAAAGTAGATAATGCTATCAGCTAACATGATAACTTGGGAGTATATAATAATAATCTAAGCTGTCCACTCATTTTTTTAGTTTTCCCTTGTGGAAAGGCAAGTAAATGGAGACATACAACTGGGTATAAATTAACATGTGATGTGAACATTTCTTTTGTATTTTATCAAATTGTTAATAAATGCTATTAATTTACAATTGACACGTTATTCAAAAGTGTCATGATTCAACTTTAATACGAGCCATGAAATATTAACCACTAAATGCCAGTTGGAAGAACTTCAAACGCCCAAAATGGCAGATGTTTAAAAATACATACTTAAATATTCCTTAGTTTTGTAGATTGTGTTATCCTTGAGAAAACCGCCATTTTATTTTAGAACACTGTGACCCATCTCTTTCTATACATCACTTTCACTCTCGCCCAATGTATGTTGTTATAACTTCACCGATTAAGAACTTATTTTATTTGAATATTACTGCGAACACTGGCGAAGCGTAATTGTGTACCATTATGTTACTACATTGTTAATCCATGTAATTAATTCAAACTTTTTCCCCATTTTTGTACACCTGTGGTGGGGGCTAGCGATTAGAATGTATGGAGAGGTAATGAGGCGATGCGAACGACTGTAAAAGGTGAATAGCTTGTATTATTTACTCTCGTATGTCTTCGCTTACGTTTTACTTCTCGCCGTCCTTAAAATAAAGAAAGTAAGATTTAACATAAAGGTGTAAAACTCAACATTTTCGACCAATTAAAATGATTTCCACCCGTTAGAAACGATAGGATTAACGAGCCTGTGTGAAATGCAACATTAAAATAAAACAGGCAACGAAAATTCCACTGATAGATTGAGTCCGGCGGCGCCCGAGAGAACGCGAAACGATATTACGCTCACCCGTTACCCTTCGGCCAGAAGAGCTAAAATGAATACTTAAACTACCGCACTATGAATCCTGCACGCGCACACGCATATACACACACTGACAACAGCCGCATAAGAAAATAACTACTAACTCACTCGCACAAGTTCTCACATATACACACAGAGAAAAAAAGAAAGGCAAGCAAATACATACACAATGCAACATTGCCTATTACTGACACACGCATATTCACATTGACAATCATATAGACATACACATTTCTCACACTCGTGGCTTCTTACAACCTGGGACATTCTCTACCAAACATTAACTTTTCTAAACAAATAATTACGCACTAAATTATCGTCACATTACTATAAATGTATATGAATGTGTGCTGTGTGTTAGGCATGCTTTCATTTTATATTCGCAATGTCCTATCGGTTGATTTAGCACTTGCTAAATGGTGACCATTTGTATTCTTAATCATTACAAATGATGCATTTTCCCCTTCGCTATTTATCACAATAGCAATTCTCAGCGTGGTTCTTAGTATAATTCAAATTTATCAGCATCCGATCTCCATTTGCAGTCTTCCTTACCCCCGTGTATATGACCAAGTCAGGAGTTACGCTACACACTTTCGCGCATTCACTACGACAGTGCATCTGATTACAATGACTTGATCTTCTGTAAGTTTCTGGCCGTGAAAAATATCGACATGGCGGACCAACCTCTCTATTTAATTGATATTACACATTGTGGCATTTACCTTTCTATAAAGCGGAAAAGTGTCATCAAGATGACCGTTTTGAAGGAATGGAAGCCATCAAAACGGCTGCAACGACGGAGTTGAGGTTGCAGCCTTTAAACGGCTGAGGTAATCCTCGTTAAACAGAATTTAAAAGAATCCGATAATGGAGGAAAACAACGTTTGCCCAAAGTCTTTTATTCCTAATTCTCAGATTTATTTTCCCCACGTTGTTCTCCACTAGAATTTCTCATCACTTCCTCGTACATTTTCTTACCCGACCCCCATTCCGCCCACGCGCACATGCTCACTACTCAAGCATGATTCCAGTGGGTAGATCCCAACATTTACATACAGGTAGCGAGATTAAGTGTAGTTGATTCTATTTGTATAGCTTGGCAGCACTCTCTACCGAGAGAGATCCATTGACTCTTAAATACTTCTAAGAATAAACATATGTATATATTTATTTCGAAGTCTTCGGATATATTTTCAAATAGTTCCGCACGTGCTACAAAAATACCGTTTCGCGTCTTCTTCCTATGTTTTGCCCTTTTTGAATAAATTCATGCGAACAAAACTGTTCAAATCTTTAGTTTTATTTTGATATCTTCCTGTGTTATTTTCTTTCTGTCTTTCATACATTCTGCCAGGACGACATTTCATTTCATAGTATATCGTGTATTTTATCCTCATATATATATATATATATATATATATATATATATATATATATATATATATATATATATATATATATATGAAAAATGAAAAAGGAAACACCAAAAGATGTTTTTTATGTATTCATCATTGTTTCGTCTTTATTTGTAAGACTTCCTCAGGATGATCATTTTAAGAAAAATGTCATGCAAGTACATGAAAATATTGGGTTGACATGATGGGTTAATGAGAAGAAGTAGTAGCCACTACTGGGACTGCAGGGCCGAGGTCCGGGCTAAGAGACGTCGGTGGCAGGGAATGAAATTAATGTGGATTGCTGTGAGTGAAAAAGTGGAGGAGTGGGAGTGAATAAAATTAATGTGGATCGCTGTGAGTGAAAACGTGGAGGGTGGGGAAAGAGGAGAGCGGGAGGCTCTGTGTTTTTGGTGTGTAGGTAGTGTCATGGTTTTAGAAAAGATTTGAAGGAATGAAGGTGATTTGAAAGTGGTGGATGGTTAAAAGTGTGAAAGAAGTAGTCGAAAGGGTAAATGGGTGAGTGGGAGAGGGGAGATTTTGTTGTGGTTAGGTGTGAAATTTTTCGAGAGTAGGAGTATTTGACCAGCTGGCTATGTCAGGAATGTGTGGTTTGGATTCGTGGTGAATGAAAATGTGTGTGTGGGGGTGCGTGGGGGTGTATGCGGGGACTTGTATGTAAGTACAATTGAGAGCGAAGAGAAAGAGAGGTTAGCCATGATCTAGATTCAGTTTCTGTTCGGTCAGGATAATTTTGCTTATTAAGGGGGATAGATTATAGAAGCCATTTCGTTGTCTGCTGGTGTTGGAGGTTGTGATTAGTGGCATTTCCAGTAGTCTTCGCCGAGCATTGTTGTGAATGTATTTAGTGATTTTGGACTGTTCAAATTTGAAAGCATGATCGTGCTCTAGTGCACGGGAGAAAAGTGCACTGAGAGAGTTATTGTTTGTTGCATGGGACAGTATATAAGCCGGCATTGGGTGTGTTTTTTTTTTGAAATATCTTGATGTGTTTAAAGTTTGTTTTATCGTTTGTAATGTGGTTTGTACTGTTGGAATGCCTAGTTTGTTAAGTGTGTTGCATATGGATGTGTTATTGGAATGCGTGGGTAAGAGAAGGGGTCTGTCTATGAGAGAGGTGTTTGGTGTTTGATTTTTTTGTGTGTTGTTTATGGAGAATATTTGAAAGGCTTTCTTCTTGGCATTTAATATGAAATGTGTGGGGTATTGCAGTGGTTTTAAGCTATTAATGATGTGTTTTATTTCTTCATGTATGTATTACGGACTGCAGATTATAAGAGCGCGTAGGAAGAAGCCTATAATCATACCTGTTTTTATCTTGCTATTGTAGTGAGAGTAGAAGTGTATGTAATAATTTTTGTGAGTTTTTTTGCGGTGTACCTTGAATGCTAGTTTGTTGTTGAACTTATATATATATATATATATATATATATATATATATATATATATATATAATATATGTGGGGTAAGGTACACGATAAGTCATGAAAATGAAATGTCGTAGTGGACAAAATGTGTGAAAAATGACAAACGGGAAACAGGTTAAAATGCCGGAGAAAAACAAAAACAAGAAATTTGATCCGGTTTCGTTCGTGTTAGCGAACGTCTTCAGAAAAAGTGAAGATTTGGAAAAAAAAATTGCAGACCTATTTCTGATATATTCCGATTAATTTTTGGGGGCTCGCGTTCGGTGTATCAATTTCATGCCCACTCCTATGTGTGATGTTTGGTTTGTGTTTATTGATACTTATATATATATTTACATACATATGTGTATGCATGCTTATATATATATATATATATATATATATATATATTCTACTATATCTGTGTTTATCCTGGCTAGTTCCTCTGTCTTCTTCCCTCTTATCGCCTTTACCCCCTCCGCCTACCGCCTCCCCTATACTATCTAAGTAGGTGTGAAAACCAAAACGAAAAAGACAATAAAAAAATATAAAAAAAGAATAAGAAATAAAGAAGAATATGTCACACACTTGTCAAATCATATTTCAATGTCACTAAAAGTCTTCTCATATGGTCCAATCGGATCATCTTTTCCTTCTGCCATGTGTGTGCCTTCAAAATAAAATTGTTTCCAAATCTTCACTTTTTCTGAAGACGTTCGCTAACACGAACGAAACCGGTCAAATCTCTTGTTTTTGTTTTTCTCCTGCATTTTAACCTGTTTTTCGTTTGTCATTTTTCACACACACACACACAGACACGCACATATATATATATATATATATATATATATATATATATATATATATATATATATATATATATATAGCCAAATGTCATGTTCTTGTTATTTTAATGAAAAATTGTATAAATAAATGAATTAATATATTAACTATGATTACAATCGCGGAAAAATATACAATATGTATGCATTGAATATAAATATACCGTATACCCATTTACAAGCATAAATATGTATAGATGTTTACGTGAAAAAATATAAACGCATAATATATAAACAAATTATAAGTATATATCGGATTAATGTACGTCAATATGATCGTACATATGCGATATTTTTTCGCCTGTAATATGAATACCTTATTATAGAATATACATAAATATATATATATATATATATATATATATATATATATATATATATATATGTAACTCTATGTATATGTCTTGACATGAAACCGGAAAATTCTTCATAAAATTGAAGGGTATAACTTCAAAAAGAAATAAAACAAGTCATTTACAAAACGAAAGAGAAATTAAAAATATAGGAATACACAAGAAATTAACGAAATAAAAAACAAGGGAAAAGTTTTATCTTTCAGGAAGTTATGCGAAAGTTGTAACAAATTTTAAATATCAGATTAACTGACAGAAAAAAGAATATATATATTTAGAGTTGACGTGTTGCGTCTTTATTAATTTTATATTTTTACGATAGTTTTATTTACAAGAAATAAGAAAAAGCGATTATTTTTCGTGGTTTCTTAAGATCTTCACGCTCTCGCGAGATAAGAGACGAGGAAAGGCGAGAAGTGCGCGTTTGATCATTTCTAAGGATTCAATAGAGTTCGCTTTCTTTTTATTTGTTTGTTTTCCTTTGTGCTGTAAATGTTTTCATATATATATATATAGAGAGAGAGAGATGTACATATAGATATATGTTGTTCTATTATATATATATGTATGTGTGTGTATTTGTGTGCGTGTGTCTGCGTGTGTTTTGCGTGTTTTGCTTTTATCGCACAGCGTAATACAAATTGTAGTCCACACATTGGAAGAGACTTACGTGTGTACGTAATTATATTAACTATACAGAAATTTAATCTTTTGCTTTCAAAGCATAATATTCTTATAAGGAAAACGGAATAAACTCACCTCCAGACTCACACAGACACGCATATATACATGGACAACCTGGCATCAGGATACTTTTCCCATACAAGTTAACCCTGACAAAAATATTGAAAATAACATAGTATTCGAAGCCCAAATAAGATCCTCTCAACACGCCTATACACTGGTGCACCTTCTCTAAGTAATGCTACCTCAAGTAACACCACTTAGCTGGATACCTCACCAGACAAGATGAATCATTGTCCTGGAATCCGGTGAGAGCAAGAGACCACAAGAATGATATACTATAACATAGTTAACTGGTCAATTAGGGAGAGGAAAATTAATGTTCCTTAAGTTCTTTACTAACTCAACGTTTTACAGATAAATGAGAACTTTAATAGAATATTTGAATAACTATGTGTATCTCATATAGAGATCAAATGTTAGCCACGAGAAAAGACCCCTTGATTTCTTAGAACTTACTTCCTAAACTAAAATGAAAACGGGAGATACATATATTCAGAGATGTGATACAGCGAAGAAATCTGTCTGTGGATGACTATATAAGCTCCCCTCCTTCTCGGATTGAGCACTGTGGTAAGTTATACCACCTACTACCATTAGCGCAAGGCAAATATCTTTGTAAATTCTCGTATAGAGCACTCTCTCGTAGATGACGATTTTTATAAATATTGAGATATCACTGCTAACAGCGGACGTATCGTAGTCAAGTGGTAAATTTTAATAACCACCCTACTATAAGATTAATTTACCCTTGTGTATCAGGCATAGGTAAAATTAGTGAAAGGATTTGGGATCTAGTTCTACCTAGCATTAAATTTAAATTGTCATTGTTGTGAAGTAGTCTAACAGTAAAAAGAAGAAATTAAGTCGAGGTTGAGTTAAGATAACAAGTGTATTAACATAAAAGGTACAAAGGTAAGGAAACTGACTGGCACTCGGCTAGACAGTTACAATACTGTCCTTTTTCTCCCTGGTGATTGTCTACTCGCACTATTTATAGTGAGAACCGGTGTAGTTTCTCTTCTGTTAGAACGGCCGGTGTAACAGTCATCCTGTGAAGAAGTACTCAATTGGTTTAGGGAATTACCGGAAGGTATGAACCGAAGATTTATTATGTTTGACATCGGCTCTTATGGCCCTTTCTATTTCTACTTCCCTGCTAAATAAAGTCCTAAATATGGCAAAAAACAAGAATAGCACAAACAGAAATAGACATTATTTAATTAACGAGAATAACATTTATATTATACAACAATTAATTATAGACTAGGAAAATAGGGAACTTACCTCACTATGGGTGCGCAATACTCAGACACAAGTAACCACAAAGAATGACATCGATTACATACGAACTAATAAACCACACACCTTTACAAATGTGTCAGTCCTCAACAGATTCAACACTAGAAGTGAACACCGTCTGGTACGTGCCTCGCTCTACATCAACACCAAATTGGAGGGAGTAAAACTCATTAAAAAATCCAAAAGACCAAACCACGATTTGCTATCTGCCAAAGCACAAGAATTTCAAACTGGAACTAGCTAACAGGTTCAAAACACTGGAAGCAACACTACCAGGAAGAGATGTTCACATAACATGCGATTTTATAACCTCCACTATCGTGGAAACGGTACTAGACAGCACTGGAAGAGACAAGCCACCAAGACCGGACAATCTTTCAGCGAAGACTAAACTACTACGAGAGAAAAGGAGACAGATGTAAAGAGGAGGTACGAATATTCAAAACATTGAATCTACTGAAGTATGCAAGACCATACCTCGCCGAATGAATGAAATAAGGGCTTACAATGAGGGGGGACAACTTTGAGAGATAACAAATGTCTTAAAGCTACTAAGAAGAAACACTTTCCCGAGGAAAACAGCATCATCACATTGAAGGAAGACGATGGCACCCTCATAACTGACTTAAACCGGTTAATCAGAAGATTTGAAAAGTTCTACACCGAACTCTACAAAATCAGGAGATCCCCAAGATCAACCTTTTACAGACAGAGAGAGGGCTGCTACGTTACCCCCTCCAATACTAAAGTCCGAAGTACAGTTTGCAATCAAACGACTAAAGAGAGATAAATCTCAAGGTGAAGATGGAATTACGTCAGGCATTCTCCAAGATGAGGGTGAACCGATCGCAGAGATTCTCACCAGCCTATACAACAAATGTCTTAATAACGGCAAAATGCCTAGCAACTGGACGAATGCGTCAGCTACCATTCTCAACAAAGAAAGGTGACTTGAAAAATATTAAAAACTACTGGCCAATAAGTCTATTTTCTGTTGTTTACAAGGTATTTTCTCAAATTCTCCTCAAAAGGATGCAAAATACACTTTACAGAAAGTTACCCAGACGACAAGCTGGTTTCCAATCAGTATTTTCTCCCATGGATCACATTCAAGTTGTAAGCCAACTCCAAGGGAAAGCTAACGATCACGGTATACCACTTTGTTTCGCCTTTGTGGATTATGAAAAAGCATTTGACTCCATCGAATTCACCCCATGTTCACAGCTTTGAAAAGTCAAGGAATTGATAGTGCTTACATAAACATGTATCAGGATATTTACGGTGGAGCGACAGCAACTTTAAAACTCCAACAGGATAGTGAAAAGATCAATATAGAAATAGGTGTCAGACAAGGTGACAACAGTTAACCAAGCTTCTTTATATCATGCCTGCAAGATTCGGTGATCAATAAAATTGACTGGGAAGGTAGTAGAATACTTTGCTCATCTAGAATATCATCTTCACAAGTTACACACCTCCAGAATTAGGAGGGATTCTTAACGACATTCACAATGCTAGCCAAATAGTTGATCTTAAAATGCACACTAGAAAAACCATGGTCATGTTCAACAAATATGCCACGAAAGCCTCAATCATAGTGAAAGGTGAAATTGTCGAGGGAGTTGACAACTACATCAACCTATTGAAGAATGTGCGAAGTGACGCTGATATCATACCTGAAATCAAACGAGTGTTGCCGCAAAATCCAACACTTGACAAAAAAAAATAATCAACGGGAAAGCAGTCTGGTGAGGACGGCGGCCACCAGTCCAGCGACCAATGGTGCCGAACATTGTTGAGCATCAACGCTTGGGTCGTCTTGGCTTTGGGCGAAGGAAGACGTAGGGGCATCCGGCGGTTATCTCATCTATCTAGATTCTAGATTCTAGAGCTTCACCAAGCTCCTCATAACCTCCCAGAAGATCGTTTACTTATTGTCAAGTGTCGGATCTTGCTTCAATACCCTATATATATATATATATATATATATGTATATATATATATATATATATATATATATATATATATATATATATATCCAGTAGTATCTTTCCAAGGACTGCAGACTTGTGGAACTCTATTCCTGATAAATGTTTTCCTCCTACCTATAGCCTTGGTATTTTAAAGACTAAGACCAATAGGCATATCCTGTCTTTTTGATAATCATATTTCGTTCTTGTTAGCTCCTTACATCAAATGGCTTCATTTCTTGTCCGGAGCGATTTCAAAAAATATATATATATCATTATTCAACCACTTCCCACTTCAGTAAGATTAACGTAGAGAAAAAACAAATGTGCTCTTCGAAGTGGGCAATCTGATAGCGTACAAAAATATGTGAGTACAGGCTTGTCAACATTCCTCGGTATTGGTGCCTCAGGCGACCGTCAATAAACACGCCACCCTTACCCCAGAAGAGGGAGGTAATGTCTGGAAAAGTGCAACTGCTAAGACCGAGCAGGGCCATACTGAACTTGATTTAAAAAATGTTGACAGTTTAGAACAGCCTCTAAGTTACCAGAATTATGCCAGGGCTGAAATGACAAGTCTCCGGAACCAGATACCTGTCTTCTACTACGTTAAGGTTAGACATAGCGTCAGTTTATAGTGGCATTATATAAATAGGTGTAAAATTTGTCCTGATCGGACGCATAAGCAATCTTCGGTAGGGGCGATTTATCATGTAACCGGCAAAATCACTATCGGCAATTCCGAAGGAGGAGTTAATGCCTCGAAAGATGGCCGCCTATGACTAAATACACCTATACTTCATTCTGATACAAATACGACAGCCCCTGTGCCGAGTACGTAACAACTGAACAGGTTTATTATGGGAGTTATGACTATTATAACATTGGCTTACTTGAGTATATTTCTTTTTATTATTTCTATTTATTACTCCTTCGTCAGCCATTTTGTTCTGTTTCTCTTTTCTTCAATCTTTCTTACCTTCATTTTTTTCTTCTTTTTTTCTCTGATCTTTTCTTTTTCATTTTATTCTACTTTCTTCTTTTCAGTTATTTCGTTTTTCTTTCATTCATCTTCTTATTCATCTACTTTTTCTCTTCTTCGGTGCTTCGTTAGTTATTTCGTCTTTCTATCCGTTCTTCTTACCTCAACTATTATTTTCTTTGCTTAATTCGTTCGTTTCACTTCTTTCTTTATTTCACGTGTCGTTCTTCTACCTTCTTTCTATTTCTTTCATTCAGTAATTCATTCTTTATTTTTGCATTTTTTTTTTGTCTTCAATTTCTCGCCATCGTTATACCATACTTTCCGCTCGACTGTCAGAATTTTGTCATTTCTTTTTATATTTTCATTCCGTTTACCTTTCATATGTTTTCCTTCTTTTAATTATTTTCCTTTCGTTTAGTACATTTCTTTCTTCTATGTCTTTTTCCCTTTTCCTTTCTTTCTTTCTGATAACATCCTACCAAATTTCTTCTTTTTTATTAGAACGACCCTTCTTTTATCTTACTTCTTACCTTCTTCATTTAATTACTTCTTCATTGTATCCTTAATTATATTTCTCTCCCCATTTTATCTCCCCTCTTCATTTTATTCCTTCTTTCTTTCTTGCTTGGTAATCCTACCTTCATCGCCTTCAATCCTAGTACCTTCATCGTGTGTTCTTCTTCATTTCAGCAAATATACTCTCCTCTAAATTCTTAATTTCCGGAGTATTTATTCACAGTTTGATAATATCTTTTTATTCATTCTTTCTTTCTTTATCTTTTTTACTATTTGTTCCACCGTCAGCCTGTTTCAATCAACAAGCCATAAGAAAACACCAACCTCTAAGATAAGAAAATTCCCCATCCCGACGTAGTATACATAATAACGTAAAAAAAAGAAAAACGTTTAAATCGGACGATAGCGCGGCGGTACCGAGATTTACCAAAGGATGGAGCGGTCTATAAAACCCAGCTTTAGCTGTCAACCTTTGTGATGGATAACTCAGTTCAAAGGTTCATCTTTAAATCATGACTCGCTTAAGTATCGAAGGTGGCGACCAACAATCGGATCAATATTAGCCTGACTTTCCTTCTTCGTAAATCCCTTCTGATTCCCTCAGCCCATTCTGTTCCCTTCGAAAGCTAGTATATGTACACGTATAAAAAAACCCAAAACGGGAAGTTCTTAATATGAACCCATGCAATGGGTACGTTCAGAAAAGATAATTCTATTTTTATACTAATGAGTCATCACTTACCAAGGCTCCCAAAACACCCGAGAATAGAGAGGTGATGAGATTGTAAATTTGGTGTTTAACAACGAACATAACCTACCCATTCGACTAGCAGCAGAATCTCACCCCTTCAATGTAAAGGTCCCTAGATGCTAGAATACTCTAATAACTTCTTTTGTCGGACTGCTTACCTTTGGAATTCCCTCCCTGTTCCCTGTTGCCTATACACTACTAACGTCAAAAGTTTAGATGTAATATGACACACATTTTGCTCACAAACAACACATTATGTTTCCATCTCTATAAATCTGGTTCGTCTACCAGTAATCTTTTACTTTTCACTGTCAATATGATTTGTTAGAGATGAGCACAAGTTTAAGAAATACTATGAGAGGATTAAAAACGATTACTGGAATGAACAACATTTGATTACTTAACTGACTGACTGACCTGTATATCTTCATAAACAACAGCTACATTTTCATTCTATTTTATAATTTTTAAAAAATCTAATCGGCACAATCGTTTGTTTAAGTCACGACTACTCTTACCGTTTCCCATTACACCGTATGAAAAGAATCTTTTTAGATTAAATGTTACTGTTTACAACATGCGTTGGAACATTTCACATTAATCTCTACGTTTGATAAATACTGTTAAAAAATACGCAAAAAACTAGTTATCGGAGTGTAAATAATACAAAAATCAAAAAATATTCTCGGGGACATTTGTTCATACTGATGGAAATATGAGACGTTGTAAACGTACACCAAATATTCTATAGCAGCGCAAATAGATAAATAGATACATAGAAATGTACATTGACATTAAGTTATATGTGTAGCGAGATCTAGACCGTTTACGGTTTAACAAAGAAAGACGATATATTTTTCAAATTTAAAATATTATTTAAGTTCTATCCTAAAAAAAACATAATCCTAATTAATATTTCAATGTTCTAGAAATTCACGTAGGTGTGTGTTTCTAGTCTTTATGTAATTTCTATAATTAAGTATTAAATTATCATCTTTTAAATTATGATTTACTACTGGCTTTTCTTCTCCGTGTTGTTCAGGAGTTTGTTTATTTTCATTGTTTTCTTTTATTAAATTTTTTTAAGTAGGATTTTACGTAATTTAAACTAAAACGATTTTTTGGTAAATCGTTTAATTTCTTGAATATTTCATTTTCAATTTGAAAAATGAAAGCGTTAAAACAACAATCCAAATTAGTCATTGTTTTTAATTTATTTCAATAAATTCTTCTGAAAATTACACATTTATTTTAATTTTACTTTTCCGAATAAAAAAATAAAATAAAAAGACGAAACATAATACTCGAAATGTTACTGTAAACTTTTGGTGGTGTTTTAATACCACATTGCGAAAACATATAGTATCAAGCTTGAAATCTTCACATCAATGTAAGTTATCATTTGTATGTATCACGCTGATGTGTATTTGGAAAGATAACATTCCATAGCAGGTAAGAATACGAATGAGGGAATCTACGAAGGGAATAAAGTATGGGAAAGAGTAAACTATTTGTTAAACTTTTATTAACACTAAACAAGGCATATTATTTATCTACCTCCCACAGCGGTAAGATGTGACACAAGGTCGGGAAAGTGGGATTTGAAAAGCGAGCGCCCGAGAAGGTGATCACTCTGGCCTACAAAAAATGCCTGGGCAGCCCCGTCGGCATTCCCCGGTAGGGGCGACCCAGGCGATTAGCAATACACTTACCCCTTCTCAAAGGGTGAGAAGGAAAAGCCTGGGAGGGTGGACCTCCTAGAACTGTACAGGACAAACCCATAGACCAGCGTGAATAAAGCCCCGGAGGCCAAGAAAATACCGGTCTATGGGGTGCAGTATCCATCGGAACAGATACTACACTTTGATCCCGGCCAAAAGGCCGTGTCACTGAGACATAAAATGGTACTGTGATTAGCGGCCATATTTATAGGGGACATTCCTAAGTTGGGTGTTGTGCAAAAATATATTTGTTCACATTACATTTAAATTCGTGCATGTTGTTACAGTCGGAGAAACATGGAACAGGGGGGATATTCCAAGGCAAGCAGTCCCAGGAAAGAAGCTATTAGAGTAGAAAATGTTCCGGCATCTAAGGACATTAACAGTGTAAAGTTTGATTTTGCTGTTAGTCTCGAGTATTTACGGTTAAAGGGTACAAGTGCCTAAGTTCATTAGGTCACATTCCGTGGAAGTACTTTGCGGCGATAGGATAGTGGAGCTTGATAGGCAGTGTGTGACCTGTTAGGTTAGAGATTCTGTACGTTGCCCTGTCAAAGAGAGACTAGTTGTAGATGTACAAACCTAGATGTTACAACAATACTCCATGTATGGGAGAATAGTTGCTTTATAGCGGTATAGGATAGTGACAGGTGTGCGAACTCGTCATAATATTCAACTACATGGGTATTCTAAACCTAACCCTAACCCGTTAATTAGTACATTAAAAAGCTCAACTATTACCTTCCCCGAGATTGTATGATCAGGACACATGGATCCGACAATGCCTATACTTATTTTTTAATATCTGAAAGATAATATTAAATACATTTTTCGAAAGAGGCTAATGGATTTTTGAAGACGAATTACTAACTCCATATTAAATCATATAATTCGACAAACGAATAGAAATATATTTTTGATTTTCAAAATTTTGCAATAAAGTTTACCTTTGCCAAAATGCATTTCAAAGAGTTAGTTGTTTATATCTGAACGAAAGATCTCTTAAGATGAGTTTTTTTTAACTGGTAGCGTTATATTTGGGCCACCCTGTTAAAGCTTTCGAGGTACGAGTTTTTAGAAGCGAAAGGGGAATCCAGTCTACAACACGAATAGATAAGAGTCAAGGTTGATTCTGACAGGCCAATATCAAAAATAATTGTAAATGTTTTTGTTATCTCTCTTCAGAAATTTATGACAGGCTGTTTAATTTCGCTGATTAAGTTACGCTCGAGTTGGATGTGTTTCAAGAAGATGTCCAAGATAAAAGTATGGAATTCTAAGGAGACTGATGGATATGAATCTTCCACGGAATTCGTCGAGAGATATTCGGGAGATTTCGTCAAAATTCGGGAGTTTATTTCGGGCGAGTCGGCCGAGGGTTTTACCAGGGATTCGGCTAGCTGCAGTTTTTACTCTTCAAAGGATCGTCTTCTAGTTTTGAAGGTCTTCATAGTTTAGATGAGTTTAACATAAACTTTAGGGAAATGCCCTTCGGCATTATTGCACTATTGCAAAATAAATTATCCCCACTTAATAATAAAGGGCAATGTGTATTTATTTTCACATGAATAAATACATGCACTTTCATCCGTCACACAAATGTTTGGAAGTAAAACACGTGCTTTTCTAACACCAGGACGAAACTATTTAATATAGTGAGGAGAAGCTAGAAAGCAAATAGCAAGCGAGTCAAACAACTATCTAAGACTTCTTCCGCTGCTTTAAATGATTTGAAAAGAAATACCCCATTCTATAATAAAACGTCAATGGTGTTTGTTTTTTTCGTTCTTTGGGTCATCAACTAAGTGCCCACATTTATGTTTTGTTTTTTCAATTATGATTTAATCTAAAGTATGTTTATTATGATGGAAACATTGGTTGAGGAAAACACAATCAAACTACAACAGACATTAACAGAGACGTAAAAGCGTCATGAAACCGAATAGATTTCACCACATCACACCTACCTTTGCGTTCAAGTACTTTCTACTCCTTTAAGAATCATTATCAACAACAGTCGTAAATGTATCTGTTATTATACTACATGTGAGTAAATAAACGTTTGCTTCCCTAAGGATATTTTTCTATATACTTCATAACACAATGAAGGGAGGCGTAAGAGTACTCTATCTCTTAATAGAATGGCCTATGCTTGAAATCTCATTTCTTTGATCAATCATAACTCAAAAACCAATAAACAAAATTAGTTAAAACTTTGCACAAAATTTTTATTTGATAGGTTCTATAAGTGTGTAGAATTTCAGCATCATTTGTCAAGGCAACCCAGAGATCCAGAAAGTTCAATCATGAAATCATGTTATCTGTGTGTACGTACGTATGTGCCACCCTGTATCTCATCAACTATTTGATGAATTCAGCTGATTTATATCAGAGATAAAGGTTAGGGTCTAGTTGATGGCATTTTAATTTCAGTTTACCATATACCTTAGTTTTCAAGAAATTTCGAAAAGAACTTTTAAATGACCATTATATTGAGGCATAGCCTTGACAAAAGTAGTTACATTCCATGATAAATGCCAGTATACTGAAATCACAATTAAGCTACACAGAGGCTCTCGCGTTTCATCCCCGGGGGAATATTCAGGCTAAAATGCATGAAGCTATTTTTGCCGGGTGTTTTTAAATACACGGCTAGCTAGTTAACCATTCAGATTCTTTGTTGTTCTCTCAGCCAATCGTTGGGTTTCCCGCGAACAAAGGTCTTGTTAGTGTTACTTTCTATATCCTGTTCTATTGTTCTATTTTCTATAGAGTGGCCTATATCCTGTTACCGTTGTTCTGTCTTTTTACTTATTTGTTTATTTATCTATTTATTTATTCATTTTTAGCCTAAGGTAAATGTATTTCTGTGTAAGCAGCTGTTTGCTATCTTACTTCTACAGTTTAATATATACTTTAGTTCTGGAATTAAGTTATGGTTGAAACACTAGTATGTTTAATCATTCTAATTAGACGTAATTTATAATTAACTGAACAAGTAACTCGTATATCACTTAGCTATCTATATATTTCTATCTATGTTTATTAAAAAATAATTTAATGCCTCTGTGATAATTTAAAGAAAAAGAGAGAGAAAGAAAACAAGGTAAGTCTCTCTTTTCTAACGCTGGCATCTAATTTAAATACGTGTGTCTGTACACACCACAGACACTTGTTTAAATCATATTGAAAAATAATAAGCCTCAATAATTCTATATAAAAGTAATAAAGAATAAGAATAGTTCTACATAAGAATACTACAACTACTACTACTTCTGATACTAGTAATAATATACAAGGACATAAACAACTGTGTGGGGAGGGAAGTACACTGGGAACTATGCAAACGACTGCATTTTGAACACGCAGAAATGTGGAACAGGCATAAACCGAAGACAGTACTGGAAAACAAAAATCGCAAATACCCATATGGGGCATTAAGGTATAAATAGATAGTTTCATCCAAGCAAGAAGCCCAGATAGAAGAAGTATTTTCTTAAAGATTTCAGCTGTTTTGATCAGGTAAGAAGTGAAAAAACTGCTAAATCGAAGATTTTGCCGTCCAAGCAGATATCAGAGTGAATATCAAGAGACAAAAAAACGAAGCAAATAGACAGAACTTGCCAGAGAACTGAAAGAAATATGGAACAATGTGATACTAATGATCGTAGGAGCACTAGTAACAGACACAGAACTTGCTATGAGAGAGCGGAATCAAATGGAAGACTAAGACGATACAACGCAATACAATGACGAACACCTGTGAAATCTTAAGGAAAGCCAACCCACATAAAATACCAACGCTAACCAGCCGCATGAAAGTTACAATAAAAATAAAACAAACAACTACTAAGACCACCACAAGAATCCTGCGGAAGTGAAACGGTAAGAAATGTCATGAACAAGAAAAAGCATACACAAACAATGTGGATGCACCAGGCACGACTGATACCACACAAAATAGTCGTGAAGAGTTAAAGAGGACGAACAGGTCGAAGAGGAAGAGCACTAACCAGACCTCCACTGTAAGACTGTGGAGACTACTCGGACCTTCGGGAAGAAAGAAAACCAAAGGTCGTTTTTAACGATAAATAAATAGTATGCGGCTGCTGCGATAATGCAAAATCATTTGCAATCGTTATCAAAAGAGGTGAAGAGTACTAAAAATCTGAGGTAACTCGTTGTCAATCCGACTCCAAAGAACACCATCGGTTATTATCAGTAAGCAATAACTAATAATGACTTGTACAAAAAAACCCTAGTGAGTAAATAATAATAATAATAATAATAATAATAATAATAATAATAATAATAATAATAATAATAATAATTTCAAAAATAAATTAAATATATATATATATATTTTTAATTAATTAATTTTATTTAAATGGTGCCAGCCTAGGCTGACACCAGACGAAATATTTGTAGAGGGTCGAGGAGGATGAGAAGACCGAGGAGGGACAGCACAAACCAGACCTCCACTGGAAAAGTGCTGAGAATGTTGAGACCTTGGGGAGAAGACCAATGGTCCTTACCAGCGAGAAATCAATGGTAAGAGGCTGTTGCAATACTGAATCGTTATCGAAAAGAGGTGAAGAATACTGGAAATCTGGGGAGGCTTGTTGTCACTCAGACTCCAGGAAATACCACTCGTTGTTGTCGGTGAGCAATCACTGACGATGATCTGTATGAGAACTCCTAGTGAGTACAAATACTCATTGATATAACCTGCCCCTTCGATACCAGAGTGCAGGAGAAAGAATACGAAAAAAATATCAAGACCTAAAATGTAATTAGTTAGACTATGAAAATGTAAAGAAGTAAAGGTGATTCCTGTTGTGATTAGAACGCTTGGTACCATAACGAAAATGGCTTAAAATGATTGACGAGACAATTTCTTTTCCAATGCTACAAAAGGCTTGTCTGTTTGGAACAGCGAAAGTTTTTAGGTATAGCTTGAATGTCTAAAGTATAGAGGTTCAAAAAGGAAAACTTCAACTAAAACCATCACAAAGTTGAGACTACTCTTCCAAGGAGACTCCCTATCACCACTACTGTTTATAATAGCTATAATGCCACTTAACTACATACTCAGAAAATGTGATGCCGGATACAAGTTTACAGATACAGAACTAAGAATAAACCACCTGATGTACATAGATGACCTGGAACTATTTGTAAAAAGCAAAAAGGAACTGGAAAAGCTGATAAATACGACCAGAATCTTCAGCCAGGACATCCAAATAAAATTCGGAATGGAAAAGTGTGCACTACTAGAAATAAAAAAAGGAAAACTGGACACAACAGAGGGCATAGAACTCCCGAACCGAGAGGAAATGATGGCGCAAGGCTACAAATATATTGGAGTTCTGGAAGTAGACACCATTAAATCTACAGAAATTTAAGAGAAGATTGGAAAGAAATATTTACGAAGAACAAGAAAACTCCTAGAAACGAAATTATATAAAAGGAATCTAGTAACATGAATAAACATCTGAGCAGTAGCACTAATAAAATACTCTGGACCATTCATAGGCTGGACTAAAGAGAAACTCAGGCACCTTGACCAAAGTACTTGGAAATTAATGGCCATGCACAACGCACTACATCCAAAAGACGATACATGAAAAGCAACGAAGGGGGAAGAGGGCTGGTAAGTATAGAAGATTGTGTGGAAGACTACAAAAAAAGAACTGGAGAAATACATAACTCAACACATGAAAATCCTTATCACTGCAGCAAGAGACACCGTTCCAGCGAACAACTCGGGAAGCACCGAAACTAGAAACAAAACGACAAGAAAAGAAAAGTGGGAAGAAAAGCAACTACGTGGGCGCTTCAGAAGACTAACACGAGAAGAAACCAACGAAAATAGATGGGCATGGCTAAGAAAAGGACACTTGAACAGAGAAACGGAATCTTTTCATGATGGCTGCACAGAACAATGCAATTAGGACAAACTACATTAAAGCTAAACTAGATAAAAACCCAGGAAAACAGTAAATGCAGACTGTGTGGACAAAAGAGACGAAACAGTAAAGCATATAATAAGTGAATGTAGCAAACTAGCCCAAAAAGAATACAAGAACCGACATGACTGTGTGGGAAAACAGTACACCGGGAACTGTGCAAACAATTGAATTTCAAATATGCAGACAAATGGTACAAACATAAACCAGAAACTGTACTGGAAAACGAAAAAAACAAAATCATCTACCAGAGAATTGAAAGAGATATGGAGCATGAAAAAAAAATCAAATACTCCCGATAATCGTAAGAGTACTAGGAACAGTCCAGAAAAAAAACTGGAAAAAAGATGAGAAATATTGGAATCAAAGGGACCACTGAAACCATACAACGAACGGCAATGATCAAAACAGCTGAAATCTTAAGGAAAATCCTTGAATGCGGGAACCAACCCACATAAACTCCGATAACTAATTAGTCACATGCAAGTTGCAGTAGGAATAAAACAAACACAGGAAGAATACCACCACAAGAACCAAGGAAAAGAAACTGCCAGAAATGTTATAAAATACCCCCTAAAAGCTGATAACCCACAAAATAGTCGTCAAGGGTCAAGGTGGATGGGAAGACCTAGGGGGAGAGCACTAACCAGACCTCCAATGGAAGAGTAAGAGATTGCTGGGACATTTGGGAGGCTTATTGCAACCCGAATCCCAGATGGAAACCAATGATTGTTACCAGCGAGAAATCAATGGGATACAGCTGTTGCGATACCGCTTTGCGTGGTTATCGAAAAGGTGGAGAATACTGGAAATCTAGTGAGGCTTCTTGTCACTCAGGCTCCAGGAAACACCACCGGTTGTTGTGGGTGATCAATCGTTGACGGTTGCCTGTGTGAGAATTCCTTGTGAGTACAAATAATAATATTTGGAAGTTCTGGATGTAGACAACATCAAATCAATGGAAATGAAAAAGAAGATTGAAAAAGAATAAATCTTCGAAACTAAGTTATATAGTAGAAATCTTGTAAAAGGAATCAACACCTGTGAAGTATTAGTAGTAAGATATTATTGTCACTTTATAGGCTGGACAAAACAAGCAATTTGGCATATTGACAAGAGAACAAGGAAAGTAATGATCATGGACAACGTATTAAACGCGAATGGATTATATTGACCGACTCTACGTGAAAAGGAGATAAGAGGGAATACAATAAGTATGTATAAAATACTGTGTGGATGACCTAAAAAAAGAATTAAGTGCTAAACCTATCTTATATTTTAGTTAGGGAATGTATCCATAGTGTTAGTTAAGTTATAATAAACTATATATATGTTAAAGACAAACACAACCTACAGAGTTCCAATCTTTACTATCTGTTACACCGGCCGTTCTGACACAGGAGAAACTACACCGGTTGTCACTATAAATAGTGCGAGTCACCAGAGACACAGAGAAGACAAAGCACAGTCTTGTTACTGTCTAGCCAAGTGCTAGTCACTTTCTTACTTTGTTAAATCACTTGTTAAACCAACCCTCGACTTGACTTCCTTTATTTATTATTTACTATTAGACAACTTCACAACACTATCAGACCGAAAAAAGCATCTCCGTTCTCCTTCACTGTGGCTAGCGTCAAGCGGACAGTTCAAGAACAGAGCTTATTTGCAATTACTTCCCGTCTATGGAACACATTACCGCAGAACTGCTCACCTGCTTATTACAACATGGTCGTCTTCAAATCGTATGTTAACAAGTAATTTTCAATGTTAGTACTCCTATAGTTTTCCTCATCTTTCAGTCCGATAGAGGGAGTCCACTTGACAGTATCTGCAATGTGGTTATTCCAATTTCTATTTCCTGTAGATGTTACGTCGATGAGTTTACCTAGTTTATTGTTATGTCTAGATCTTTTGGAGATCGATATTTCTGATATTACTGAATAACTAAAGTTGAATTAATCCTCTTAAACCAACAGCTATGTGTGCATATAGTTGTTCAACATCAGCATTTTGCTGAGTCATTAAGGAACACGTTCTTACCAATCGTACAGATCCGATATTTATTACTTTTATAAGATTTCTACCATACAGAATATGTCGTATACTTGCAATTGTCCCGTGATTTAAGTGATCTCATAACTTCGCTGTTGAGTAGCTCTCTACCATCAAGTTTTTCTAGTTTTCTTTTATATATACATATATATATATATATATATATATATATATATATATACATATACATATATATATATATATATATATATATATATATATATATATATGTTATGGTACTGTACCGTATTCTGTCGCTGTATGGACTCTTCCTGACTCTATTAATAGAGTCGTCATAACCATTCAGTAGAAATGATAAGAGAAGTTAAGTGAGAAAGCAGCCTCTGACAACCCATTACTTCCGTGCTTTTTGTTAATATCTGTTAATTGTTAATTACTTTCTGTTCACGTTTATTCAGCCCTTGAAGGCCAGAACATAATCATAAGTAATTCACATTTTTTATTCAATTTTTATATTCTTGATAAACGTTTATTAAAATGTCTAACTGTGTTTCATTCCATTTTTTTGTTTGTCCAGGTAATGTCAGGTTATCCATACACATAAGTAGATTTATTTTCCTGTGTGTCTAAAAATATGTATCCGTCATTGCATCTATCTAACTATGTTTTCTATTACGAAAAGGAATGGTGGTAAGGAGTTTCTCTATAAGATGTTCTCCGCAAACTGACAGTTTATATCTCATTTTTATTCCTGTTTTCTCCATAAATTTGACGATTTGATCTAGTATTTTAAATATCTTCATGCTTCCAATGAATCATTGTTTGGGGGTTTGTGTTAATTTTCTTTCATATTAACCATAGTCAGGTTATCGGTCTGTAGTTTCTTGAGGTCTGTCTTTCCCCGCTGTCTATTTAAATTAACCTGGTTCTAATTTTAGTCACCTATTCTTGCAGGCCTTCTTCGTGTATACATTTCCTCTGTTATTGTGCTAATCTTTCTGATAGATCTGTGACTGTTTTCTTTTTTTTAGTCTTATGTTTACGGTATTCATCTATTTTTTGGTATATTTGTTTAGAAACAATTTCAACTGAATGTTTCTTTCATGATACGGTTTTGGTGTGTATTCACTTCCCTTCCTTGTGTCTTTTATTGTTTTTCTTTTAGAAAAATAAATATTAAATTTCGTAGAAGGCGAATGGAAACGATGCAGAAACACGGATGGTGTCTATACATTGTGTGGCTGTTGACAGTCGGGATATATATCAGGAGGCTAGGCGCATTCTCATTGGTCAAACAAGATCTCACCACCACAGTGAGAATTGAGGGCATTCGTTTTGGTATTTTTTTACAAAACCAGACCCCACCACCTCACGCTAACCATCGTCGTTTATAGCAACTGGATATAGTGACAACTAATCGACTTCTTTTCGCCTATGTTTAATTTGTTTTTATTAAAAGAAAATAATCTTTTCCTATCGTCCGTTTCAGCTTACTAAAGTTGTCGCCTTACTTCCGAAATTACGCTGGCCTCGTAAAATAAATTTATTTTCGTGAAAAAGTGTAGATCTATTCTGGTGCTGGTACATATTCTTACCTATGGCAGACAACAATAAATCGGCAACGTGTTACGATAACAGTCGAAGGACAACACAAAATGAAAGGCGGTTCAAGAACGCAACAAAACTGTTTATTATTTTAAATATTGCATTTTATTTTGATTCTAATTAGTAGGGATTACATTTTTATTTTTTTAAATTCTGTTACTGTTACAATTCATAAATGTATAACATTATTTATCTCAGTACCGAGAATTCAAGATCAACAATGATTAGGTGTACGATTGTTTCTAAGACGATCATACTGTTTTTTTCTTATTTTGACTTTTTAAATCGAATGTGATCTTCAGCGCCTTTTACAAAAGATCACGAATAGAAATCAATCAATAATAATCAACATTTTCTCTTTATTCAAATATATATATATATATATATATATATATATATATGTGTGTGTGTGTGTGTGTGTGAGAGAGTGTGTGTGTGTATGAACTCATTACAGATCAAAATGAAAACGTATTTACATAGATATATAATACTTCTACTAATAATTATGACAATAATGATGATAATAAAATGAAATATATGATGAAAACATATATAATGTATTAGAACTATAAAATTCAATATTAAGGAATAAGTACATAATAATAATAATAATAATAATAATAATAATAATAATAATAATAATAATAATAATAATAATAATAATAATAATAATAATAATAATAATAATAATTTGTAAATATTAAAGTTATAATGATTATAAAAGTAATAATGATATCGTAACTAGAACAATTATAAGATAGGCAAAATATTCATTATGAAAAATAACAGCAAAGAAAACAGATAAAATAATCACAAATTCGATAACAGATAAGAGTAAGTTACATAAAGATTGACATGAAGATCATTTTATTTGACCAATACAAATAAAACAAACTAAAATTAAAAACAATAACAGAAATACAAGAGAAACCACAAACAAACGCAAAATACTAGACGCAATAGAACTTTCCATATCATCAAGGATTTTGCAAAATAAAAGTGTGGTAGAAAATGAGTCTATAGTTACAATTATACTTAATATATATTTTATTAAGTCCTTAACATGTGAATATTACCATTTCAAAGTTCAAAGTAGAAAGGTAGTATTCTCACAATGTTATTCTGAAATAGAAGTTCTTTTATCAGTCAAGTAAAACCAGTCAGCATTTAAATAATAGATGAGGTTGTTATTCTCCGTAAGAATCCAACTGAGGGGAATTCAAACTCAATGAACAAAAAGGCAAAAACGCCGGTCTACAACACGAGGCGGTGCTAATAGCAGGAGAAGATAACTATAATCGGTTCAATTTAGATCCGCTCAGCTGAATCAACTTAATTAGATAAAACGGGAACATCTCCATCAAAATTCAGCTAAATGAAAGAACTCATAGATTTTACAACTACGGTAGATAAACAAAGTATACATTAAATATTAAATGTAATATAAGAAAGAGGGATTCTTAACAGGGACAGCGGACTAATATATATATATATATATATATATATATATATATATATATATATATATATATATATATATATATATATGGGAAAATGAAAAAGGAAAACGAAAAAATGGATGTTTTTTATGTGTACATCAACGTTTCGTCTTTATTTATAAGACTTCATCAGGATGATAAAATAGAGAAAAATGTCATGCAAGTACAGATACATGTAGGGTAGACATAATGGGAGGAAAAATAGAATGAAATAATAGCCACTGCTGGGTGGACGTCCGTATTTGATGGAGAAATAGAAATGAATGTTGAAGAAAATGAGTGGAGAAAAAATGGAAGGATGGGGTGAGCAAAGACTACTGTGGCTGGTGGTAAGAGAAAGAGGTGGGGGATGAGCAGGGGTAAAGTGGATGGCAGAGAGGGAGTGTAGGAAGAGAAGGGAGGGAGGTGTTTGACCAGATGGCTGCGGTCAAGATTGAAGGGGAAAAATAAGTTGGAATGTTTGTGTATGGGGGGGCAGGGAAAGGAGGATGGGTAGAGAGGGGGGCTGTGATTTTGGTGGATGGGCAAAAGTTATGGTCTTAGAGAGCATTTTGAGAAAATTCACGTCGGATTACCTTCATCCTTCTCTTCCCATATATATATATATATATATATATATATATATATATATTTATGGGAAGAGAAGGATGAAGGTAATCCGACGTGATGGTAAAATGAAAAAGGGAAACCAAAAACTGGATGTTTTTTATGTGTACATCAACGTTTCGTCTTTATTTATAAGACTTCATCAGGATGATGATATAGGGAAAAGATATCATGCAAGCACAGATACATGTAGGGTAGACATGTTGGGAAGAAAAATAAAATAAAATGAAAAATAATGGCAGCGTCTTGCTGGACGTCCGTACTTGTTAGAGAATGAAAATGAGTGGGAGAAAAAGGGGAAAGGGTGGAGGGAGCGAGGACTACTACAATAATATTTTCATAAATAAATATTAAATATTTAAATACCTAGAGACATCGATGTTTCACGCTAACGCAATCTTCAGTCTAGGAACTAATTCTCAACAGTCGCCACTGATTCATAGTCGGAGATCTTACCCGCAGGCCATTGCCAACCAGTTAGTAAATAGAGAGGAACTTTAACTGTAAATAGCGGAATTCGGCGACTACTTACCAGGCAGTATAGAGTAATCTACGAAACGTCGCTCGGATCATGCATATAGCTATTTGTACTGCTTGTTATTAAAGCTCCTCGAAAAGTGCCCAGCCTCCGTGGGAGGGGGTATATATATATATATATATATATATATATATATATATATATATATATATATATATATATATATATAAATACATAAAGTGTATAATTAGGTAAGACGAGCGTTGGTTGCTTCAATTAATATTTACAAAATAGAATCAAAAATATTCTAAGAGTATGAACACACTTTTCTAAATGTAAAATATCTGAATATCATATGTGTTTACTTTTAATTAAACAAGATAGGAATAACCAATTAAAAAATAAAATTTAAAAAGGACATTGGAAATATTCCAACTTAAACCTAAATGGCCAATTTACCCTTTAAACGTGTGTGGCTTTAAATTAGAGAATAAGCATACATTAAAAATGTAAAGTTATAAAGATTTATTCCATTCAGAAAAAAGTTTCTTAGAAAAAGATATCATTCTTTTTCAGAATTAAAATTTAATAAATATTAATAAAGTATATATATATATATATATATATATATATATATATATATAATATGTATATAACTATTTCATGCATACACATAAGATTTTATGAGGAGATATAATATTTTATGTATCAATTTTCAGTATTTACTTCAACAGTGCTCGATACGTAAGTAAAGCTAGGTAGTAAGCTATGAAAATATATTTATGACAATTAAGCTACACAGAGGCTCCCGCGTTTCATCCCCGGGGGAATCTTCATGCTAAAATGCATTTTAGCCTGAAGATTCCCCCGGGGATGAAACGCTGGAGCCTCTGTGTAGCTTAATTGCCATGAATATATTTTCATAGCTTACTATATATATATATATATATATATATATATATATATATATATATATATATATATATATATATATATATATATATATACAGAGTGGTGCAAAAGTCGCGCATTGGTTTGTTTAGGTGATAGAAACTACAACATTTCAAGTAATTTACTAGGCTTTTCTGATAAATAATACATTTACTTGGTAATTTGTTTGTAGTAGGTTTTTAAAATAATATCCTTTAAATGTGCACCATTTTCGGCCTCACAAAGACGGGCTCTAGTTAGGGCATTTTCCATTACAGTTTTTAGAATAACTGGCTCTAGTTCTTGGATTTCATGTCTGATATTGTTTTTAAGCTATTGAATCGTTGTAGGCTTGTTCACATATACCCTTTCCTTAAGATAACCCCAAAGGGAATGGTCAGGGGCTGGTAAATCCGCTGAACGTGAAAGCCAGTTAAAATCAGAAAATCTGCTAATTAAGCGCTCGCCAAACAATCCACTTAAGAGCGCCATACTTTGTCGGGCAGTGTGGGCAGTAGCTCTATCTCGTTAGAACTACATTTCTGGGTTGTCCTGAACAGCTGGCCTTAAAAATGTTTTAATCATTTGTTGATATCGCTGTGTAGTTATCGTCACCGCGACACCTTCTTCGTCTTCAAAGAAATATGGACCGATCACTCTTTCCGAGGTAACACCACACCATACAGTACATTTTAGTGGATGTAATTCACGCTGATGAACGGTTCTTGGATTTTCAATGGTCCATATTCTGAAGTTTTGCTTATTTACGAACCCGTTCAGATGAAAATGGGCTTCGTCGCTTATTATCAGCTTATGGATGATCTCATTTTGTTCTCTGGCTAATTGCTGAATGTGGACAGCATAAGCTACGCGTGATTGCAAATCTGTGGGTTGTAATGCCTGTACCAATTGAATTTTGTATGGAAACAGATGCAATTCACGCAAAATTCTTTGAAGTGACCTTCTGGACATCCCAATCTGAGTGGCTCGTCTTCGAGTTAAGGTGTCTGGATTTTCAGCAATGCTATCCTCAACGAGTGCTACATTTTCCGCTGTCCGTACTGAACGCGGTCTGCTAGATCGTGGAAGATCACTGACTGACACATGCTGCCGAAACCGGGCCACAAGACGATCAATTGTGGTCTGACTGGGAGATTGTCTGACATTATAATACCGACGATAGAGCCTATCTGGGTTAAGGTTATTCAACGATGGTTTCCAAAGTAAAGTTCAATGGTTGTGGTTTGTTGTTCAGTGCTATATTTTTCCATGATAAATTATCAATGTTTATATCTGTAATATTCTGAAAACTAAGGAGAAAATTTGATTAAATGTGAAAGTTGTTACTGATTCAAACTAATGCGTGACTTTTGCGCCACCCTGTATATATATAGTTTTTATTTTTTACTTTTTATCCTTTTATTTTATTTTTCCTTTTTATATTTTATTATTTTTTATATTTTATATTATATTTTATTTTATTGTTATTTTATAATTTTTATAATTTTGTATCATTATTATCATCATTTTATCTTTCTATTTTTATTTTATATTTGTAACTTATTCTTTTTTCTAATATGTGTCTCTGTGGCCCTTCCTGTCAATAGTTCCTCTACGACGAGCTTGTTATTTTTTTCGTTGAATTTCTGTAAGACGTGGTGCTAAAGACGCTGATGAAGAGACGTTTTGGAGTAGCTTTGTTAATTAAAAAAAAATAAAATAAAGTATTTCCAGGCTGTTTTAGAAACGACCGTACGCCATACTAGACTTGATGTTCTAATTCTTGGAACAATTCTAATGTGCTAATTCATTAAATCCTCTTATATATATATATATATATATATATATATATATATATATATATATATATATATATATATATAAGGAGGTTGTTGTTTGCTTGAAACATTGCTGGTAAATATAAGTGTAGGTTTGTAATCCGAAGTTAGAGCAATGGGATATAGAACCGGAAGGTGGAAAGGTGAACAAAAACAAACGAGAAGAGAAAACAAGAATGAAATCTCAAATCAATTTATTAATATTTCACGTAAAACAGATTAAACACCAGAACAGTAAAAAGGTAAAAAGGTAAAAAGGTTACTCTTACACCGGCCGTTCGTACACAGGAGAACCTATACCGGTTGTCACTATAAATAGTGCGAGTCACCAGAGACACAGAGAAGACAAAGCACAGTCTTGTAACTGTCTAGCCAAGTGCTAGACTAGTTTCTTACTTTGTTAATACACTTGTTAACCCAACCCTCGACTTGACTTCCTTTATTTATTATTTAGTGTTGGATAACTTCACAACAGTTACTGTCAGGCCATTAAACGTACCGGAATAATGTAATCTTAAATTTTCGAAAGAAAAACTTTCATTATCAAAAGACCAAAAATTAAAGACTGAATGGTCGAAAAATCGAGCTGGAATTTGAGATGTCATTCTTGTTTTCTCTTCTCATTTGTTTTTGTTCACCTTTCCACCTTCCGGTTCTATATCACATTGCTCTAGCCTCGGATTACAAACCTACACTTATATATATATATATATATATATATATATATATATATATATATATAGTCTCGGAAGTTTCTCAACCATTAAAACTATATAAAGAAAATATATATATATATATATATATAAAACTTAGTCTCAAGTCTTCCAGTGGAAAATCACTCATGTAAGTCAATTTATTTTTTACAGTTATTATATTAGTTAGTTTCTAACACTGTTTTAAGGGATCATCAGTTATTTACCATGAAAAACTGTTTCGGGAATATATATATATATATATATATATATATATATATATATATATATATATATATATATATATATATATATATATATTGATATGTAAAGCTTGTTTAAAGTTGGTCAATTCCCATTTCGCTATTTTGTTTATTTGGTGTTTTTGGCGTTGATTTCAGGAACACTTGAATACTTTTTGCATAAAATTTCATTTTTTCTTTGTGTGTGCTGTTTTCATCTCAAAACAATGTGCTAACGAGTGCAGATTATTGTTTGCTCTTTGAATCCGTTTCAAGTATGTGTTCATCTTTCTAGAAACTGGCGTTAACTTTCTTTTCTTTTGAAAATGACAACAAATCACAGTATGGCATAACTTTGATCTTGCCGCTTATTTATTTATAGCTCTGTTACAAATTGTTAACTAATTATTTAAACGTTTGAATAGTGAGCTTCACGTTTGATATGGAATTTGCTTCTCATCAGAATCAATCTGATCTATATAAAAATAACGTTTTAGTAGTATCCCATTATATACCTGGGACACAAAAATAAACAAGCAGACAATATACTACATTAAGGCTCAATATGCTTTCAGATAGAACATTATAACAATAATCAATAAAATGTTTACTTAACTTAACACATTGATGAATTTTCCTCAGGATTATATTAAAAATAGCCTGAACGTTTTTATAAAATTGTATTCAAATGTATAGAAATTTTCGAAGGATTTTAGCATGCCTTTCTAATGATTAGACACTGTGTAAATAAACAACATATATATATATATATCAAGCGTCCATCTCAACGTTTCTCCAAACTGTTAATGACAAGAAACGAGAATGTCTTCAATTTGGGGAGATATATAAAATATTTTAATTAAAATATATGTATAATCGTATTCGGGAAAAACGTTAAGACAATATGTGCATACATAGTCACATTTCATATATGTATATATATATATATATATATATATATATATATATATATATAATATAAAAATAAAAAATATATACATATATACATATATGTATATATATATAAATGTATAGACAAAATATACATAGGTATTATATTAGTAAATATTGATGGGGAAAAAGAAGGAATAGACGAGTAGATAAATAAGAGTATTTTAAACAAGGAATCGCCCAATGTCTATGTGTATATTGTTTTCATGGGTTATAATGTTCGATATAACAGAGGAGATATAATAGAAGTATATTATTTGTTTGATTATATTTTTAGAGTGGTCTCTGAGAGATGATTCATTTAATATTCTTTGACCGTTTGATTTATTGGCTCTTTTGATTTCATTCCTATTCGGGGCTAACGGAAATTTAAAGTTCTTTTCTTGGTTTGAAATACGACTTTTTTTTTGATCGATTATATGGTTTCATTTTAGAAAGAACTACTATAGATTTGACATTGAACCATTTGAATTCATACCTTGGGGACACGATTTAATAAATTATATATAATTATAAAGACTATTTAACTAACCACCATCCTTGTTAGATAAGCACATACTATTGGTATTATAGCCTGGTTTTATGTCTATTTACTTTGTTCTTAAAACAATGCGTATTTTGTACCTTCATTGTTTTTCTGTAAGTTTTTCATAACGTATTTATTTTGTTTTTGTTTATACATATATGTGCATGGACACGTATACATTTTTCAGTAAAACAAATAAAATACACTTAAACACATGGATAAACCTCTAAATATACGTACATATATACGTATATGTTGTGAAGTTGTCCAACAGTAAATAATAAATAAAGGAAGTCAAGTCGAGGGTTGGTTTAACAAGTGTATTAACAAAGTAAGAAAGTGACTAGCACTTGGCTAGACAGTTACAAGACTGTACTTTGTCTTCTTTGTGTCTATTGTGACTCGCACTCTTTATAGTGACAACCGGTGCAGTTTCTCCTGTGTAAGAACGGCCGGTGTAACAGTATATTTAGAGCTTTATCCATGCGTTTAAATGTATTTTATGTGTTCTATTTATTTATTTATTTATTGTATTTACTTGTTGATTTATTTACGTCTTATATGTTTTTTATTTTCTTCTTATTAATATATGTGTATTTGTTTTGTTATATGATAAGTGTGCGTTTATTAATGATGCTTAATGTTAAAGTTTTGTTTGACTTATATGTGTGATGTTATGGAATGGGTGCTGAAGAATTTTGATTGGAATAAATTAACATCTTCTTTCGTCTTAGAAACGATCGTACGCCAGAGGATTTTGGTGATGTTGAATTCATTGAACGTATATAAATAATATGTTATGAATGTATTTATTTCAATTTACTCTCTCTCTCTCTCTATCTATATATATATATATATATATATATATATATATATATATATATATATATATATATATATATTAAGACAGGCTTCATTAAAATCCACGGAGTTCTGCTTTTTTGAGATTTTCTTGGTTAGTCGTTCGACTCTTCGAGCGATTTTACGATCGTGTGGTAGTAGCTGGTGCAGTATAGCACCCATCGTTATGGTTTGGGTCAAATCTCGTTCGCTTTCGGACGTCTCGTCCATCTTCAGGAGGTTGATTTTAGCTAATATGGGTCTTTTTCCGCTTCCATTTTTATAGCTTTTTTTTCTTCTTCATTCTTTAATTTATTTATGTTTTATTGATTTACATATAAAATCGCTCGTAGAGTCGAACGACTAACCAAGAAAATCTCAAAAAGGCAGAACTCCGTGAATTTTAATGAAGCCTGTCTTAATAACAATTTGCTGCCAAACTATATATATATATATATATATATATATATATATATATATAAGGAAATGCTAGTTTGCTTGAAGCATTGCTAGTAAATAAGTAAATATGAAGGTGAGAATTCCTAGGCAGGAACAATGCAATGTGGACAACCAGAAGGTTGAATAAATAAATAAATTGCATTGCGCCTGCTTCGGAATTCTCACTTTCATATTTACACATATATATATATATATATATATATATATATATATATATATATATATATATATATATATATATATATATATATATATATATATTTGAATTAGAGCGAAAATACCTAAATATATAGTTGCAAATTTAACAAAGTTATTATCATATTTTCTTAATATGAAAAAAGTTGAGGAAATATGCATGTGTCCTTTAAATTCAGACATTTAAAAAAACGTATTCTTCTCATCAGATGGCGAAACAAATTTTGAAATGATAAAAATTAGCTTCAGTTATTTTTTTGAAAATTATATGAATTAATGGAGTATTTATGAAATAAAAACAAATCGTTTTGAGAAGAAAAATAAAATTATTATATCGAAAATCTGATAAATAATGAACGTAATTGTTTTAAGAAAAGGGAAATACAGTAAAAAAAGGTATACAATAAAATAAAAGGCTTCAAATTGTTATAGTTCTTAGTTAGGCGTCCACAAGTTTACGTTTATATTATAAGGTATGGCAGAAGATTTGAACATTTATCAGTGCGCACAGTAAACATATATGCGAAGAGTAAAGCAGATGTCAAGATGTCTAAAACATAGGATAAATATAAACCAAAAAAGACAAAGTCTAAATGTATGAGTAAAAGAGTGAAAGGGTCAGAATGCAGTACATGTATAGTTTTTATTCAACAAAAATGTCTTCCTTTGCTGGTTAAAGAATACATTGAGGATCAAGATCGGTTTATAATAGTTGAACAAGAAGAGCGGAAAATGTCAACACACTCTTAATTCAAGGAGGAACGTGGCACCGTTATAGGGTTGAGTATTGATTTACTCCTCTCCAGGAGTTAGGCACAAGGCTTTTTTTATCTTACTCCTACAAGTAAGATGTTACCCAAGGTCGGGTCGGGAAAGTGGCGTTTAAAAATTGCCTGGGCAGCCCTGTCGGCATTCCCCGATAGGGGCGTCTCAGGCAGTAAACAATAAACTTACTCCTCCCCAAAGAGGGGAGGCGAATCCTGGGAGGGTGGACTTCCTAGAACTGCACAGGACAGACCCATAGACCGGCGTGAATCAAGTCCCGAAGGCCAAGACAACACCAGTCTATGGGGTGCAGTATCCATCGGAACAGATACTACACTTTGATATTAGCCAAAAGGCCAAGAAAGGTTATAGGGTTGAGTAGAAAAGATTGGATTATTCAGACTACTGTTCTCATCACAACCTTTAGGTCGCTGTAACCTTTCGCCTTCTTCAGGTGTATCTTTTCGAACTCGGGAATATTTCTATCGAACTCGGGAATCTGGACGTGTCGAAGTGGATATAGTACTAAGTAAAATTCAGTTCTAGGTGATAGGCAACTGAAGGTTGAAGGTTCAATCCTCGGTGCGCGCGATACGAAGAATTTCGAATTACTGAAGACTTATCCCGGTCATGGCTGACAGAACGAGAGCATGCTACCACCGTGGATTAAATAAAAGGTTCCGTCGAAATTCCGTCCATATTCTCGAATTCGACAGAAATCTTCTTGAGTTCGAAAAGATAAACCTGAAGAAGGCCGGAGGTTAAAGCGGCCGAAACGTTGTGATGATAACACTCAAAATGAGAACAGTAGTCCGAATAATCCAAATTATACAAATTATCAATCCTCATCTAAAAAATGTTGAATCATAATTGTACATTATTATCCATTATAGAAGAGAAATTTGTGAACAGGTTATTAAAATAATTCTGATACATTAAAATTTAGATAATCCATGAATAATGGAGATTATGTATCTGTCTGTCTGAAGCCAAAACTACATTATTAGTTTTGATCGCTCTCTTTTTATATCTACTCATCAGCTCCTATATATACCCATTCCAAAACTTCACCAAACATCACGCATCTTTAAAATTTACATAATTAATTTGTTTTAAAGCTTCGAATAAATTAATATTCGCAAAGATACACTCATCATTTTTCTCCAGATTTCTAGATGTATTTAAAATATTTTCCTCGATTATAATCTTAATAAAAATTATAAATATAATTAATTAAATACATTGTTTTTTATCTATATAATTGAATTACGTAATTAAATTAGATTGTAATGGAATATTATATAACAGCCGGCGTCCACTACAACATTTGGTTACCCGCCCTCTGATTATTAAGTATAACGTTCTATTTCGAACGCACAGAAAGTTCTATTTCATGAAATCCACAGATGTTTACATGACGTCAGATTTGTGAGAAAAAGAGAAAGAGAGAAAGAAAGAGAGGAAAAGAGAGAGAACGATAGAGATACAGAGAGAGAGTGAAGAGAAAGATGGACACAAGACAGGGACGCGCTATTTTATCAATAAACAACACATTCTCTGAGATGTATCGTACGAGTCACTCAAAAATGATGTATTTACTTTGATTTGTTTTATTAAAACGTTTTGGGCTTGTTTTCTTTTAAATCTTATTAGAAATTATGTTTTCATGCTCACATTTATTGAATACACTTGTTTAATTAAGAAAATAATGAATTAGAAAAAGTTCAAATTCATATAAAAGTTTAATACAAATAATACGTTCAGTTTAAAATGCTAACTAATGTAAACAATAAGCTCGCAGAATTATCCTTAAGTGCGAAATGACATGACTTAAATTCCAATAGCGAAAATAAAATTTAAAATAATAGTTGATCAGATTTAATATCTAATTATTTATTCAAATGTATTTTTGTCCAATTAAATTCAAGATTTTAGACTAGAGGGCGGGTCATCTATAGATCCGCCAAATATACATTTTGTTACGCCGTTTTCTGAAACAATAAAATAACTTCCAGTTAACAACTTTCTTCTATTCATCGATAATAATTTAAAGATTTTGTTTTACAAACAGTTTCCCTGCTGTTACCTTTTACTTATTTTAAAATGTAATGTATGTAATATGTAACTTAAACCAACTAGCAAATATATGCGACCGTAGGGATCATATATTTGCTAGTAATAATAACAACAATAAAACATTAATAACAAAGATCATATTTGATTAACAATAATAGGTTTTGTAAAATTATATTGTTTATATATGTGGAGAAAAACGGCGAAAAATGTCAACAAAACGCTGAAATCAAGGAGGAAAGTTACACCGTTAAAGGGTTGAATGAAAAAGTAAGATCGCAAATTGGGAAAGTAAAAAACGAATATGTTTATATATTAAAATGTGTAGAGAACAGAAATCTGTAGAAAATGTTATTTAAATAATAATTACAAATTAAGATTTAGAATTTAGATAATAATTATCATAACAATAATATATATATATATATATATATGATGGACTCTCCCCGCGTGAATTTATAATTGCAAAGGTTGCGCAATCCTCACAACCGCTCTCCTGAGTCGGCATTGTTTGATTCCAATGGCAAGTAGTAATACAGGACGACTGGAAACAATGCCGAGATAAGCAGAGAGCACATACAGCACCTGGTATTCCCAAATGGTCACCCATTTAGTACTGGCCAGGCTCGACGCCGTTTAACTTCGGTGATCTAATGGGAACCGGTGTGTCAACGTGATTGTGCCATATATATATATATATATATATATTTACGCAAAAAAAATACGTCCTATAAGTTAAGCGCGACTAGTAGTGCAGTTTTCTGTATCTTAATCACTTAGGAAGTGAAACAATTGAAATAATAAGTAAGCATCTCACTCTGCAATCACCTATAAAAATAATTACATAGAAATACATCGTATATACATATATATATATATATATATATATATATATATATAGTCTCGGAAGTTCTTTTAACCTTCAAAACTGGGAAAAAAAAAATTGTTGAAAGATTTTAGTCTAGTAAGTCCATCAATCTACTGCAATCACTATTTTAGTTTACTTCCAAGAATATACTCTAATATAAATATATTTTTATATATGTTTTTATATATAAGGGATCGTCAGTTGTTTACCATGAAAACTGTTTCGGGATTTTAAAAACAAAACAGTATTTCTTTATCATGGCATCCCAGCAGTGTTGATCAGACACCACCTCCCTATTTAATAATTATTTTTTAATTTAAAAAGTTTACAAATATTTTATTTAGTTTTGCCTCCAGATTTGTTTTTCTAAAGTATTAAAATATAGTTTCCTTACCTGTGTTGTTCCTTTCAAAGTGGGTATTTACTATTTTACAGAACATCTATTTTATAGAGTTAGATGATTCCATTATAATAACCACCCTTTTTATCCTTGGTTATTTTCTTTGTCTACAAATGTTTTAAAATTAAAAATATATATTTATAAAAATATTTCATATATACATATATATATATACATTTATTTATTTATTTTATCATGGACTATTTACATATGTTATACATTTTTATAGTAGAGTTTTGGATTTCTTTTATCAATTTCTTTTGATTTATTTCATATAATTTAAAAGCGTCAGGATAGCGTGTTATTGCCTTATTTAACTGTCTAAATATTTTATTTTTATCTCCACCTTGTTTAAGCATTCTTATTACTAATGAAGTGACTGGAGGTATAAAATCCATTAACCTTAAAGTAACGCGGGCTATTCTTAGAAATTCGGACATTATACTCCCATAAAATATATACATAGGACAGGTACTACTTTTATGCGGCATACGAACGATATGAAAGGGAAAAGAATTTCTTTTATCAAACATTTTATAAATAAATCTACCATCCTCAATTTTTATATCTAAATCTAGAAAGGTAGCATGTATTCCTGTATGTTCACAATTTAATTTTAATTCCCTAGGATATATTAAATGTTTAGTATTTTCAAACTCCTCTCTATCATTTATACAGACCAGGTCATCAATAAACCTCCTGCAGCCGTGGTAACTATACGTTCTAGATATATCATTTTTTATTAATGCTGACATATATATGTATTCATATCTATGTAAATAGAGATTTGCCCAAAAGGGGGCAGGGTCCAAACCCATAGGAATACCTATTGTTTGTATTAGTGTATTATTTCCTATTTTAAAATAACTTTCTTTAATCAGGTGACTTATAAGTATTTTAAGGCCATTTTTTGAAGTACTAGTTTTACTGTTTTTAGTCTTACACCAAAAGGCTTTAGATTTTGAAAATTCTATGTATTTACTTTTACCTCCGGCAAAAGCTAAATCTATAATGTTACCTAATTCTTTAATTAGTTCATTATGTGGTATTTTAGTATATAAGGTACTAAAATCATATGTAGATATTGACTTGGCCTTTTTACGGGAATTTATATGATCTAGTTTTTCTTTTATTGGATATGAATTATTTACTACCCAAAATAGGTTTATATTACTATAGAACTTTCTTTTATTATGAAAATTATTTATCTGATTAATTATTAATTTAAACACATTTGATATAGCCTTACTCAAGGGTTTAGTAATACACATTTTGGAAGCAACAATAAAACGGGCCCCAACTGTTTTTTTATGCATTTTCGGTATCCAATACATACATGGAAGTTTATTATTTTTCTCATCTAATTTTAGTCCTAATTTTTCACAAATAATGGTGTTATTTAGAATAATACTTTCTTTTTCACAATTACTTACTTTATAAGTATCTGATTCTATACTTATAATTCCTACTTCTGACAATAATCGTTGTATGTAATATTTTTTACATATAAAAGCTATATTATTTGCTGCCTTATCAATAGGAACTATTACAAATTTATTTTGAAGTATTTGAAGGTCCATAATTATTTGTGAATTTCTAAGGAGAGGATTCGTCTTTTTAGGATGTTTAAACATTTTTAAACGTTCGACCTTTTTATTTACGAATCTGAGTATATTATTTTTCCATGCGTCAAATGTGGAATCTAATATTTTGTGCTTTTTTTCCATGGATATACTAAAGGTTTCTAATGCTTTATTTATTTCTTTTATACATTTTGTATAATTTAAACATTTAGGTTCTCTGTAGTTTGGACCTTTTGTAAGGAGATTTCTCAACTTAGGATTTTTTACTATCGCTAAATTACCGGTAATTACATGCCCTATGTCATTATTACATAAAGGGGAGGACTTACATTCGCATTCTGGAATATTTTCATCCTTATAATCATTTGTATTTATATTTTCTACTGTTTTTTTATAATTGAAAATTTTATTTCGCATGGTTTGCCCAAGTTTATATGTTACTATTGGATTTTGTCCCTCCATTTTTAGTTCAGTGGGTAGTAATTGTAGGATTTCTGGATTATTTAATATTTTTGGCAGATTTATATCATCTAATCCTTTATTTTCATACAGAACTACACAAACATTTCTAGGTTTATGTTTTTTATATACAACAGGTGGTTTATATAGTTTAGTATCGATTATATCCATTATATATTCATACCATTGAGTTAGTTTTTCTTTTTTGTACATCATATTCGGTTGTAGTAATATTTTAGATGCAATATTCTTCTGTACCTTCTTTTTTGTTTGATTTAGAAGTTTTCTAATGTAATTGAAAGAACCGGAAATATTATTAATAATACTATCTTTAGTTTTTTCAAAGAATTCCTCGCATGAAATGGCAGATTCTTTGCTGTTTCTATTTACATATGACCTATCTCTAGTACCGTAGCGAGGTAAAGCTGGATATAATCGCCCTACATTTTCTAATTCATCGTGTAAGTTATTTTTCTTTACTTTACTATTTAGACCATAAGGATAAATTACTCGTAATTTCTTAATTGTTTCATCTTCTTTATTTTGACGTATTTTTAATATATTGTTATCTACTTCTCCAAAACTATTATATCCGTTATTTTTAAATTTTTCAATGATTTGTATTGAAAAGGACGATTCACTACAGGTTTCTTTAAAATGTTTAATAACATGGAGACATCCTTTAGTGCTAGTTCTATGTATATTCATGCGTTTATTTAAAGGAAGTACGGTTTCGCCTACGTATTGTAAATTACAATTTTTACATGATAACAAATAAATTAGATTTTGAGACTTACATGACAAATCTTCCCCCGAATGATTTACTATTTTATACATTCTGTCTGTAACATTTGATTTATATTCTTTAGATGTTATTAGAATATTACAGGTTTTACATAATGAAGCTCCGCAAGGAGTTACCTTAAAACTTACTTCGGCCGGACAAGTCCCATTTGCCATTTCGTACGAAGGAGCTCCTACTTCTATGTTACTAGTGACAACGGCTTTACCCTGTCGAGATATGTCCGACCTCCTTGGGTGGTGAGCCCTAGGGGAACTCACTAGTTCTGAGGGCTGCCCAGACCTAGCTTGTGATCGTGTTTTAATAACCATAGTTATTACTATTATATATTATTTATTTTTTTAGTTTTTCAGGGTTTAAAAAAAACTTACGTACCTATGGTACCAGGAAAGTATTCGAATAAGAGGAAGGATATATATATCTATAACTAGAAGAATACTATCTTACCAATGTCGGGTAACATTAATTCCCCGAACAGAACAGTGTTGTACCACATTTACGTCACCGTACGTTGATTTAAATCAAGATATAGTAATACTATACCTTATGTCTAGAATCCTTAATCCAATTTCGATCAAAATCCATTATTGATTTTCATTCTAGAAAAGGTTTAAGATTTAAGGGTCTTGAAAAGGAATGTAAATTTAGGGAATCTGGCTAAATTGATGTCTAGGAACAATCGATCAAAGATGCCAGAATTAAACAGAAATTGTCTGAATTTTACAGAAATAAACGCCTACAGAAGAAATTAATCAATGAAGACATTCAGTACTAGGTGCATGAAAACAGTCATTATAATCCGGCGTTAAAATCTCCAAGAAGCGTTGATACATCGTAAAACAAAACGATCAAACCATGACTGCTCGTTGTAACGAAACTGTTAATGGTTGAAAACATTAAACCAAAATGGTTTAAACAATAAAATAAAGTTCCCAACGGGATGGGCGTTGTTGCTATCAAAATCTCGGCCTTGGAAACCTGACCTCTGTTTATTTGGAACTCCAACAGCTTGTGCAGATGATAGAGGAGCATACAAGAACTATTCCGCCATAGTGATGCGAAAAAAATGGCACACAGAGAAAGCTGATGAGTAACCCCGCAAAAAAATGAATACATAAAAAAATGAGTCATTTATCTTGGTCCGACCTAAAAACGTCTAGCGGTTATTGAGCCGTTAAACCCATGTCTTTGTCGGTTAAATGTTAGTTTATTATGAAAGATTACAGTTACAGGGAATAATTGAAAGAATAATGATTAAGTACTTTAAAAGACAGAAGAATAAGCAGTGGTTTAATTAAACATTTTACCGAATAAATTATGGAATTTTTGACTAGCGTTGACTTTTATAATATTCAATATCGATCTGACATATTCCAAACGATCGATCTGTTAACCAATTGATGTGTTTTGCTAATAAGGTAATATATTTTGGGAGGAGTGGCCAGATCAGATTAAGAACGGCAATAGCGTAGAACATTTGAAGATAAAATTAAATGAATTCAGAAATGATTATAAAAATGTAGTAAGACAGCTTTTTGGGGAACTCTCGGATGAAATATTTAACAGAATTTCATCTGGGTATTTCTTTCGCATTTATATTGTAACTGTTTTGTACTATGATTATTTTTAAGGATTTAATTGAGAATACAGTGAAAAAGAGAGACGACTAAAAGTTATAATGTTCAAATATATCAAATTAAATTAATAAAATGGAGCTTTGGTGTCTGTACGTATATCTGATACGTAAACTGCGTCATAAAAGTATTATTACAACACATCTTTCTCTTTATTCACGATTCGTTAAACACACGTTGCTGTCTTAAACATATTATTTTTTTTATTTGCTTTCAACACAATTTCTTATATGTTCAACATTATATAATGTTCTATTACTTTCGAACAGTTTTAGTACATTCTTAAAGAATAATTGTAATATAAATAGTAAACAATTAAACAAATAAACAATTATTGTTCGTTTTGAAGTATCGGTGTTGAATAGTAGAACTTATAAGTAGTGCAATTGTATAATAATCGTTTTATACTTAAAATAGTGTATATCAATTGTGTGGGTGACACTTAACGAGCCGTGACTAAGAGCACTTCTGATCTAAAAACGATGTTTATTAAGTTACGCTCTGCTAATCATGTTATAATTAATTATATAAAAGTTGGTTAATTGCATAAACCTGCGATCGTCTCATAGATGTAGGTTTAATAAACAGAAAAGGAGTGACAGAAAGAGAAAAAGAGAGAGATAAAGAGAGATAGATAGAGATAGGTAAATAGTGTATTAAGCGTGCATCTTTTTAGATTACAAGCTTATAAGGCCATATTGTCTCTCGACTGCTTTGATCAAGACTAAAAAAATAATATTAGAAAAATTCCTTCTCCTTTGTATATATCATTATGTCGACTGTTTAGTGTCGTGTCCTGAATCTATTAACAACAGCGTGTATACTGATATGCATGAGACGACATAGTTAGATATACAGATAGCTCGATAGATAGATATATCGAGAGACAATTGCTAACTTACTGCGATAGGTTCCATCCCGTCTTGGGGAGTATGCTCGTCTAGCCGCAGTGGAGAGATGTGATACAGCGAAACAGTCTGTTTATGAATGACTATATAAGCTCCCCTTTTCGGGTTAAGCACTCTGGTTAGTGATATCGCCATCTACTATTAGCGACTCTCAAGCAGTTGTCAATATTTATATAAAGCATTGAAATCTCATTCTCTGTCCGCCCTGTAGCAAAGAATTTGGTGTCGCCAACTATCAACTGGATGGTCGTAAGTTGCTAGTCTAGCCTCGCTGAAAGGCTGCGAAACAGTCTGTCAGTAGATAACACACACACACACACACACACACACATATATATATATATATATATATATATATATATATATATATATATATATATATATATATATAAACGACGTTAAGATTATACAACAGAGTACAGCAACACAGCCCTGGAAAAATTAGGAATGGAACCTTCTGGTCAACTGACGTTATAAGAAACACATGGGGGTCTGCTATAACCGACCATGTGATAAAAACCGGTCGTGCGCAACGAACTTCAGCATTGACTCATTTACCATCTTGTGGTCACTCAATTCTCCACCTTAAAATCTCGGAGACTATCGACGTACGTCTTCAACGGCCTTTCTCTCTGTAAACAGGAATGTCTATTGGGGTTGAGGGTGATTAGTCTCTAAGACACATCCTCCATTATAAATAACATAATACTCTATTTGGTTTAAATATATATAATTTTCTCCTTTTTTACATTCTGTCCTATTTAATTTGCCACGATACAGTCCTCGTTAAGTGTGGACGAAACCGGTCGACTGGCACTTTTCCCCTCTCGTATATTTTTATCATGAAAGATAAAACTTGTCTTCATTTTGTAATTGCTCTAATAAAATTCTGTACTCTAAATAAAATCATGAAATATCTTAAGACTAGGTACAACCCAAGCTTAATCAAGAAATAAAACTCGATCATTTTAATTAAGCGTAGAATAAAGTCTACACAAGAAAACATAACATTCCTACATTCTTGTATAATACTAAGGTATGTCTTTCGTTTATCTAATTTAAAATAAAGAAAGCGAGTTTACATTCTGGGTATAAAATGGAGAATGCATTTACCCACAATTCTTTCGGATGAATTAGCATTAAATTTCCAAAACTTTAAGACCACACTTGTGCAACTATGGAGAGAATCGGTAAGCATTCTTTCATTCTGTGATACAGTTCGTTACCCACAGTGTGTTGCAATTATACAGTAAAGAAGCCGTAAAAGACTGGTGCTTCAATTTAAAAATAAATTTCAACATTTAATATATCAGAAATTAAGTTGCTCCACAATCTCAGAGGTGGGCAAAAAGATCCTAAACCTATCCTCTTAGAAGTTGTCTCTTGCGGATCTTTTAATACTGAGCCATGAAGTGGAATTTTGTATTCCACAATCTAGTGTTAAACGCGAAGAAGAATTTTCAGAATTTGAAATTCTAAATTCTCACGCAATGAATCTTCCATATATTTCTGAGATCAAAGTAGGAGATTTTAAGGCAAGATTAAATGTACCTTGTTCACAGCTATGGAAGTACACCAGTATCCCATTCAGAGTTTAAATGTCGGAAGGAACACTTTTCTGTCATTAAAACTCTACGACAAAATATATCCCTGGAAATAACCAGACCGGGTAAAGGCTCAGGAGCTGTTGTGTTAAACCATCAAGATTACGTTGACGAAATGATGGTTATATTGAATGACACGGACAAATCGTCAAGTTGACCTTGTCAGCACCCACGATAAAACATCTTCCTTAGAAACCAATTTCCAAAGAAAATTGCTTAAATGGATAAAAAGCGGTGTACTCCATTCGATATAGCTCGTGAGAGTAGACCCTCCGGCTCTATCCGTCCATGTGTATACGGATTACTCAAAACGCACAAAGTATACATTCCATTAAGACCTATTCTGTCTATGGTAGGGTCATCACAATACAAGATTGGTAAATAGATATTTGGTATTTTACAACCAGTATTATAGCACTATAGTAAATACTGACTAAAAGATTAATTTTTTTTTTGCAAATTTCATTCATCAGTCCAAGGTAATTAATGAATTTATGTGCTCTTATGATATTAGTAACCTATTTACTTGTGTCCTTATTTTGGAAACAATAGATATCTGTGCCGATTTTTTATCGTAAACATATATCGCCCCTTCCATTCATGAGAGCACGTTCGTTGATCTAATAAAATTAGCTACTACATCTGTTGAATTCAGTTTTAACGTTGTAATGCAGAGACAAATAACTTGTGTTTCCATGGACTCAGTTCTGGGACAAACGATGGCGAACATTCTTGTGGATTTCTATGAGAAAGAATTACTATCTGGATCCATAAAACCGTTAGTCTACTTTCAATATGTAAACGACAATTTTTGCCTCTTCAATAATTAAAAAGCAGCAAATACATTATTCTCTTTATTGAACACAATGCACCCCACATTAAGGTATACTTACGAAGGAGAGTGTAATCTATCTCTAGCTTTCCTCGGTGTATTGGTAACGAAAACTCCATCCTGTTACCTTACATCAATTTACCGTAAACCTACATTCACATAAGTGTATACTCGTTGGGATTCAAATTTGCAAGGCAAGCGAAAGTTAAATTTAATTTTGACCCTAACACACAGAGCACTTATGATTTGTTAAAAGTCAGGATTAAACGAAGAGATAAAAAAATATCACTAATACTTTTCCAATAATTGCTAACTTCTGGATGTGATTAAGTCAGTCATGAAACGGAAAGTGGCCATTTTTTTCTGAAATACAACCGAATAAGGTGACTAAATGTCCGATTTATATTCTTTTCCCTAGGTTAGCTGCAATAAGTGAGTAGTTAACCAAACAAGTCGATTGCTATTTTGCGTAAAACGTACGTGTTGTGTTCTGCACAAAACCCTTGCTGACGTCCTCTCGAAAAACGTACTACCCCCACCACAACGAAAATAATTTGATTTATCATTTCCAATGTAGTTGCAGTGCCGACTACGTGAGCAAAGTATTTGGTGTCGTCAACTATCAACTGGATGGTCGTAGGTTGCTAGTCTAGCCTCACGGAAAGGCTGCGAAAACGTCTGTCAGTAGATGACACACGTATATATATATATATATATATATATATATATATATATATATATATATATATATAATAAAGAGAATATTTTGTTATAAAATAATTAGAGAACCTGCACAACGCAAATTATTTGTTTTTAAAAATAAATTATTTATTTACTTTAAAAACATGTTTTTCTTTTTTTTTTCTTTTAACTTGAGTACTTTCGGTAGTATACACCATCGTCAGAATTATAAGCATATTTTTTCTTTTTCTTCTTTTTTTTCTTCCTGACCGAGACATAGTTATCGCAGTCAAGTTGAAATTCGTCTTGATGTTACTGACGAAAATGTTGATATGGCTGTGTGTACCACGAGGCTACGTGGAAAAGGTATTTTGAAAAGTCACACATTGGAAACGTCGCTGGAATAGCAATAATAAAGAGAATATTTTTATAAAATATTTAGAAAACCTGCACAACGCAAATTATTTGTTTTTAAAAATAAATTATTTATTTACTTTAAAAACATTTTTTCTTTTTTTTCTTTTAACTTGAGTATTTTCGGTAACATAGACCATCGTCAGAAGTATAATAATATTTTTCATTTTCTTCTTCTTCATATATATATATATATATATATATATATATATATATATATATATATATATATATATATATACGACGTTAATATTAGACAACAGAGTACAGCAACAGAGCCATAGAAAAATTAGGAATGGTCAACTGACGTTCTAAGAAACACATACGGGTCTTCTATATTTGCTTAAAAACCCGTCGTGCACAACGAACTTCAGCATTAACACATTTACCATCTTGAGTTGTGCTCACTGAATTTCTCATCTTAAAATCTTGGAGACTATCCACGTACGTCTTAATCGGCTCTTCTTCAGTAAACAGAAGTGTATATTGGGGTTGAGTGTGATAAGTCTCTAAACCACACTCTCCATTGTAATTAAAAAAAACGCTTTGGTTTAAAATATATAATTTCCTCCTGTTTTACATTCTGCTCTTTTCATTTCCCACGATATAGTTCTCGTTAAATGTGGGTGAAACCGTATCTTTTAAATCATGAAAGATAAAACTTGTCTTCCCTTCGTAATTACTTTTATTTATATATATATCTATATATATATATATATATTTATATACATCAATTCATTTCTAACTACATTATATATATACGCATACTATTATTAAGGAATATAATATATATTGTATATATATATATATATAAATATGTACAAATATATATGTATATATATACATTTCTCACTACATTATATATATACACATACTATTATTAAGTAATATAATATATTGCGTATATATATATAAATATATACAGATATATATTTATATATATACATTTCTAACTACATAATATATATACATACTATTACTAAGTAATATAATATATTGCGTATATATATATATATATATATATATATATATATGTGTGTGTGTGTGTGTGTCTGTCCAGTATTTACTGTAAGAGTGCTTAATACATTATAAGAGCCTAGTAGTATAGTATATATGGCAAATAAAAATTATAATCCAAGATGGATTAATAAAACCAACGAATCCGATTGGTTAGTTAGCTAGCGTAAACACTACTTAGATATAAAAGCAATCGCAAACAATGAATACACGCATTAGGTATAATGATTTTGACATGAAGCATACACGTCTCTGTGTAGCTTACTTGCAATAAATATATTTTCATAATATATATATATATATAGAGAGAGAGAGAGAGAGAGAGAAATGAAAGATGAAAAGAAAAATTGTGAAAAATACAAAATTTAATACATCCTCAGCTGTTGAAAACAAGGTATACTCAAATAAAAATTATTTATTTTTCCTTCCTTAAGCCATGTATATATATATATATATATATATATATATATATATATATATATATATATATATATATATATATATATATATATATGGCTTAAGGAAAGAACAGTAAATATTTATATATATATATATATATATATATATATGGATTAAGTAAGGAAAAATAAATATATATAAAATAAGTGTTCCAAAAAGAATCGTTATGAGTCGTTCAATTTACTGATGTTTACTTGCTAACAATAATGACATATGAGTATTGATTTACTCCTCTCCAGGAGTTAGGCACAAGGCCAGTTTTTATCTTACTCCCACAAGTAAGATGTGACCCAAGGTCGTGTCGGGAGGAGTGAGAATATACATTCAAAAGAACTGACAATAAACATTAACAAAAACATAGATAATTTACTTTTAATAAAGGTGCATTTACCTTTATTAAAAATTAAATCTATTTTTTTGTTGATTTGTTCATGTTATAATTTCAGAACGTTCAGAAAATGAACTCAAATCCCAAACTGTTCTGCTCAGTACACTTTTTATATATCTAAGAAATGGACTTAGAATTTTCGTTAATTTTACTGTCAGTATTTTTTTATGTGAATTCTCATACTTTTACTCTTCTATCAATTTTGTTTGCCATTCAACATCAGTAAATTGAACGAGTTATAACGATGCAAAGGGTGCATACATTATTTTTTGTTGGGGTTGTGTTCTACATGTATATATATATATATATATATATATATATATATATATATATATATATATATATATATATAGGTTCAGACACGCTTGGTTTCAGAGTTATAGGCCATTGAAACAAAGTCTGATAAATATGCTTAATTCTAAACATCTAACACGTACAATGTGTTTGATAGTAAACTGTTATTTATATATATGGGATAAATACACACTAAATCTGTGAAATGATTACGGGTAAAATATATCTGGTCCCGTGTTGTCACATGTCACAACAAGACCATGAAAAAATAACACTAAAAATATAAAACCGTGGAGAAAAAAGATCTGAGCAGTAGTTTCTTTGATAGCCAACACGAGTAAGCCGGCGCACATCCTGTTGATCACTCTGATGTCAGGTAATAGAATACGACAGGTAAACTACAGGTAAAAATATGAGCAGCAGAAACTAAAAACCACGCAGAGGAGAAATGGGATACAAAGTAAATAAGACTAGTAATGGAGTACTATTACGAAATTGAACCCTACACAAATGGGCTCCTTTACACATATAGAAGTTATGCCACTAATTTTTCAAACAATCTATATGTGAAGTTAATAAGATATACATGATGGGTAGACAAGTATGTCGAACGCTAACATACCTTTTATATGTCATTGTAACAATATTTGACAGTGATTGGGGTAAAAATGTCTACATGAAGTAAGATTCAGTCAAAATAAAAAATAATAATTAGAGATTAAGTTAGAGGTTAAGCTGACGTGTTCAGGAAGTAACGTCAGAACGAGAAGTCGACGTGTCCAGTAAATTATGTATCTTGGTTGTCGAACGTCGAATTACAGGATCGTATTGGATTTGCTCTTCCACCAACTTCGGGAGTTAACCGGAATAGATTAATATTATACAATCATTGAAATAAATCTTCATGGGAATAAAAGGCAGCACAGGGCAAATAATAAAGTTGGTTTTATAACTGATTCTCTTATCACAACTCCAAATATAAACAAGAAGATGACTGGAACTAAAAAAATAACGAAAAATAAAAGATCAACATCACCGCGACGGCTACCAGTAATTAATACTACTGCTGCGTGTCATCAATCTAACAAAAACACAGCTATTTATGAGAATTATTTTGAAGAGATGACGACCGTTAACAGAATTCCCGCTTCGTAACATTACGTCAGCGATACACGTGCAAGTGTCCCTAGTCGGGTCCGGTGATACAATAACACAACGGCCCTTACTCGAAAGTAACAAAAGCCCAGAGACAAGTGTAGCAGAGTGAAAAAAAATGCCCTACGGAATTTAGAGGTTACTAGTATTAATCAAAATTGTAATTTCATGAAAAGAACGAATTGTTTATTTTAACACTGTTAAATCTGCGATGTTGCGAAATAGTGTTGACATGGTTTTGTTATAAACTGTCCTGCCCTTGGAAAAATGTTCTATGATAAATTCTAATAGCACGACGAGAATCAATAGAAAGCACCAGTCCAAATCCAAGGTATTAACCCCGCATTTTCCAACGAACATTATCGTGCTTATAACACCGTCTTCGACAATATATTCTTATTTTTATATTAAATATATTCTTGTGGCATTTCGATTCCAGTCGACGCTTCTTCTTCTTTCTTGTGTATCAGATGATTCTAGTATTGGCATTAGTTTCCCCGATGTTTTTCTAGTTAGAAATTTTTCGGGTATTTACGGGAAGGACCACGAGAAAGTTGCCAACATAAGTGAAAGTGGTACTGTGGAACCGACTGGATTCGAACTTGGAACACCCACGTCTTCAGTCCGTGTCGTTATCCACTTGACCACCGTCACCTCCCCCAGTCAGCGCTGATCTTCTGAAACAGATACGGAATCCTGAGTTTGGATCAACCAGAGTCAGGACCGACCACCTAAGACTCTTCAACCAACGTGAGTCTTCCTCAAGAGACGGACACCATTCGTCGACTTTTACGACCCGAGGGCGGCACATCAACAACAACAGGGATTCAGAACAGGTAAGCTACCAATGTGGTTGACTAGGTCTTGTTCGTTGGTTATCGAGGCTGGTAGTAGAGACTGCGACGAAGAAGATACCTGTGGAAGTCACACACACGTAAGAAAGGGGGAAGAAAAAGGTTATACAAGCAGTACTAAATATCCGGTTAAATCGAACAGCGGGTTTTATATAATAGAGAAAACCTTTTTGTAGGAGGATGTATTTACAAATACTATGGTAACGAAGTATACACAAAAATATGTGGTAAAATGCCTGGTCAACACTCCTACCAAGTAAAAACCGTGTGCAAGGGATTTACCTCAAATTTCTGGATGAGTTTGTGTAAGGTGCAATGTCCGGTTACGGGCGAAAAAGAAATAGAGAATGGCGTTCCTGCCTAGTTATATGCTGGCGGATCTCGCGGAGTAACGTGAAATCTCGTTACTCATATGAAAATGGATAAAAAAGCCTGTTTTCAGAGAAAGGTGTGTGATTTGGAATCGTTAGTTTTGACTCCAGCGTGTATAGGTATAGTACTGTGGTTTTACGATTTTAATGGCGAAAAGCAAAAACCAAATTAAAACCCCTATATATCTATATCGTCTGCTTCAATTGTGTTCAATAATGATAAGGAGAGATCACTTCGAAAATTCTGTTGATCAGGCCGCAACGCTATTGGGCCCCATCGTTCTAAAAGCTTGCTCAGTCCTAAATTTGCATGAAGATTTGGCTTTGCCGACCCATAGAACATGTCTATGGACGTAGATATCTGATTGACAGTTATTCGCTGATCTTCTTCAATTAGATTTTGAGCAGACTCGATGTTTTCGACATATTTTAGGTTCTTGGTCTTTCTGAGCGAGGGTCGTCTTCAAAATCGTCTCTTCTTTCTTTGAATCGGTGAGTTCACTTGTAGACTGTACTCTTTTTTGAAGCACAAGTACCATTAACTTTTTCTAATGCCTTAAGTATCGGTGTTTCTTTTCATTTAAATTTTACCAAAAAATTAATATTCGTCCTTATCTCAAAATATATTTTTTCTTGGTTGAACCAGGAGCTTCTCTTTGAAAGGGTCTAAACAATACAGAGGATTGCATGAAACGTATCGCAGATAACTAAAAGCAAGATAAACACCCAGTGAAGTGCTCTGAAATAGTTTAACTTGTTTAAACTTGGTAATTTTATTTCTATTAAAATAATACGAATGTTCGAACTTCTAGCAGATTTATTTGCTAGCTACCCTAGTACTTTAGAAATGTTAAAATGCCGTTCAAATATCCCTCACGGCGAAGTCACGAATTCACTGACTGCAACCCCATGCAGAGGGGTAAAAAAAACGAAAACTGGGCCACCTGTAGGCGACTCGTGGTGCCTTACGACGGAATCCTGGTGACTGAGCCATTCTTCGACTTTGGCTCTTACTTCGGCTAGACAGGAGATCAGAGATTCCCGATCCGATGAATCGGCTGGTCAGATCATTCCCTAGTATCTATAAGTTCACCCCAATCGTATTATTTAATCTGATTTTTTTTTAATCAAAACCGTATTTCTCTTCTCAAATAGATACTGGAAAGCAGTGACCGAGGGTCAATGGTGTTGAACATAAAAAAGATTACCAATGCATTTTTTTTTGTAATGTGTTCAAAGAGTAATGTATATGATTATTATAAAATTAAATTTTATAACTTTATTCGGCATTAAAGAATTCATAAATAGTTTATATGCCGTAGTACAAACTAACCAAACTAAACCATAGATAGATAATAGATAAATAGATAGATATATAGATAGATAGAGAGTGTATATAAAAATGCATTGCTTGTTAAAAGATAGTCCATTAAAGAAGGCATTAACAGCGTTATCTCTCTATACAAGCATTTTATTTACTCGTAAGCCTTGCCGATTACTGCATACGTCGTTTATTGGAACCGTGCCCAGTTAAGTCTGAGAAGATAAATAAAAAACGAATTAAATCTAAAGCAAAACAACATTCCACTGACTCAAAACAAGAAGATTATTTCACCTTCCTGTCGCTGCGATTCTCGCTTTGCAACCTTCTTCTTTGCATCAATTGAATTCCTTTCTATTTTGTTATTGTTTGGTGTAGGTTTTGCTGGAAGGCCTTTCACTTCTGTCTAGACAACATCATTTGTTTTTTCTTCAAACACCCTCTCATTTAACAGTTTATATATTGAGACAACCATTCGCAATTAATTCCACAACAGTCTCTCTCTCTCTCTCTCTCTCCCTCTCTCTCTCTCTCTCTCTATATATATATATATATATATATATATATATATATATACAGGGTGGGCAAAAATAAGGGTCCTATTTTTAAAAAATCATAACTTTTTTATTTATTGATTTTTTATTTTATTTTTTTTAGAATAAGTAAAGGACCCCTTCCGAAGCAAGCATGAGCCGTATTAGCCCTAAGGAACGTACCCTCATTTAGAAAACATTATTTTTGCTTAAAAAACTCAAAACAGTGTAAAAAACAATACTTTAGTTTTTGTAAGTTTTAAGAAGTGTTTTTCGGCTAGAATTTGTTTTGTTTATTTCAAAAAATCTCGGAAGGGTCAGTCTACACACACATAAAGTTTGGTGAGTTTAACTTTTATTTTGTGGAAGTTATTCAAATTCAAGTTATTCAAATTTAAAGATAGGACCCTTATTTTGGCCCACCCTGTATATATATATATATATATATATATATATATATATATATATATATATAAGGATAGATGAAAGAAGAGGAATAAACATGTACGAAAGGCAAATTTATTTCAACTTCGATTGTTCAATGCAAGGTATACTCGGTAACAAAATTATGTGTATTATTCTTTCCTTAAGCCAAGCTTTTCAAAGATTAAAATCTTATCATCAGAGGTTACATAGATAGATAAGGTGGAAGAGCCAAAAGTCAAAATTTGAAAAAATATTAAGTAATGGAGAGTGAAAAAAGTGGAAATGAATTTGCTTTTCGTACATGTTTATCCCTCTTCTTTCATCTATCTTTATACTTGCTCTATCTCGTATATTGATCTTAAACCATTCCACTATAGGTTCTATCTACTAAAAGTATGCATTTAGTACACGAAATATCATAAAATCAAAATACCAAAATGTATTTTCATACAAACACAAATATATATATATATATATATATATATATATATATATATATAGTTTTGTTTCATTTTTACTTCAGTCAAAGTTCTCAGAAATAAAGAGACCCCACTCATAAATCAAGGGGCACCTTTCCTGGTGCTAACACTTGATCTCTATATGAGATGCATAGCTATTCGAATTTGCCATTAATGTTCTACTTTACCTGTCAAACGTTAAGTTAGTAAAAAGGTGTAGAACATTAATTGTCAGTTCCCCTATTGGCCAGTTTACTATTTTATAGTATATCTTTCTTGTGGTCTTACCGGATACCAGGACAAGAATTCTACTAGTCTGGTGGAGTATCTAGCTAAGTGCTGTTACTTTAGGGAACATTACTTGGAGAAGGTGCACCATTCCTTGTATGAGTCAGTGTATAGCCGTGTCGAGGTGATCTTATTTGGACTTCGAATACTATGTTATTTTGAATATTGGGTCAGAGTTTACTTGTAGGGGGAAAGTATCTTCATTTTAGGTTTTCCTGCCAAACCCTTGTACAGAGAGACCGAAGATTCGCGAGGAGGGTGTCTATTAGGTAATTCAAACTCGTTATGGGTCTGTGTGTGCATACATATAATTGAAATAAATTGCAAACAATATACAAATAAATATGCAAAGGTATATACACACACACACACACACACACACATATATATATATATATATATATATATATATATATATATATATATATATATATATATATATATATATATATAATTTAGATACTGTATATTACATATTGCAGTAATGTACCGCGGTTTCATCCAAAAGGGCAGATTTAGACATCTTTAGTAAACCTCTGTGCCCAGTGGAATCATCGGCAAGCTGAAACGATTGTAGTCACGGCCTGATAAGGAATGGCGTCAACAATGACAGAAAACGGTGTATCTCTGAGGATTTGTAATATTACAAATCCACAAAAGAACAGATAAATAAATAAATAAATAAAAATTGCTAGAGAATAACATGAAGGCCTTTCAAACACGAACTAACATCGAACTCTCTTAAGTCTTAGTTAATCACTATCCGACACCAGATTTTTTCGAGGACCCCCTCAGAGATACACCGTTTTCTGTCATTGTTGATGCCATTTCCTATCGGGCCGTGACTACAATCGTTTCAGCTTGCCGATGATTCCACTGGGCAAAGAGGTTTACTAAACATGTCTAGATCTGCCCTTTTGGATAAAACCGCGGTACATTGCTGAAATATGTAATATACAGTATCTAAATAAATGATATTATCTCTCTTATATGATCGAGCACTTTATTTGATTTCTTTTCATATACAACCTGACACACACTATATATATATATATATATATATATATATATATATATATATATATATAATCATTTAGTAACATATTTTTAAAAAGGTTCTATCAGTAGATATTTTACGCTTATAATTAAACAAAACAAAAATAATTCAAACCGCTAGTTTCCATTTCTTCCTTTATTTAAAGATGGTGCTCTAAAAAAAGCTTTAATTTCGTTATCAAGAGAATGTATGCTTTAAAATGGGCAGAAGTAATTGTCTGAATTAAACATTTTATTTACAAATTCCGAACATTTACTAAATTATCATTATATTTTGATCTCTGATGATATATACTACGCTAACCTTTGTGTGAATTTTAATTAATTAATTAATATATATATATATATATATATATATATATATATATATATATATATATATATATATATATCAAAAGTTGACTGTCACTTAGGTATAAGAAAGATTCGATAACGCTCGTCGAACCCTCTAGACTATCTGTTGTTTACTACCCGCTGTATTAAGGATTAAATAAACTTAATTTCTCTAATATCACGTGATAATTTATGATGACTGTGGGGATGGCTCTGTGAACACGGTTCGTGCCTAGTGACCGTTTGAAATTGTAACTTCCTACACTGATGAGAGCGTAAGCTTGAAATAGTATGAATAATTTAATATTTATTTGTAAATATTATTATTATAAAGCCCCTTTAAAAAAATAAGTTGAGCATTGTTCAGAGATATTAAAACATACAGTCACTTAGCTATAAACGAGGTTCTGATAACGTTCGTCGAACTCTCGAGACTGTGTACTGTTTACTGCTCAATGTATTGAGGCATGAATAGAACTGAATTTATACTGTATCACGTGATAATTTCTGATGGGCATGTGGATAGAGCAAAAATGTGCGGATTTTTGGTTGACTCTGTGAACCGGGTTCGCGCCTTGTGATCGTCTGAAATTGTCTCTTCCCAAGGTGATGAGAGTGTAAGCTTGAAACGCCGGCGTATGCACGAATAAATTATTTAATATATATATATATATATATATATATATATATATATATATATATATTATGTCCTGTTTTTAAATTTCCGAAACAGTTACATGGTAAACAGCTGATGATCCCCGTTTTAATATTTCACGTCAGAGGAGAAATACAGATAGATAAGTTGGCTTTCGAAAAAAACAAAGTTCAAATATTTGAAAAATATATGAAAAATACTGCATTTTTTTAATAATATTTTTCATATATTTTTCAAATATTTGAACTTTGTTTTTTTCGACAGCCAACTTATCTATCTGTATTTCTCCTCTGATGATAAGATCTCGATCTTTGAAAAGCCTTCGCTTAAGGAAAGAATAATAAACACTAGTTTATTACTGAATACATCTAACATTGAACAATTCAAATTTTAAATACATTTGGACAATCGTCGCATATTTATCACTCTTTTTTCTTCTATCTATCTATCTATCTATCTATCTATCTATCTATCTATCTATCTATCTATCTATCTATCTATCTATCTCTCTCCCTCTCTCTCTCTGTATATATATATATATATATATATATATACAAAATGATAACACACGAGCCGTATACACCTATTAGTCATATATTCTTCATTAATTCGCTAATCACACTTATTTTAACAGAACGTTGCGGAATCAACACCGGTGTTAGCACAGCTAGATCTCAATATAAGGTTTGGAAATGAATATCATGCATCAAACAAGATGCGGTTGTTTCATGAAGTTCACTCACATACAGCTTACCTGATTGATAGCGTGAGCGAGACAGTTAAACAGAGTCTGCAACACTAGATGCAAGACTAGGCTGCAAATCCTGTAGCCGTCCCTGATTGTAAGGTTCTGGTTCTAGGTTTAACGAGCAAGCTCTCACATCTCAGACCTCTTCCTTGATTGGCTGAAAGATAATCTTAAAGTCATGTGATCCATGTCGATCACAGACCAGATCTTAAAATTTCATATTTTTTCTCTGCACTTAGTGGAAGACAGAATGCATGCAAGGAGACCCTGATTTGTAAATCCTGTAGACGTCTCTGATTGTAAGGTTCTGGTTCTAGGTTTAACGAACAAGCTCTCACATCTCAGACCTCTTCCAAGATTGGCTGAAAGAAAATCTTAAAGTAATGTAATCAAAGAATCTTTCATATTACGAGGAGCAGCTTGAACCTCATTCTTGCACTTCTTGTATGATTGATGTTTGACAGATGAGTTCTCGTCATTGATCAATGTTCTATACATAGCATGCATTTGATTAATAAATTCTTTACTTGTTCCATTGGCATTGTCAAACCAATACTTGTGTTTTCGAACAGGAATCCCAAGTATTTCAAATGAGGAGGAATAAACTCAGACTCTTCCAAAGCATCTCAATGTCATCAATTATCTCAACTGCGTCGGGAGATTCTTCCAGATAATCACACAGTTCCTTCATTCTCTTGCTGTTCTTCAATGG